>CAKJTD010000035.1:0-20879 GCA_917499995.1 Ichneumon xanthorius | reverse complement strand
ACAGCGACAGCGACAGCGACAGCGACAGCGACAGCGACAGCGACAGCGACAGCGACAGCGACAGCGACAGCGACAGCGACAGCGACAGCGACAGCGACAGCGACAGCGACAGCGACAGCGACAGCGACAGCGACAGCGACAGCGACAGCGACAGCGACAGCGACAGCGACAGCGACAGCGACAGCGACAGCGACAGCGACAGCGACAGCGACAGCGACAGCGACAGCGACAGCGACAGCGACAGCGACAGCGACAGCGACAGCGACAGCGACAGCGACAGCGACAGCGACAGCGACAGCGACAGCGACAGCGACAGCGACAGCGACAGCGACAGCGACAGCGACAGCGACAGCGACAGCGACAGCGACAGCGACAGCGACAGCGACAGCGACAGCGACAGCGACAGCGACAGCGACAGCGACAGCGACAGCGACAGCGACAGCGACAGCGACAGCGACAGCGACAGCGACAGCGACAGCGACAGCGACAGCGACAGCGACAGCGACAGCGACAGCGACAGCGACAGCGACAGCGACAGCGACAGCGACAGCGACAGCGACAGCGACAGCGACAGCGACAGCGACAGCGACAGCGACAGCGACAGCGACAGCGACAGCGACAGCGACAGCGACAGCGACAGCGACAGCGACAGCGACAGCGACAGCGACAGCGACAGCGACAGCGACAGCGACAGCGACAGCGACAGCGACAGCGACAGCGACAGCGACAGCGACAGCGACAGCGACAGCGACAGCGACAGCGACAGCGACAGCGACAGCGACAGCGACAGCGACAGCGACAGCGACAGCGACAGCGACAGCGACAGCGACAGCGACAGCGACAGCGACAGCGACAGCGACAGCGACAGCGACAGCGACAGCGACAGCGACAGCGACAGCGACAGCGACAGCGACAGCGACAGCGACAGCGACAGCGACAGCGACAGCGACAGCGACAGCGACAGCGACAGCGACAGCGACAGCGACAGCGACAGCGACAGCGACAGCGACAGCGACAGCGACAGCGACAGCGACAGCGACAGCGACAGCGACAGCGACAGCGACAGCGACAGCGACAGCGACAGCGACAGCGACAGCGACAGCGACAGCGACAGCGACAGCGACAGCGACAGCGACAGCGACAGCGACAGCGACAGCGACAGCGACAGCGACAGCGACAGCGACAGCGACAGCGACAGCGACAGCGACAGCGACAGCGACAGCGACAGCGACAGCGACAGCGACAGCGACAGCGACAGCGACAGCGACAGCGACAGCGACAGCGACAGCGACAGCGACAGCGACAGCGACAGCGACAGCGACAGCGACAGCGACAGCGACAGCGACAGCGACAGCGACAGCGACAGCGACAGCGACAGCGACAGCGACAGCGACAGCGACAGCGACAGCGACAGCGACAGCGACAGCGACAGCGACAGCGACAGCGACAGCGACAGCGACAGCGACAGCGACAGCGACAGCGACAGCGACAGCGACAGCGACAGCGACAGCGACAGCGACAGCGACAGCGACAGCGACAGCGACAGCGACAGCGACAGCGACAGCGACAGCGACAGCGACAGCGACAGCGACAGCGACAGCGACAGCGACAGCGACAGCGACAGCGACAGCGACAGCGACAGCGACAGCGACAGCGACAGCGACAGCGACAGCGACAGCGACAGCGACAGCGACAGCGACAGCGACAGCGACAGCGACAGCGACAGCGACAGCGACAGCGACAGCGACAGCGACAGCGACAGCGACAGCGACAGCGACAGCGACAGCGACAGCGACAGCGACAGCGACAGCGACAGCGACAGCGACAGCGACAGCGACAGCGACAGCGACAGCGACAGCGACAGCGACAGCGACAGCGACAGCGACAGCGACAGCGACAGCGACAGCGACAGCGACAGCGACAGCGACAGCGACAGCGACAGCGACAGCGACAGCGACAGCGACAGCGACAGCGACAGCGACAGCGACAGCGACAGCGACAGCGACAGCGACAGCGACAGCGACAGCGACAGCGACAGCGACAGCGACAGCGACAGCGACAGCGACAGCGACAGCGACAGCGACAGCGACAGCGACAGCGACAGCGACAGCGACAGCGACAGCGACAGCGACAGCGACAGCGACAGCGACAGCGACAGCGACAGCGACAGCGACAGCGACAGCGACAGCGACAGCGACAGCGACAGCGACAGCGACAGCGACAGCGACAGCGACAGCGACAGCGACAGCGACAGCGACAGCGACAGCGACAGCGACAGCGACAGCGACAGCGACAGCGACAGCGACAGCGACAGCGACAGCGACAGCGACAGCGACAGCGACAGCGACAGCGACAGCGACAGCGACAGCGACAGCGACAGCGACAGCGACAGCGACAGCGACAGCGACAGCGACAGCGACAGCGACAGCGACAGCGACAGCGACAGCGACAGCGACAGCGACAGCGACAGCGACAGCGACAGCGACAGCGACAGCGACAGCGACAGCGACAGCGACAGCGACAGCGACAGCGACAGCGACAGCGACAGCGACAGCGACAGCGACAGCGACAGCGACAGCGACAGCGACAGCGACAGCGACAGCGACAGCGACAGCGACAGCGACAGCGACAGCGACAGCGACAGCGACAGCGACAGCGACAGCGACAGCGACAGCGACAGCGACAGCGACAGCGACAGCGACAGCGACAGCGACAGCGACAGCGACAGCGACAGCGACAGCGACAGCGACAGCGACAGCGACAGCGACAGCGACAGCGACAGCGACAGCGACAGCGACAGCGACAGCGACAGCGACAGCGACAGCGACAGCGACAGCGACAGCGACAGCGACAGCGACAGCGACAGCGACAGCGACAGCGACAGCGACAGCGACAGCGACAGCGACAGCGACAGCGACAGCGACAGCGACAGCGACAGCGACAGCGACAGCGACAGCGACAGCAGCGACAGCAGCGACAGCAGCGACAGCAGCGACAGCAGCGACAGCAGCGACAGCAGCGACAGCAGCGACAGCAGCGACAGCAGCGACAGCAGCGACAGCAGCGACAGCAGCGACAGCGACAGCGACAGCAGCGACAGCAGCGACAGCGACAGCGACAGCGACAGCGACAGCGACAGCGACAGCAGCGACAGCGACAGCGACAGCGACAGCGACAGCGACAGCGACAGCGACAGCGACAGCGACAGCGACAGCGACAGCGACAGCGACAGCGACAGCGACAGCGACAGCGACAGCGACAGCGACAGCGACAGCGACAGCGACAGCGACAGCGACAGCGACAGCGACAGCGACAGCGACAGCGACAGCGACAGCGACAGCGACAGCGACAGCGACAGCGACAGCGACAGCGACAGCGACAGCGACAGCGACAGCGACAGCGACAGCGACAGCGACAGCGACAGCGACAGCGACAGCGACAGCGACAGCGACAGCGACAGCGACAGCGACAGCGACAGCGACAGCGACAGCGACAGCGACAGCGACAGCGACAGCGACAGCGACAGCGACAGCGACAGCGACAGCGACAGCGACAGCGACAGCGACAGCGACAGCGACAGCGACAGCGACAGCGACAGCGACAGCGACAGCGACAGCGACAGCGACAGCGACAGCGACAGCGACAGCGACAGCGACAGCGACAGCGACAGCGACAGCGACAGCGACAGCGACAGCGACAGCGACAGCGACAGCGACAGCGACAGCGACAGCGACAGCGACAGCGACAGCGACAGCGACAGCGACAGCGACAGCGACAGCGACAGCGACAGCGACAGCGACAGCGACAGCGACAGCGACAGCGACAGCGACAGCGACAGCGACAGCGACAGCGACAGCGACAGCGACAGCGACAGCGACAGCGACAGCGACAGCGACAGCGACAGCGACAGCGACAGCGACAGCGACAGCGACAGCGACAGCGACAGCGACAGCGACAGCGACAGCGACAGCGACAGCGACAGCGACAGCGACAGCGACAGCGACAGCGACAGCGACAGCGACAGCGACAGCGACAGCGACAGCGACAGCGACAGCGACAGCGACAGCGACAGCGACAGCGACAGCGACAGCGACAGCGACAGCGACAGCGACAGCGACAGCGACAGCGACAGCGACAGCGACAGCGACAGCGACAGCGACAGCGACAGCGACAGCGACAGCGACAGCGACAGCGACAGCGACAGCGACAGCGACAGCGACAGCGACAGCGACAGCGACAGCGACAGCGACAGCGACAGCGACAGCGACAGCGACAGCGACAGCGACAGCGACAGCGACAGCGACAGCGACAGCGACAGCGACAGCGACAGCGACAGCGACAGCGACAGCGACAGCGACAGCGACAGCGACAGCGACAGCGACAGCGACAGCGACAGCGACAGCGACAGCGACAGCGACAGCGACAGCGACAGCGACAGCGACAGCGACAGCGACAGCGACAGCGACAGCGACAGCGACAGCGACAGCGACAGCGACAGCGACAGCGACAGCGACAGCGACAGCGACAGCGACAGCGACAGCGACAGCGACAGCGACAGCGACAGCGACAGCGACAGCGACAGCGACAGCGACAGCGACAGCGACAGCGACAGCGACAGCGACAGCGACAGCGACAGCGACAGCGACAGCGACAGCGACAGCGACAGCGACAGCGACAGCGACAGCGACAGCGACAGCGACAGCGACAGCGACAGCGACAGCGACAGCGACAGCGACAGCGACAGCGACAGCGACAGCGACAGCGACAGCGACAGCGACAGCGACAGCGACAGCGACAGCGACAGCGACAGCGACAGCGACAGCGACAGCGACAGCGACAGCGACAGCGACAGCGACAGCGACAGCGACAGCGACAGCGACAGCGACAGCGACAGCGACAGCGACAGCGACAGCGACAGCGACAGCGACAGCGACAGCGACAGCGACAGCGACAGCGACAGCGACAGCGACAGCGACAGCGACAGCGACAGCGACAGCGACAGCGACAGCGACAGCGACAGCGACAGCGACAGCGACAGCGACAGCGACAGCGACAGCGACAGCGACAGCGACAGCGACAGCGACAGCGACAGCGACAGCGACAGCGACAGCGACAGCGACAGCGACAGCGACAGCGACAGCGACAGCGACAGCGACAGCGACAGCGACAGCGACAGCGACAGCGACAGCGACAGCGACAGCGACAGCGACAGCGACAGCGACAGCGACAGCGACAGCGACAGCGACAGCGACAGCGACAGCGACAGCGACAGCGACAGCGACAGCGACAGCGACAGCGACAGCGACAGCGACAGCGACAGCGACAGCGACAGCGACAGCGACAGCGACAGCGACAGCGACAGCGACAGCGACAGCGACAGCGACAGCGACAGCGACAGCGACAGCGACAGCGACAGCGACAGCGACAGCGACAGCGACAGCGACAGCGACAGCGACAGCGACAGCGACAGCGACAGCGACAGCGACAGCGACAGCGACAGCGACAGCGACAGCGACAGCGACAGCGACAGCGACAGCGACAGCGACAGCGACAGCGACAGCGACAGCGACAGCGACAGCGACAGCGACAGCGACAGCGACAGCGACAGCGACAGCGACAGCGACAGCGACAGCGACAGCGACAGCGACAGCGACAGCGACAGCGACAGCGACAGCGACAGCGACAGCGACAGCGACAGCGACAGCGACAGCGACAGCGACAGCGACAGCGACAGCGACAGCGACAGCGACAGCGACAGCGACAGCGACAGCGACAGCGACAGCGACAGCGACAGCGACAGCGACAGCGACAGCGACAGCGACAGCGACAGCGACAGCGACAGCGACAGCGACAGCGACAGCGACAGCGACAGCGACAGCGACAGCGACAGCGACAGCGACAGCGACAGCGACAGCGACAGCGACAGCGACAGCGACAGCGACAGCGACAGCGACAGCGACAGCGACAGCGACAGCGACAGCGACAGCGACAGCGACAGCGACAGCGACAGCGACAGCGACAGCGACAGCGACAGCGACAGCGACAGCGACAGCGACAGCGACAGCGACAGCGACAGCGACAGCGACAGCGACAGCGACAGCGACAGCGACAGCGACAGCGACAGCGACAGCGACAGCGACAGCGACAGCGACAGCGACAGCGACAGCGACAGCGACAGCGACAGCGACAGCGACAGCGACAGCGACAGCGACAGCGACAGCGACAGCGACAGCGACAGCGACAGCGACAGCGACAGCGACAGCGACAGCGACAGCGACAGCGACAGCGACAGCGACAGCGACAGCGACAGCGACAGCGACAGCGACAGCGACAGCGACAGCGACAGCGACAGCGACAGCGACAGCGACAGCGACAGCGACAGCGACAGCGACAGCGACAGCGACAGCGACAGCGACAGCGACAGCGACAGCGACAGCGACAGCGACAGCGACAGCGACAGCGACAGCGACAGCGACAGCGACAGCGACAGCGACAGCGACAGCGACAGCGACAGCGACAGCGACAGCGACAGCGACAGCGACAGCGACAGCGACAGCGACAGCGACAGCGACAGCGACAGCGACAGCGACAGCGACAGCGACAGCGACAGCGACAGCGACAGCGACAGCGACAGCGACAGCGACAGCGACAGCGACAGCGACAGCGACAGCGACAGCGACAGCGACAGCGACAGCGACAGCGACAGCGACAGCGACAGCGACAGCGACAGCGACAGCGACAGCGACAGCGACAGCGACAGCGACAGCGACAGCGACAGCGACAGCGACAGCGACAGCGACAGCGACAGCGACAGCGACAGCGACAGCGACAGCGACAGCGACAGCGACAGCGACAGCGACAGCGACAGCGACAGCGACAGCGACAGCGACAGCGACAGCGACAGCGACAGCGACAGCGACAGCGACAGCGACAGCGACAGCGACAGCGACAGCGACAGCGACAGCGACAGCGACAGCGACAGCGACAGCGACAGCGACAGCGACAGCGACAGCGACAGCGACAGCGACAGCGACAGCGACAGCGACAGCGACAGCGACAGCGACAGCGACAGCGACAGCGACAGCGACAGCGACAGCGACAGCGACAGCGACAGCGACAGCGACAGCGACAGCGACAGCGACAGCGACAGCGACAGCGACAGCGACAGCGACAGCGACAGCGACAGCGACAGCGACAGCGACAGCGACAGCGACAGCGACAGCGACAGCGACAGCGACAGCGACAGCGACAGCGACAGCGACAGCGACAGCGACAGCGACAGCGACAGCGACAGCGACAGCGACAGCGACAGCGACAGCGACAGCGACAGCGACAGCGACAGCGACAGCGACAGCGACAGCGACAGCGACAGCGACAGCGACAGCGACAGCGACAGCGACAGCGACAGCGACAGCGACAGCGACAGCGACAGCGACAGCGACAGCGACAGCGACAGCGACAGCGACAGCGACAGCGACAGCGACAGCGACAGCGACAGCGACAGCGACAGCGACAGCGACAGCGACAGCGACAGCGACAGCGACAGCGACAGCGACAGCGACAGCGACAGCGACAGCGACAGCGACAGCGACAGCGACAGCGACAGCGACAGCGACAGCGACAGCGACAGCGACAGCGACAGCGACAGCGACAGCGACAGCGACAGCGACAGCGACAGCGACAGCGACAGCGACAGCGACAGCGACAGCGACAGCGACAGCGACAGCGACAGCGACAGCGACAGCGACAGCGACAGCGACAGCGACAGCGACAGCGACAGCGACAGCGACAGCGACAGCGACAGCGACAGCGACAGCGACAGCGACAGCGACAGCGACAGCGACAGCGACAGCGACAGCGACAGCGACAGCGACAGCGACAGCGACAGCGACAGCGACAGCGACAGCGACAGCGACAGCGACAGCGACAGCGACAGCGACAGCGACAGCGACAGCGACAGCGACAGCGACAGCGACAGCGACAGCGACAGCGACAGCGACAGCGACAGCGACAGCGACAGCGACAGCGACAGCGACAGCGACAGCGACAGCGACAGCGACAGCGACAGCGACAGCGACAGCGACAGCGACAGCGACAGCGACAGCGACAGCGACAGCGACAGCGACAGCGACAGCGACAGCGACAGCGACAGCGACAGCGACAGCGACAGCGACAGCGACAGCGACAGCGACAGCGACAGCGACAGCGACAGCGACAGCGACAGCGACAGCGACAGCGACAGCGACAGCGACAGCGACAGCGACAGCGACAGCGACAGCGACAGCGACAGCGACAGCGACAGCGACAGCGACAGCGACAGCGACAGCGACAGCGACAGCGACAGCGACAGCGACAGCGACAGCGACAGCGACAGCGACAGCGACAGCGACAGCGACAGCGACAGCGACAGCGACAGCGACAGCGACAGCGACAGCGACAGCGACAGCGACAGCGACAGCGACAGCGACAGCGACAGCGACAGCGACAGCGACAGCGACAGCGACAGCGACAGCGACAGCGACAGCGACAGCGACAGCGACAGCGACAGCGACAGCGACAGCGACAGCGACAGCGACAGCGACAGCGACAGCGACAGCGACAGCGACAGCGACAGCGACAGCGACAGCGACAGCGACAGCGACAGCGACAGCGACAGCGACAGCGACAGCGACAGCGACAGCGACAGCGACAGCGACAGCGACAGCGACAGCGACAGCGACAGCGACAGCGACAGCGACAGCGACAGCGACAGCGACAGCGACAGCGACAGCGACAGCGACAGCGACAGCGACAGCGACAGCGACAGCGACAGCGACAGCGACAGCGACAGCGACAGCGACAGCGACAGCGACAGCGACAGCGACAGCGACAGCGACAGCGACAGCGACAGCGACAGCGACAGCGACAGCGACAGCGACAGCGACAGCGACAGCGACAGCGACAGCGACAGCGACAGCGACAGCGACAGCGACAGCGACAGCGACAGCGACAGCGACAGCGACAGCGACAGCGACAGCGACAGCGACAGCGACAGCGACAGCGACAGCGACAGCGACAGCGACAGCGACAGCGACAGCGACAGCGACAGCGACAGCGACAGCGACAGCGACAGCGACAGCGACAGCGACAGCGACAGCGACAGCGACAGCGACAGCGACAGCGACAGCGACAGCGACAGCGACAGCGACAGCGACAGCGACAGCGACAGCGACAGCGACAGCGACAGCGACAGCGACAGCGACAGCGACAGCGACAGCGACAGCGACAGCGACAGCGACAGCGACAGCGACAGCGACAGCGACAGCGACAGCGACAGCGACAGCGACAGCGACAGCGACAGCGACAGCGACAGCGACAGCGACAGCGACAGCGACAGCGACAGCGACAGCGACAGCGACAGCGACAGCGACAGCGACAGCGACAGCGACAGCGACAGCGACAGCGACAGCGACAGCGACAGCGACAGCGACAGCGACAGCGACAGCGACAGCGACAGCGACAGCGACAGCGACAGCGACAGCGACAGCGACAGCGACAGCGACAGCGACAGCGACAGCGACAGCGACAGCGACAGCGACAGCGACAGCGACAGCGACAGCGACAGCGACAGCGACAGCGACAGCGACAGCGACAGCGACAGCGACAGCGACAGCGACAGCGACAGCGACAGCGACAGCGACAGCGACAGCGACAGCGACAGCGACAGCGACAGCGACAGCGACAGCGACAGCGACAGCGACAGCGACAGCGACAGCGACAGCGACAGCGACAGCGACAGCGACAGCGACAGCGACAGCGACAGCGACAGCGACAGCGACAGCGACAGCGACAGCGACAGCGACAGCGACAGCGACAGCGACAGCGACAGCGACAGCGACAGCGACAGCGACAGCGACAGCGACAGCGACAGCGACAGCGACAGCGACAGCGACAGCGACAGCGACAGCGACAGCGACAGCGACAGCGACAGCGACAGCGACAGCGACAGCGACAGCGACAGCGACAGCGACAGCGACAGCGACAGCGACAGCGACAGCGACAGCGACAGCGACAGCGACAGCGACAGCGACAGCGACAGCGACAGCGACAGCGACAGCGACAGCGACAGCGACAGCGACAGCGACAGCGACAGCGACAGCGACAGCGACAGCGACAGCGACAGCGACAGCGACAGCGACAGCGACAGCGACAGCGACAGCGACAGCGACAGCGACAGCGACAGCGACAGCGACAGCGACAGCGACAGCGACAGCGACAGCGACAGCGACAGCGACAGCGACAGCGACAGCGACAGCGACAGCGACAGCGACAGCGACAGCGACAGCGACAGCGACAGCGACAGCGACAGCGACAGCGACAGCGACAGCGACAGCGACAGCGACAGCGACAGCGACAGCGACAGCGACAGCGACAGCGACAGCGACAGCGACAGCGACAGCGACAGCGACAGCGACAGCGACAGCGACAGCGACAGCGACAGCGACAGCGACAGCGACAGCGACAGCGACAGCGACAGCGACAGCGACAGCGACAGCGACAGCGACAGCGACAGCGACAGCGACAGCGACAGCGACAGCGACAGCGACAGCGACAGCGACAGCGACAGCGACAGCGACAGCGACAGCGACAGCGACAGCGACAGCGACAGCGACAGCGACAGCGACAGCGACAGCGACAGCGACAGCGACAGCGACAGCGACAGCGACAGCGACAGCGACAGCGACAGCGACAGCGACAGCGACAGCGACAGCGACAGCGACAGCGACAGCGACAGCGACAGCGACAGCGACAGCGACAGCGACAGCGACAGCGACAGCGACAGCGACAGCGACAGCGACAGCGACAGCGACAGCGACAGCGACAGCGACAGCGACAGCGACAGCGACAGCGACAGCGACAGCGACAGCGACAGCGACAGCGACAGCGACAGCGACAGCGACAGCGACAGCGACAGCGACAGCGACAGCGACAGCGACAGCGACAGCGACAGCGACAGCGACAGCGACAGCGACAGCGACAGCGACAGCGACAGCGACAGCGACAGCGACAGCGACAGCGACAGCGACAGCGACAGCGACAGCGACAGCGACAGCGACAGCGACAGCGACAGCGACAGCGACAGCGACAGCGACAGCGACAGCGACAGCGACAGCGACAGCGACAGCGACAGCGACAGCGACAGCGACAGCGACAGCGACAGCGACAGCGACAGCGACAGCGACAGCGACAGCGACAGCGACAGCGACAGCGACAGCGACAGCGACAGCGACAGCGACAGCGACAGCGACAGCGACAGCGACAGCGACAGCGACAGCGACAGCGACAGCGACAGCGACAGCGACAGCGACAGCGACAGCGACAGCGACAGCGACAGCGACAGCGACAGCGACAGCGACAGCGACAGCGACAGCGACAGCGACAGCGACAGCGACAGCGACAGCGACAGCGACAGCGACAGCGACAGCGACAGCGACAGCGACAGCGACAGCGACAGCGACAGCGACAGCGACAGCGACAGCGACAGCGACAGCGACAGCGACAGCGACAGCGACAGCGACAGCGACAGCGACAGCGACAGCGACAGCGACAGCGACAGCGACAGCGACAGCGACAGCGACAGCGACAGCGACAGCGACAGCGACAGCGACAGCGACAGCGACAGCGACAGCGACAGCGACAGCGACAGCGACAGCGACAGCGACAGCGACAGCGACAGCGACAGCGACAGCGACAGCGACAGCGACAGCGACAGCGACAGCGACAGCGACAGCGACAGCGACAGCGACAGCGACAGCGACAGCGACAGCGACAGCGACAGCGACAGCGACAGCGACAGCGACAGCGACAGCGACAGCGACAGCGACAGCGACAGCGACAGCGACAGCGACAGCGACAGCGACAGCGACAGCGACAGCGACAGCGACAGCGACAGCGACAGCGACAGCGACAGCGACAGCGACAGCGACAGCGACAGCGACAGCGACAGCGACAGCGACAGCGACAGCGACAGCGACAGCGACAGCGACAGCGACAGCGACAGCGACAGCGACAGCGACAGCGACAGCGACAGCGACAGCGACAGCGACAGCGACAGCGACAGCGACAGCGACAGCGACAGCGACAGCGACAGCGACAGCGACAGCGACAGCGACAGCGACAGCGACAGCGACAGCGACAGCGACAGCGACAGCGACAGCGACAGCGACAGCGACAGCGACAGCGACAGCGACAGCGACAGCGACAGCGACAGCGACAGCGACAGCGACAGCGACAGCGACAGCGACAGCGACAGCGACAGCGACAGCGACAGCGACAGCGACAGCGACAGCGACAGCGACAGCGACAGCGACAGCGACAGCGACAGCGACAGCGACAGCGACAGCGACAGCGACAGCGACAGCGACAGCGACAGCGACAGCGACAGCGACAGCGACAGCGACAGCGACAGCGACAGCGACAGCGACAGCGACAGCGACAGCGACAGCGACAGCGACAGCGACAGCGACAGCGACAGCGACAGCGACAGCGACAGCGACAGCGACAGCGACAGCGACAGCGACAGCGACAGCGACAGCGACAGCGACAGCGACAGCGACAGCGACAGCGACAGCGACAGCGACAGCGACAGCGACAGCGACAGCGACAGCGACAGCGACAGCGACAGCGACAGCGACAGCGACAGCGACAGCGACAGCGACAGCGACAGCGACAGCGACAGCGACAGCGACAGCGACAGCGACAGCGACAGCGACAGCGACAGCGACAGCGACAGCGACAGCGACAGCGACAGCGACAGCGACAGCGACAGCGACAGCGACAGCGACAGCGACAGCGACAGCGACAGCGACAGCGACAGCGACAGCGACAGCGACAGCGACAGCGACAGCGACAGCGACAGCGACAGCGACAGCGACAGCGACAGCGACAGCGACAGCGACAGCGACAGCGACAGCGACAGCGACAGCGACAGCGACAGCGACAGCGACAGCGACAGCGACAGCGACAGCGACAGCGACAGCGACAGCGACAGCGACAGCGACAGCGACAGCGACAGCGACAGCGACAGCGACAGCGACAGCGACAGCGACAGCGACAGCGACAGCGACAGCGACAGCGACAGCGACAGCGACAGCGACAGCGACAGCGACAGCGACAGCGACAGCGACAGCGACAGCGACAGCGACAGCGACAGCGACAGCGACAGCGACAGCGACAGCGACAGCGACAGCGACAGCGACAGCGACAGCGACAGCGACAGCGACAGCGACAGCGACAGCGACAGCGACAGCGACAGCGACAGCGACAGCGACAGCGACAGCGACAGCGACAGCGACAGCGACAGCGACAGCGACAGCGACAGCGACAGCGACAGCGACAGCGACAGCGACAGCGACAGCGACAGCGACAGCGACAGCGACAGCGACAGCGACAGCGACAGCGACAGCGACAGCGACAGCGACAGCGACAGCGACAGCGACAGCGACAGCGACAGCGACAGCGACAGCGACAGCGACAGCGACAGCGACAGCGACAGCGACAGCGACAGCGACAGCGACAGCGACAGCGACAGCGACAGCGACAGCGACAGCGACAGCGACAGCGACAGCGACAGCGACAGCGACAGCGACAGCGACAGCGACAGCGACAGCGACAGCGACAGCGACAGCGACAGCGACAGCGACAGCGACAGCGACAGCGACAGCGACAGCGACAGCGACAGCGACAGCGACAGCGACAGCGACAGCGACAGCGACAGCGACAGCGACAGCGACAGCGACAGCGACAGCGACAGCGACAGCGACAGCGACAGCGACAGCGACAGCGACAGCGACAGCGACAGCGACAGCGACAGCGACAGCGACAGCGACAGCGACAGCGACAGCGACAGCGACAGCGACAGCGACAGCGACAGCGACAGCGACAGCGACAGCGACAGCGACAGCGACAGCGACAGCGACAGCGACAGCGACAGCGACAGCGACAGCGACAGCGACAGCGACAGCGACAGCGACAGCGACAGCGACAGCGACAGCGACAGCGACAGCGACAGCGACAGCGACAGCGACAGCGACAGCGACAGCGACAGCGACAGCGACAGCGACAGCGACAGCGACAGCGACAGCGACAGCGACAGCGACAGCGACAGCGACAGCGACAGCGACAGCGACAGCGACAGCGACAGCGACAGCGACAGCGACAGCGACAGCGACAGCGACAGCGACAGCGACAGCGACAGCGACAGCGACAGCGACAGCGACAGCGACAGCGACAGCGACAGCGACAGCGACAGCGACAGCGACAGCGACAGCGACAGCGACAGCGACAGCGACAGCGACAGCGACAGCGACAGCGACAGCGACAGCGACAGCGACAGCGACAGCGACAGCGACAGCGACAGCGACAGCGACAGCGACAGCGACAGCGACAGCGACAGCGACAGCGACAGCGACAGCGACAGCGACAGCGACAGCGACAGCGACAGCGACAGCGACAGCGACAGCGACAGCGACAGCGACAGCGACAGCGACAGCGACAGCGACAGCGACAGCGACAGCGACAGCGACAGCGACAGCGACAGCGACAGCGACAGCGACAGCGACAGCGACAGCGACAGCGACAGCGACAGCGACAGCGACAGCGACAGCGACAGCGACAGCGACAGCGACAGCGACAGCGACAGCGACAGCGACAGCGACAGCGACAGCGACAGCGACAGCGACAGCGACAGCGACAGCGACAGCGACAGCGACAGCGACAGCGACAGCGACAGCGACAGCGACAGCGACAGCGACAGCGACAGCGACAGCGACAGCGACAGCGACAGCGACAGCGACAGCGACAGCGACAGCGACAGCGACAGCGACAGCGACAGCGACAGCGACAGCGACAGCGACAGCGACAGCGACAGCGACAGCGACAGCGACAGCGACAGCGACAGCGACAGCGACAGCGACAGCGACAGCGACAGCGACAGCGACAGCGACAGCGACAGCGACAGCGACAGCGACAGCGACAGCGACAGCGACAGCGACAGCGACAGCGACAGCGACAGCGACAGCGACAGCGACAGCGACAGCGACAGCGACAGCGACAGCGACAGCGACAGCGACAGCGACAGCGACAGCGACAGCGACAGCGACAGCGACAGCGACAGCGACAGCGACAGCGACAGCGACAGCGACAGCGACAGCGACAGCGACAGCGACAGCGACAGCGACAGCGACAGCGACAGCGACAGCGACAGCGACAGCGACAGCGACAGCGACAGCGACAGCGACAGCGACAGCGACAGCGACAGCGACAGCGACAGCGACAGCGACAGCGACAGCGACAGCGACAGCGACAGCGACAGCGACAGCGACAGCGACAGCGACAGCGACAGCGACAGCGACAGCGACAGCGACAGCGACAGCGACAGCGACAGCGACAGCGACAGCGACAGCGACAGCGACAGCGACAGCGACAGCGACAGCGACAGCGACAGCGACAGCGACAGCGACAGCGACAGCGACAGCGACAGCGACAGCGACAGCGACAGCGACAGCGACAGCGACAGCGACAGCGACAGCGACAGCGACAGCGACAGCGACAGCGACAGCGACAGCGACAGCGACAGCGACAGCGACAGCGACAGCGACAGCGACAGCGACAGCGACAGCGACAGCGACAGCGACAGCGACAGCGACAGCGACAGCGACAGCGACAGCGACAGCGACAGCGACAGCGACAGCGACAGCGACAGCGACAGCGACAGCGACAGCGACAGCGACAGCGACAGCGACAGCGACAGCGACAGCGACAGCGACAGCGACAGCGACAGCGACAGCGACAGCGACAGCGACAGCGACAGCGACAGCGACAGCGACAGCGACAGCGACAGCGACAGCGACAGCGACAGCGACAGCGACAGCGACAGCGACAGCGACAGCGACAGCGACAGCGACAGCGACAGCGACAGCGACAGCGACAGCGACAGCGACAGCGACAGCGACAGCGACAGCGACAGCGACAGCGACAGCGACAGCGACAGCGACAGCGACAGCGACAGCGACAGCGACAGCGACAGCGACAGCGACAGCGACAGCGACAGCGACAGCGACAGCGACAGCGACAGCGACAGCGACAGCGACAGCGACAGCGACAGCGACAGCGACAGCGACAGCGACAGCGACAGCGACAGCGACAGCGACAGCGACAGCGACAGCGACAGCGACAGCGACAGCGACAGCGACAGCGACAGCGACAGCGACAGCGACAGCGACAGCGACAGCGACAGCGACAGCGACAGCGACAGCGACAGCGACAGCGACAGCGACAGCGACAGCGACAGCGACAGCGACAGCGACAGCGACAGCGACAGCGACAGCGACAGCGACAGCGACAGCGACAGCGACAGCGACAGCGACAGCGACAGCGACAGCGACAGCGACAGCGACAGCGACAGCGACAGCGACAGCGACAGCGACAGCGACAGCGACAGCGACAGCGACAGCGACAGCGACAGCGACAGCGACAGCGACAGCGACAGCGACAGCGACAGCGACAGCGACAGCGACAGCGACAGCGACAGCGACAGCGACAGCGACAGCGACAGCGACAGCGACAGCGACAGCGACAGCGACAGCGACAGCGACAGCGACAGCGACAGCGACAGCGACAGCGACAGCGACAGCGACAGCGACAGCGACAGCGACAGCGACAGCGACAGCGACAGCGACAGCGACAGCGACAGCGACAGCGACAGCGACAGCGACAGCGACAGCGACAGCGACAGCGACAGCGACAGCGACAGCGACAGCGACAGCGACAGCGACAGCGACAGCGACAGCGACAGCGACAGCGACAGCGACAGCGACAGCGACAGCGACAGCGACAGCGACAGCGACAGCGACAGCGACAGCGACAGCGACAGCGACAGCGACAGCGACAGCGACAGCGACAGCGACAGCGACAGCGACAGCGACAGCGACAGCGACAGCGACAGCGACAGCGACAGCGACAGCGACAGCGACAGCGACAGCGACAGCGACAGCGACAGCGACAGCGACAGCGACAGCGACAGCGACAGCGACAGCGACAGCGACAGCGACAGCGACAGCGACAGCGACAGCGACAGCGACAGCGACAGCGACAGCGACAGCGACAGCGACAGCGACAGCGACAGCGACAGCGACAGCGACAGCGACAGCGACAGCGACAGCGACAGCGACAGCGACAGCGACAGCGACAGCGACAGCGACAGCGACAGCGACAGCGACAGCGACAGCGACAGCGACAGCGACAGCGACAGCGACAGCGACAGCGACAGCGACAGCGACAGCGACAGCGACAGCGACAGCGACAGCGACAGCGACAGCGACAGCGACAGCGACAGCGACAGCGACAGCGACAGCGACAGCGACAGCGACAGCGACAGCGACAGCGACAGCGACAGCGACAGCGACAGCGACAGCGACAGCGACAGCGACAGCGACAGCGACAGCGACAGCGACAGCGACAGCGACAGCGACAGCGACAGCGACAGCGACAGCGACAGCGACAGCGACAGCGACAGCGACAGCGACAGCGACAGCGACAGCGACAGCGACAGCGACAGCGACAGCGACAGCGACAGCGACAGCGACAGCGACAGCGACAGCGACAGCGACAGCGACAGCGACAGCGACAGCGACAGCGACAGCGACAGCGACAGCGACAGCGACAGCGACAGCGACAGCGACAGCGACAGCGACAGCGACAGCGACAGCGACAGCGACAGCGACAGCGACAGCGACAGCGACAGCGACAGCGACAGCGACAGCGACAGCGACAGCGACAGCGACAGCGACAGCGACAGCGACAGCGACAGCGACAGCGACAGCGACAGCGACAGCGACAGCGACAGCGACAGCGACAGCGACAGCGACAGCGACAGCGACAGCGACAGCGACAGCGACAGCGACAGCGACAGCGACAGCGACAGCGACAGCGACAGCGACAGCGACAGCGACAGCGACAGCGACAGCGACAGCGACAGCGACAGCGACAGCGACAGCGACAGCGACAGCGACAGCGACAGCGACAGCGACAGCGACAGCGACAGCGACAGCGACAGCGACAGCGACAGCGACAGCGACAGCGACAGCGACAGCGACAGCGACAGCGACAGCGACAGCGACAGCGACAGCGACAGCGACAGCGACAGCGACAGCGACAGCGACAGCGACAGCGACAGCGACAGCGACAGCGACAGCGACAGCGACAGCGACAGCGACAGCGACAGCGACAGCGACAGCGACAGCGACAGCGACAGCGACAGCGACAGCGACAGCGACAGCGACAGCGACAGCGACAGCGACAGCGACAGCGACAGCGACAGCGACAGCGACAGCGACAGCGACAGCGACAGCGACAGCGACAGCGACAGCGACAGCGACAGCGACAGCGACAGCGACAGCGACAGCGACAGCGACAGCGACAGCGACAGCGACAGCGACAGCGACAGCGACAGCGACAGCGACAGCGACAGCGACAGCGACAGCGACAGCGACAGCGACAGCGACAGCGACAGCGACAGCGACAGCGACAGCGACAGCGACAGCGACAGCGACAGCGACAGCGACAGCGACAGCGACAGCGACAGCGACAGCGACAGCGACAGCGACAGCGACAGCGACAGCGACAGCGACAGCGACAGCGACAGCGACAGCGACAGCGACAGCGACAGCGACAGCGACAGCGACAGCGACAGCGACAGCGACAGCGACAGCGACAGCGACAGCGACAGCGACAGCGACAGCGACAGCGACAGCGACAGCGACAGCGACAGCGACAGCGACAGCGACAGCGACAGCGACAGCGACAGCGACAGCGACAGCGACAGCGACAGCGACAGCGACAGCGACAGCGACAGCGACAGCGACAGCGACAGCGACAGCGACAGCGACAGCGACAGCGACAGCGACAGCGACAGCGACAGCGACAGCGACAGCGACAGCGACAGCGACAGCGACAGCGACAGCGACAGCGACAGCGACAGCGACAGCGACAGCGACAGCGACAGCGACAGCGACAGCGACAGCGACAGCGACAGCGACAGCGACAGCGACAGCGACAGCGACAGCGACAGCGACAGCGACAGCGACAGCGACAGCGACAGCGACAGCGACAGCGACAGCGACAGCGACAGCGACAGCGACAGCGACAGCGACAGCGACAGCGACAGCGACAGCGACAGCGACAGCGACAGCGACAGCGACAGCGACAGCGACAGCGACAGCGACAGCGACAGCGACAGCGACAGCGACAGCGACAGCGACAGCGACAGCGACAGCGACAGCGACAGCGACAGCGACAGCGACAGCGACAGCGACAGCGACAGCGACAGCGACAGCGACAGCGACAGCGACAGCGACAGCGACAGCGACAGCGACAGCGACAGCGACAGCGACAGCGACAGCGACAGCGACAGCGACAGCGACAGCGACAGCGACAGCGACAGCGACAGCGACAGCGACAGCGACAGCGACAGCGACAGCGACAGCGACAGCGACAGCGACAGCGACAGCGACAGCGACAGCGACAGCGACAGCGACAGCGACAGCGACAGCGACAGCGACAGCGACAGCGACAGCGACAGCGACAGCGACAGCGACAGCGACAGCGACAGCGACAGCGACAGCGACAGCGACAGCGACAGCGACAGCGACAGCGACAGCGACAGCGACAGCGACAGCGACAGCGACAGCGACAGCGACAGCGACAGCGACAGCGACAGCGACAGCGACAGCGACAGCGACAGCGACAGCGACAGCGACAGCGACAGCGACAGCGACAGCGACAGCGACAGCGACAGCGACAGCGACAGCGACAGCGACAGCGACAGCGACAGCGACAGCGACAGCGACAGCGACAGCGACAGCGACAGCGACAGCGACAGCGACAGCGACAGCGACAGCGACAGCGACAGCGACAGCGACAGCGACAGCGCGACAGCGACAGCGACAGCGACAGCGACAGCGACAGCGACAGCGACAGCGACAGCGACAGCGACAGCGACAGCGACAGCGACAGCGACAGCGACAGCGACAGCGACAGCGACAGCGACAGCGACAGCGACAGCGACAGCGACAGCGACAGCGACAGCGACAGCGACAGCGACAGCGACAGCGACAGCGACAGCGACAGCGACAGCGACAGCGACAGCGACAGCGACAGCGACAGCGACATCGACAGCGACAGCGACAGCGACAGCGACAGCGACAGCGACAGCGACAGCGACAGCGACAGCGACAGCGACAGCGACAGCGACAGCGACAGCGACAGCGACAGCGACAGCGACAGCGACAGCGACAGCGACAGCGACAGCGACAGCGACAGCGACAGCGACAGCGACAGCGACAGCGACAGCGACAGCGACAGCGACAGCGACAGCGACAGCGACCGCGACAGCGACAGCGACAGCGACAGCTACAGCGACAGCGACAGCGACAGCGACAGCGACAGCGACAGCGACAGCGACAGCGACAGCGACAGCGACAGCGACAGCGACAGCGACAGCGACAGCGACAGCGACAGCGACAGCGACAGCGACAGCGACAGCGACAGCGACAGCGACAGCGACAGCGACAGCGACAGCGACAGCGACAGCGACAGCGACAGCGACAGCGACAGCGACAGCGACAGCGACAGCGACAGCGACAGCGACAGCGACAGCGACAGCGACAGCGACAGCGACAGCGACAGCGACAGCGACAGCGACAGCGACAGCGACAGCGACAGCGACAGCGACAGCGACAGCGACAGCGACAGCGACAGCGACAGCGACAGCGACAGCGACAGCGACAGCGACAGCGACAGCGACAGCGACAGCGACAGCGACAGCGACAGCGACAGCGACA
>CAKJTD010000033.1:508436-620329 GCA_917499995.1 Ichneumon xanthorius | reverse complement strand
TTTTCAACAGGGGTTACCAGTAACAGGACCAACGTTGGAGTATCGATATTTGTTTATTACAATTATTTTTTTGTGTATGCGTTGTTGTTTTGTTGGGGAATTGATTGAATGATTACCAATGTATACGGTAAAATAAATAAAAATCATTATCATGTTTGTTCGATTAGTTTTATTCGTGGTACCAATACCCGGATCTCGGTCGGCCTTAATAGTATTAAATTGCAAGTAATTCTATTCGCTTCGCACCATCAGTAAAATGACCAATGGTAAGGCACCGTTCAAAAACACCTGGTGAGCTTCAACCCTCCGTGCGTGGTGTTTGCGATACCAAAACGGTAATTGACCTACCTGTGTACCTGAAGTTTGCGAAAAATTTTACGCTTTATTCGTAACCCCCGCACGTTATTCTATGCCCTCAAATCTCGGTAATTAGTTATTTTCTTGGGCTGCAAGGAGTGAGATCGCTAGGACGCACGCGCACGCGCACGCACACACACACGCACATCCGGACCCCAGCTAAAAACCACATTTCTGGACGTTTTAGTCTATTTTAAGTGCCCTCACATTCAAATAGCAAAAACATTTTTCTTACGAAAACATTTTCCTTCCTCTATGATGAAGCAAGATTTTAGAAAAAAAAGAGACTGCACCTCGCAGACACTCCAAAACAGCAACAAAATAACAATAATCGATAGAACAGACAACAACGAAGAGATAACAATCCGGCTAACAACCATAGAAGAAATAATCATTCAATCAAATCCCCAGCAAAACAACAACGCATAGACGAAAAAATAATAGTAATAAACAAATGTAAATGTAAATGTAAATGTAAATGTAAATGTAAATGTAAATGTAAATGTAAATGTAAATGTAAATGTAAATGTAAATGTAAATGTAAATGTAAATGTAAATGTAAATGTAAATGTAAATGTAAATGTAAATGTAAATGTAAATGTAAATGTAAATGTAAATGTAAATGTAAATGTAAATGTAAATGTAAATGTAAATGTAAATGTAAATGTAAATGTAAATGTAAATGTAAATGTAAATGTAAATGTAAATGTAAATGTAAATGTAAATGTAAATGTAAATGTAAATGTAAATGTAAATGTAAATGTAAATGTAAATGTAAATGTAAATGTAAATGTAAATGTAAATGTAAATGTAAATGTAAATGTAAATGTAAATGTAAATGTAAATGTAAATGTAAATGTAAATGTAAATGTAAATGTAAATGTAAATGTAAATGTAAATGTAAATGTAAATGTAAATGTAAATGTAAATGTAAATGTAAATGTAAATGTAAATGTAAATGTAAATGTAAATGTAAATGTAAATGTAAATGTAAATGTAAATGTAAATGTAAATGTAAATGTAAATGTAAATGTAAATGTAAATGTAAATGTAAATGTAAATGTAAATGTAAATGTAAATGTAAATGTAAATGTAAATGTAAATGTAAATGTAAATGTAAATGTAAATGTAAATGTAAATGTAAATGTAAATGTAAATGTAAATGTAAATGTAAATGTAAATGTAAATGTAAATGTAAATGTAAATGTAAATGTAAATGTAAATGTAAATGTAAATGTAAATGTAAATGTAAATGTAAATGTAAATGTAAATGTAAATGTAAATGTAAATGTAAATGTAAATGTAAATGTAAATGTAAATGTAAATGTAAATGTAAATGTAAATGTAAATGTAAATGTAAATGTAAATGTAAATGTAAATGTAAATGTAAATGTAAATGTAAATGTAAATGTAAATGTAAATGTAAATGTAAATGTAAATGTAAATGTAAATGTAAATGTAAATGTAAATGTAAATGTAAATGTAAATGTAAATGTAAATGTAAATGTAAATGTAAATGTAAATGTAAATGTAAATGTAAATGTAAATGTAAATGTAAATGTAAATGTAAATGTAAATGTAAATGTAAATGTAAATGTAAATGTAAATGTAAATGTAAATGTAAATGTAAATGTAAATGTAAATGTAAATGTAAATGTAAATGTAAATGTAAATGTAAATGTAAATGTAAATGTAAATGTAAATGTAAATGTAAATGTAAATGTAAATGTAAATGTAAATGTAAATGTAAATGTAAATGTAAATGTAAATGTAAATGTAAATGTAAATGTAAATGTAAATGTAAATGTAAATGTAAATGTAAATGTAAATGTAAATGTAAATGTAAATGTAAATGTAAATGTAAATGTAAATGTAAATGTAAATGTAAATGTAAATGTAAATGTAAATGTAAATGTAAATGTAAATGTAAATGTAAATGTAAATGTAAATGTAAATGTAAATGTAAATGTAAATGTAAATGTAAATGTAAATGTAAATGTAAATGTAAATGTAAATGTAAATGTAAATGTAAATGTAAATGTAAATGTAAATGTAAATGTAAATGTAAATGTAAATGTAAATGTAAATGTAAATGTAAATGTAAATGTAAATGTAAATGTAAATGTAAATGTAAATGTAAATGTAAATGTAAATGTAAATGTAAATGTAAATGTAAATGTAAATGTAAATGTAAATGTAAATGTAAATGTAAATGTAAATGTAAATGTAAATGTAAATGTAAATGTAAATGTAAATGTAAATGTAAATGTAAATGTAAATGTAAATGTAAATGTAAATGTAAATGTAAATGTAAATGTAAATGTAAATGTAAATGTAAATGTAAATGTAAATGTAAATGTAAATGTAAATGTAAATGTAAATGTAAATGTAAATGTAAATGTAAATGTAAATGTAAATGTAAATGTAAATGTAAATGTAAATGTAAATGTAAATGTAAATGTAAATGTAAATGTAAATGTAAATGTAAATGTAAATGTAAATGTAAATGTAAATGTAAATGTAAATGTAAATGTAAATGTAAATGTAAATGTAAATGTAAATGTAAATGTAAATGTAAATGTAAATGTAAATGTAAATGTAAATGTAAATGTAAATGTAAATGTAAATGTAAATGTAAATGTAAATGTAAATGTAAATGTAAATGTAAATGTAAATGTAAATGTAAATGTAAATGTAAATGTAAATGTAAATGTAAATGTAAATGTAAATGTAAATGTAAATGTAAATGTAAATGTAAATGTAAATGTAAATGTAAATGTAAATGTAAATGTAAATGTAAATGTAAATGTAAATGTAAATGTAAATGTAAATGTAAATGTAAATGTAAATGTAAATGTAAATGTAAATGTAAATGTAAATGTAAATGTAAATGTAAATGTAAATGTAAATGTAAATGTAAATGTAAATGTAAATGTAAATGTAAATGTAAATGTAAATGTAAATGTAAATGTAAATGTAAATGTAAATGTAAATGTAAATGTAAATGTAAATGTAAATGTAAATGTAAATGTAAATGTAAATGTAAATGTAAATGTAAATGTAAATGTAAATGTAAATGTGAGGGAATTGTTTTATAAATTTAAGATTATTACTTACCACTATATTGTTCATATTTTGTATTGCATAGTGTTGAATAAAAATAAAAATATGTTCAAATAGTTTCATTATAATTTCTATTTGGAATATAAAAATATAACTCATGTCAGGCAGCAACATATTAAGGTAGTACTTGCAGTACCGTTCCGTCAAACGTGAGTTTTAGAGAAAATTTCGAACACTTCTTGGGGGATAAAAATCTGAAAAAATTAAGTGTATAGGTGGTGCTGCAAAGATTGTTTTTGTGAAATAATAATTCTAATTTGTCATTAACAAATTGAAGATAAAAATTATTATTCAACAAATCACCCGGCAACTTAATTATTTTCCTTCATAAAAATAATTCGTTTATTTTTCTGAATACTTATGAATTTTTTCAGAATTTTTTGCAATCGTTGAAAATTTCGTTTTTTCAGTTTGAACATACAAAAAATTCTGAAAAAATGCATATGTATTCAGAAAAATAAACGAATTATTTTTACGAAGAAAAATAGTTAAGTTGCTGGGTAATTTGTTCAATAATAATATTAATCTTCAATTTGTTAATGACTAATTAGTATTATTATAAAAAATAATAATAAATAATAATAATAATAATAATTATTATTATTATTATAATTACTCGGATGTTACCTAACACCCGTAAAGGGGAGCGGGTAACTCGGTTGAGTGCCAACCGAGCGCGTCTCCAGGTGGCGGATAGGAGGGACCAGGGCTCGGGGACCTCTGCAGCCTGGGGGACCGTGTCGCCATGGGACGACCGGTAACCGAGGCAGGAGATCTCAAGGGAACTGGCCTGCGGGTGCTATAGGGAACCCGGCCGGGGTGAAAGCCGACCGGGGGAACAAAAGCCCTGCCGCGGACCAACTTCCCGAATCCTAAGGTGTAAGCTCATCGTGCCGACGGGATGCATGGCACTTGGGAGGTAGTGTCTCTAACGATGCTCTGTGGGTACCAGGCGCCACCCACTTATATTTAAGTCGCCTTGCCTACGCAACAGGCTCTGCGTAGGTCGACTACCCTTCCTGTTTACTCGTGGGACACTAATGCTTGAACCATCCAACAAACAAAAAGAATCTGTTGGTGCCAGGACCTCGCAAGAGGGACTGGCACTTGAGTTGGCGGACGACTGTCCTGACGGGGCTCGTGGTGTTGGGGGAGCGCAAGCTCAACCGACCCCTGTGGAACCGATGGACACAAACGCTTGTAAGGAGAAAGGGACAGAGGGCTCAGCGCCAGCTGAGACCTCCGAGCCCTTACAGGAGAAGCGCCGCAGAGCCGGGCGCAGTGGCGCGACAAGGAAAACGGCCTGAAAGAACCGACAGGCTATTCTAGCCCTCTCCGAGCAGGGCCGCAGCGACCAGCCGGCGGCGGGACACGGCGGGGCTACACCAGTTGAACCTGACGGGACAACTGGCAGCAGCCTGGTAGAAGGCGAGAACACGGACGTGGGGGGGACGGCGGGACGGGGCCCTAAGCGGACGAGGCCAGCAGACCCAATCCCACCGGAGGCTCGCAAAACCATGAAGAAGAGTAGAGGTTACCCCAAACCGACTAGCTATGTGGACGGAGTCTCAGCTGGTAGGAAGATGGCCATCGTGCCGTCCAACTATCCTGAGACGGTCTTCAAGCAGAAGGAGAGCGACCTGTTATCACGGGCGCTTCTCGAGGCTTTGGACGCCGTACCCGCTGGGCCGGCGCTACCATGCTTCGATGGGCACCGTTGGGAACAGGGAGCCATGTGGGTGACCTGCTCCGACGACACGGCGAAAGCGTGGCTGAAGCCTATCGTCCCGTCGCTCAAGCCATGGGAGGACGCTTCACTCCAGGTTAAGGAGAGAGACAGCCTTCCTAAACTTGAAAAGACCTCTGCGGTATTCTTCGGAACAAAGGAGGAAACCGAGGTGCTTTTTAGGAGGCTGAAGCGCCAGAACCCGGCCCTGAATACCGACATATGGTGGGTTTGGGACCGGCGGGAGGTGAACGGCAACGTTCACTTCACTCTGAGCGTGGACGCTCCATCCATGGAGGCTCTGGCCAGGGTCGGCAACGCTCCCTACTGTGGACTGGGGCGGGCTCGCTTCGGCGATGCCCCGAACAGGACCGGAGGGAGAGACACTGCCGGTACTGGGGCCGTAGCCTCAGAGGTCTAGGAACCCAGGTCGGGTCCGAAACCGGTGGCTGGACATGCTGAGAGGACCGAAGGACCGCGTACGACGGCCCCAGCAACCAGGGTGACCAGCGCGGGTGCCCCTCTACTGAGGGCGTCTGTGCTGCTGCCTACCACAACCATGGCTCCCGCGAAGGCTAATATGCCTAGCGCGGAGAAATATCCGCCTTCTTATTGAAGAAAGGAGCAGGGACCGGCTGCAGGGGGCTCGGGGGTCACAATCCACGGGACCCAGGCGGTCGGGCGCACTCCGTTCCGACCAGTAAGTAGGAAAGGAACGAGGGGCAGGCCCACTATGGCGAGCATGGCGCTCAAGGCGGGACTGGCGGGGAGGGGGCAAGGCGTCCAGAGGACGCTGGACCTCACCACGCCAAGGACCTCCGGCCGCCGGCTACGACTGTAGTGGGGCCAGCGGACTCGGCCGACAGGGAGGAACAGAGCGATGGCTGAACATCGGACTCTTCCCCCCTCGAATCCCCCATCCCCTAACCCCCCAACCCCGAACCCACCCAGTTCCCACATCCTTCCCCCTTCCCTTCCCCACTTTGCTAGGAGACAGATCGAACCTGTAGCCTCGATAGCTGTGGGTAGTATCAGGTTCTCCCAAATTAATCTGCAACACTGCAAAGCGGCCACGGCTGTTTTAAGTCGGGACCTAGCAGTGCAGCAGACAGACATAGCCCTTATACAGGAACCCTAGATCAACAGGGGGCTGATTAGGGGTATTGATAGAAATCAGGGCTCGCTTATCCATGCGGAGGCGGAACTGGGACCGAGGGCCTGCATCTTTATCAACAAGTTGCACAGTGCCCTCAAGCTGAACCAGTTTTGCATCAGGGATCTAGCGGCGGCCAGGATTTCGTTAAATGTGGAGGGCAGGCGGACCGAACTAGTAATCTGCTCGGCTTACCTACCCTATGACTCGGCGGAACCCCCGCCTACAAACGAACTCGCGGCCCTAGTCGATTACACAAGGGCCAGCGGGCTAAAATTAATCGTGGGTTGCGATGCGAACTCACACCATACGGTGTGGGGAAGCTCCAACATCAATCTGAGAGGCGCTGCTCTACTGGAGTACCTCTCTACAACTAGGCTAGAGATTCTCAATAGGGGATCAAGGCCAACCTTTATCACCTCGCGCAGACAGGAGGTTTTAGACCTGACCCTGGCTGCACCGGAGGTGGCACGTGGCATCCTGGACTGGCGTGTGAGCGAGGAGATAACCCTCTCCGACCACCGCCTGATCAGGTTCAGCTTACTGGGGAATGCAGCGCATCGCCCTCCGGATTCCTACAGGAACCCCAAAGCCACCGACTGGACTGCCTACAAGGCAGAGCTAGACGGGAAGCTTGCGGGGGGCCGTGAGAGACCGGGGACGAAAGGGGGCATCGAGCGGGAAGTAAGCTTCTGACGGAACCCCATGATTGACTCCTACGAGGCAGCATGTCCCCTTAAAAGCAGGTCCAGCAGAAAGAAGGTGACGTGGTGGAACCGTGACCTAACCCAGTCACGGGCTCACTCCCGGAAACTGCTGAACAAGGCTTTAAAAACAAACACGGTCTCCGATTGGGACTCCTACCGGGAGGCCCAACGGGCTTATAAAAAGCAAATCAGGAGATCCAAAACGGCCTCCTGGCGCAATTTCTGCAGTGAGATCGAGGCCCTACCTTTAGTGTCCAGACTACGTAGAATTTTTGCGTCGGGGCCCTCGACTCGACTCGACGGTCTTGTTCTCCCCGACGGGAGAACAACGTCAAGCTAGGGTCTCCAGCCCACCTGTTTGAGGTTCACTTCCCTGGATCAGTCCTGACTGAACCGGGGCAACCCACAGGTACGGCGGACCCACCTTTAGGAGCGGCTGCTCGGGACTGGGTCACGGCAACGGAAGTTGTCACATCCGCAAGGATCAGATGGGCCATAGATACCTTCGACCGGTATAAAAGCCCCGGAGTGGACGGGATCTTCCCAGCCCTCATGCACGAGGCTGGGGAGGGCCTCATCAAACATCTCCAACATATCTATCGCGCATGTCTTGCGCTATGCTATATTCCATCAGCTTGGAGGGAGGTCAGGGTCGTCTTCATTCCCAAACCGGGGAAGGACACCTATGACCGAGCCAAGTCTTTCAGACCCATCAGCTTGACGTCTTTCCTGCTGAAAACGCTGGAAAGACTCGTTGATAGGTACTTAAGGGAAACTGCGCTGGTCGAAAGACCGGTGCACCATTCCCAGCACGCTTACCAGGAGGGCAAATCCGTGGAAACAGCGCTCCACCATACCGTCAGGGTATTGGAGGGGGCCGTGCACATGGGCAGGTCTGTCCTGGGCGTGTTTATTGACATCGAAGGAGCGTTTGATAATACCTCCTTAGCCAGGGGATTCGGGGTGGAGGACTCTGTCATCGACTGGATCCACTGCATGCTTAGCACCAGGTCTGTCACCGCAGGCCTCAGGGAGTCATCCGCGAGTGCGCTCGTCAAAAAGGGCTGCCCGCAGGGGGGAGTAACCTCTCCTATCCTGTGGGTGATGGTCATTGACGGGCTCCTTGCGGAGCTCGAGAGGCTAGGGGTGATGGTGGTGGGTTACGCGGATGACGTGGCGATGCTGGTCACCAGTACCCACCCGGGGGAGATGTCGTGGAAAATGCAGCGAGCATTGGACCACGTACAAGTATGGTGCACATCGAAGAGCTTGAGGGTCAACCCGAGCAAAACGGAGATGGTGCTATTTACGAATATAAGGAAACTCAAGGTGAGCACCCCTTCTATTTTTGGTACGGAGCTCAGCTTTTCTGCAGAGGTACGCTATCTTGGCGTCACCCTAGACAGCAAGCTCCTATGGAGAAGCCACATCGACAGGCAGACCCGGAAGGCCACTTCAACTTTCTGGGCCTGTCGTAGGATGTTCAACTCGACCTAGGGACTCAAACTGGCTGTGGTGAAATGGATTCACACAGCCATCATAGAGCCTCAGGTGACTTACGCGTCGGTAGTATCCCATGTAGCACAACTTATCCCTACGATATCGCTTAGTTATCTTTTCCCAGTTATCTTTCAGAGATTCTTCAAGGATATCTAGATGTTAACGAAACGATAACACTGTTTATGATATTTATAATGTGCTATCCAAAAGATAACTGTTTATGATATCGAAACGAGAGAGAGGAAAAAGAGTAGCGAATAGTTGTCCGCTTGGAGAAGTGAAAAAGCTAGTCAAAAAGCGCTATAAAAAGATGTCTAATCGTTATCATCTTCGGCTTTGCCAGAAATATCTAAAAGCTATGATCTGTTAGACGTCGAAAAGAGACTTTTTGTGAGATGACTTTTGGTTAGGTAAAAACGGATGTATAAACGCTGTCTATTTGCCACTGTTCAGAGACATCAAAAAGCCGTCATGTAACCGCTATCGTAAATATACCCTCAGGGAGTTATCTTCCGGTGAACCAAAAAATGATCGGTAAACGTTATCTATTATTAAACTTTTTGGAGATGTCTAAAATCCATCGTACGTAAGATATCGAAAAGATACGTTTCATGGGATAACTTTAGTGAAGATAAAGAGTGACTTGTGGAAGTTATCTAAATTGTATACTCAACGACGACTCCCAAAAGCTATCGTTTGGTGGATATCGAACGATGCCTTGCAAGAACTAACACAGCTCTATCTATGAGATATCTTTCAGACAACTGTTGGAGCGTCCATTATTCGTCGATCATTCGTCGAGTGGTCGAGTGCACGTCGAGTGTCTGTTCTAAACAGCGAGAAGTCATCAAAGGATTTTTAGAAGAAATATTATCCCGCTTAGAAGCCGGCGTCGTCAATTTATTTATGCTAAATCAACACGTAAGTACATACTTCGAATTTGTAGTATATGCATCTTACTAACGTACGTGTTATACTCAACTACGTTTCGGTTTGTTTTTAGGTTATTTTTGCAACGGTTCCACAAAACTGGAGCTTATTTTCGAAGGGTATTTTTTCAAATCTACATTTCTATCCAATATCGTAACAAGTATGACATTGGAAAACGGAATTTGTGTTTTCGGTATTCTTTTAGTTATATTTTTCATTTTCAATGTTCTCGTGAAGGGACAAGTATCGCGTACAAAAAAATCTTTTTCCCAATTAACGCGTCGACAGCAGCGAAATAGAATTCGAGCAATGACAAGGAACGATTTGCGCTCACTTCGTTCTAATGAAGCTCGCGATGCTGAACGTTGCATAATAAACAATGACATTGTCAGAGAAGCCGCTAACTCTGTCAACGAGAATGAAAATCAATCGTCAATTTTTAATGACATTATTAATGATTTTACGCCAGGAAATTTCGAGAATGTCCAACAAGAATTAGTCAAAATTAATTTTACCCCTGAAGTGATTGATCGTAGAGAAATTTTAGACAATATATCCGGGAGCGATACCGAAACTGATTTTAACACGACCGAGTCAAACTTTCAATTAATCTCGTTTCTCCGTAATTGGAATTTAAAATATAATATTACCCATGAAGCGACTGATGCATTACTTCGTGGGCTTCGAGAAGTTGGTCATCCAGAATTACCTCTTTCGACTCGCACTCTTTTAAACACACCACGAAAAAATTATTTACAAATACTTGGTTCTGGTAACTTTATATATTATGGAGTACAAAAAGCATTAATTGATCTTTTTTCGTGGATCGACGTTTACGAGCTTCCAGACCAATTGCTTTTATGGATTTTCATCGACGGAATGAGTATTTCAAAAAGCTCCAAGAGTGAATTTTGGCCAATACTTGGGAAACTTTATAACACTTGTTTAATTCAACCTTTCGTCGTCGCTATTTATCATGGAAAACATAAACCTTCAAGTGCTGCTGAATTTTTTTCCCAATTTATCACCGAAATTCGCGTTTTGAAAGCCGAGGGATTCGTTTATAAAAATCGTCGATTCACTGTTGACATTAAAGCTTTTTTAGCGGATACACCTGCACGAAATTTTTGTCTTTGTTTTCCTGCACATAATAGTCGATGTGCTAATTGTGTACAAGAGGGAAAAACTGTTCGAAATCGACGACTTTTTCTCCAAATTAATTCACCTCTACGAACTGATGAAAATTTTAGAGAAAATCTCCCCGAAAAATTTAAAGATAGTAGATCTCCGTTAGAAAATTTAAATATTAGTCTGTCTGAGCATTTCCCTCTCGATTACATGCATTTGTTGTGCTTAGGTGTGATGAAAAAATTTATTGTTCTTTGGATAAAAAATTTGAAAAAAAATGCAAACGCGTATAAAGTAATTGATGGCATGTTCTGTTCGCTTGCAAACAGTGTTCCGTTTGAATTCGCTCGAAAACCTCGCACCTTTGATGAAATTGCTCTTTGGAAAGCAACGGAATTTCGTTTATTTTTGCTATACCTCGGTCCTTTTGTTCTACGCGAATTCTTAACGATTGAACAATTGCTACATTTTTGCACCCTTCATTGCGCCGTGAGAATCCTTTGCGATTCGAAGGAATGTATTCGTAATAACGAGTTCGCATACAATCTTTTGATACATTTTATTGAACAAACGAAAGTATTGTATGGTGAAATTATGATTATTTTCAATGTTCATAACTTAATTCATCTTCCTCGTTATGTTCTTCGCTATGGATCTCTTGATTCATTCAGTTGTTTTCCATTCGAAAATTATTTGCACCACATAAAATCTTTAATAAGAACTGGCTCTCATCCGCTCCCCCAAATCATGAACAGACTCTCCGAACGAATGAAAAATGAGAAACCAGCTTTACAATCTGAGAAACACACTTTTGTATTAATGACGAAGCAAAACTATAGCCTCCCAAGCGGGTGTTCGAACCCATATGGATCCATAATATTTAACAATTTCAAATTGTCCAATAAGGCACCGAATAATTGCTGTTATTTGAAAGATGGAACTATTGTTTTCATAAAGGACATTTGTCATCGTGGTGCAAATCCCGTAATTCTTGGGCATAAAGTCGTGAACGGCAAAAAATAGATAATTACCCATTCGATTCAACGCTATTAAGAATTTTTGAATTTAAAGATCTTAGTATGTGTCTTGAGTGGCCAGTTGATCAAATTGACAAGAAGGGTTTCCTAATCCCAGGTAATGATTGTGCATACGTTCAGCCAATCATTCATACCGATGTTTGAAATTGTTAAACTTTCCGATGTATGAAAAGTTAATTAGTTTTATTTTCAATCATTTTAATAATTTTTCAATTTTAATAGCATAAACGTTCAGCAGCTGGGTTTCTTCTTTTTACGACACAGTCTGTTACTTCTAAGATACTTGTTACATCACGAGGTTTAAAATTCTTTGGCTGCTTCTGGAGACTTTCGATTTTGAAAAAAATCAAACGTTTCTAACTTATTTTTGCAATTTTCATTGCACAAACATGTCTAATAGCATTAGATTGAACAATGCAACTAAAAAAAAGGTATCAACTGGATTGACACACAACAACCTCGTCGCACAGAGCATACACGAAAAAGGTAATAATTATTTTCATGGCATGAATTAAATTGTACATTGTTGTTAATGGTTCTTCTATTTATCTTATAGAAACAGCGGCAAAACGAAGCAAAATAGATGACGAAGCAGCGGGATCCGGAAACGTGATTGTCGTTAACGAAGACTTCATCAGTAAATTACCTCCAGAGCAACAAGCAGCGTTTCTTCTTCAACTGCAAAGTAGGTTATTGGGCCATCTATCATTGTTCTATTTGCTTCATATAAAATATTATAAATATTTTTAAATACATATTTTTTAATCCTTAACAGATCATGGTTGGATAGTCGAAAATACAGGAGAAAATGAAGGCGTAGAACTTGTTCAAAACGATCAGCAAATCGAGACAAATGCTGCAATTATTGATCAGCCAGATATTGGCGACGATAATAACAAAGAAGTTGTAGAAGATCGGCATGACGAAACTGAAGAGATACAAAACGAAAACCTAGCTGTTGAAACACGTGATCATGAGGGGATAGGACGAAACGAAAATCTAACTGTTCCAACACTCAACCATGAGCCTCCACCTGAAAATAATGATTGTGGTAAATAGTAGGGTATATATTTTTCTTCCTTCTGCAGTTTTTTCGTACATTAATTAATATTCTCCTTTTTATTTGTGACAGCGATTTGCAAGAACCACAGTACTCATCAGATGCTAGAAATGATATTGGCAAAGCAAAATGAGATCTTGAACTATTTGCGCCAAAACAACGAAAATGAAAATATCATTGCTCCTGACGATGGCATCCAGCTTCCTCGCCTCCCTGTCACATCAGTTGCGGAGCTATCGGACTTCGAAAATATATTAAAAGAAAGCGATGTGCATCGCCGAAAATTTGTAAGTATCATTGCGCTTATGGAAATAGATTACCTATACAAGAGTAACTTTTTAAATATTTATATGCACTACTTTCATTTCAGAAAAAAGAAATTAAAATCCTTGGTGGCCAAAACCTCCGCGATCAAGTGAATGCTATAATGCGATTTACGATGACGAACGAAGTTGGTAAAGTAGCCACTTGGACTGGCCAAACTGCAGGCTCGTTCAAATTTGGAGGAACAGTACTAGCATCAATAATAATGGGTTAGTTTTCGTTAAAAGTAATACACTCCTATTCTTTGTAAATTTATGTCTAAATTACGTTTACGTTTTCAGATGTAATTGTTTCTTCATATTCCCAAACGAAGGATGACATACGTAAAAGAATTTCTCTGTGGCTTCAAAAATCGGGTGACCGAATTAAAAAAGTTGTGCGGTAACCGTAACCAATGTCGGCCGGGATCTCATATCGTTGATATTAATATTGTTAAATTTTCGTTTCATTAAAAAAAAATATGTATAACATATGATGCGTAAGTAATAAGAAAAAAAAAGAGTTAAAATAAGTTCTGCGCACTGCCGCCAACTCATAATTTTAAATACGTGACTGTGATCATTGTTTTTAATAAATTTGTCGATCTTAATTTACGAAAAATAATCTTATTTTCATTGTTAAGAATATAATTTTCGTAGCAATTTTCCTACTCCTCACAGTAACGCAAGCAGCAAAAGGTGGTGATTTTGGACAAGTTTCCCATTTGGCACACAAAAAGTATAATGAATGCCCAGCAGATTAATAACGTTAATATATATATAATCTCACTGGACTGATGTATGTTTTAACATTATTAATTTGACGGACATTTATTATACTTTTTGCGTGCCAAATGGGAAACTTTTCCAAAATCGCCACCTTTTGCTTCTTGGCATTGTATGATAACTTTTGGACAGCGTTTAGAGGCTTCGGAAAGATATCTTTGTTTAGATATCTTTAAGATATTCGGTACAGTTATTCTTTTGATAACGGAATTAAGTCGTTTAGCCATCATATTGACTTCTTGAAGATATCTTTTTACTGATATCTACTAGACATTTTTTTGGTCCTCGCGGTAGGTTATCCATGCGACAGCGTAAAAAGCGACCTATTCATGTAGTCTCCTTTCCGAATATCGATATGACATCTTTTCGGTGGTCTCGAAAATCTATCTAAAAGAGATCTATCTGCGACGCATCCAAAAGATGTCATTTGGGGGGAAATTAACATACTATTCCGCCATCTCATAGCTATCTTTACGGATATCCTTTAAGATATCCGTCTCTTTACTCCGAGATCTAACAGACAGCTTTTAGATGTCGCTGTGCTACTTGGGATGGTGGCCTGCGCTGCAGCGGGAAACTAACAGGAAGACGCTTAATAAGGTCTATAGGCTGGCACTGCTGGGGATTACAGGAACGCTTCGAACGACTTCTACCCTGGCACTGGGGGCGCTCCTGAACATAGCGCCTCTAGACATCGTGGCTAAGGCCAAAGCGATGGGTGCAGCCGTTCGGCTAAAGTTTGGAGGAAAGTGGAAGAGAGCTAGCAGGGGCCACGCGTCTCTGCTGAATGGCAACAGGAATCTCGAGGAGGTCCTAGCCCTAGGCGGAGATTGCGGCCCTAGTAGCTACCACTTCCGCCGAAATTACGTTGTTGCGTTCCCGAGTAGGCAAGAGTGGGAAGAGAACAGTGTCGGTTTGCTGTCACCGGGGGGACTCGTCTGGTATACGAACGGATCCAAAACCCCGACAGGGACAGGCGCCGGAGTATGGTGCGCGGGGCCTAGGACGAGGATATCCTTGGCACTGGGGACCCGCACAACTATACTCCAGGCTGAGGTGCTTGCCATCAGAACCTGCGCGGAGGAGATTCTGCTAAGGGGTTACGAAGGCAGGCATATTTACATCTGCTGTGACAGCTGTGCAGCACTCAGGGCCCTCGACTCCATCGAGGTGAAGTCCGAGCTGACTCGCAGCTGAATGGAAGCCCTATCACGCATTGCCGGCGTTAATAGGGTTAAACTGCTCTGGGTGCTGGGATACACAGGCATACAGGGTAACTTAGCAGCTGACGGATTGGCAAGAATGGGTTCCACAGGATCCATAGCGGCCATCCCTACGTCGGTACCAGTTGCCCCGGGCGTCATAAAAGAGATCATAAGGAGGTGGACTGCCAAGCAGTTCACAATCCGATGGACCTCGGCGCCAGGGTCAAGACAAGCTAGGGCTCTCTTCTCGGGCCCCTCTGAGAGACTGGGTTCGGAATTGATAGCCCTCGACAGGCAAAGGCTGAGGTGGCTGGTGGGCTTGATCACAGGCCACTGGTTCACCCGGCAGGATTTGAAGCGGATGGGGTGGGAGGTAGACTCGCTATGCCGGTTCTGCGGACTAGAAGAGGAGACCTACCTCAACATAATACCGGTGTGCGAGGGACTAGAGGGGGCTCGACTGAGAACCCTCGGAGCCCCAGCTCTGGATACACTGCAGTTGGAGGTGACGGGCATTGGTGGGCTTCTCCGCTTTGCGGAAGGGGCCGAACCTCCGCCCCAACCCTAAAGTATTGCGAGAGCCCCAAAAGGGCCCGAGTACAATGGTCCAGTAGGGCTGAGTGCTCGCATCGCTCAACCAAACCATAACCATATAACCATAATTATAATTATATATAATAAAGTTAATAAGTTTTCGTGACCCCTATATTTGTTTGCATTTTCGTGTACCGTCCGACTGGGGAACAACGAATATGAGTGCCAGACCGTTGCCAAATGTACTGTGGAAGGAAATTCAAGCTTTCCCCCCTCACACCCTTCCGTCTGCCAAGAGAAATCCTTCTCCTTTTTAGGCACTCACTCCTTACACGTAAGAAGTGCCTATTGCAATGACTATTTTCTAAATCTTCATCCTGTCGGACATCCGTGTCACAATATATCTTTGCAACGAATCAACCAACGCAGCTAAAATTTGCTACGTAGTCTGGTTGTATCGTTGACAAACAGCCTGGAGAATCTGAAACCAATAAAACAAATATAAGTTTATGTTTTTAACATTATAGCTAAAAAAAAGAAAAAAATTACCTTTTATAAATCTTTTAGTCGGTCGGACGTCCGTGTCGTGCTCCAGCTTCAATACATATCGATGAATTTGAATATACCTAGCGGCAATACTTTCGCTGTATCACAGACATGAAGCCCTGAAAGTTTAAAACAATTTAAATAACTAATAATACTTTTTTAAAGCAATTAAGTATAAATTATCACCTAAATATCTCCTTTTTAGTTTCAAAGTTTGCGCATCGGACGTCCGTACCATGCTCAAACTTAAAAACTTACGAACCAATGAAGATATCCTTCGCAGTCTTCATTCATTATATCGTTAAGTGGCCCACCAAATTTAGAATCATTTAGACATCTGTAAATAAGTTTTTGCAAAAAATGTTTACAGTTGTCTATTTGGGAGGTTATGTGTGATTTTTTTTTCGACTACAAAATAAGTGAAAAAAATATATAAAATAAAAGTCTGGTTGATACAAATGAAAAAAATAAATGGACGACATCCTCTTATCCAATTATATTACACGATTATCACTATGTTAACTGTTAATCACTTTTTAAAAGTTTTTTAGGTAATTATTTTTTTTCACTGAAATCATCGCGCACATTACATACATCACATTTAAAAAAATCTATAAAGATTACACTTTACACATTTAAAGATATCCACGATAATTCACAAGTACATTTTTGTATCACTCACGAACAAAAATTATTATATGTCAAAAAACACTCGCAATTATATCTGTCAAAATAGAAAACTGTTTCTACGTTGCGGCGCTGGCGTCGGTCTCACACGCGCTCTAGCGGTCCCCCGAAGTCATCCAGTGCCGCACACGATCAGTAGGGAAAAGCAGGGCAAAATGGGGCAGTGGGGCAAAACTCCATATTCCAATGATTTTTGGATGGCAGAATGGGGCAAAACGGGACAGACAATCCGGATGTATCAACAGGACAAAATGGGACATCCAAAAATGATTGGAATCTTGCGTTTTGCTTACTGTCCCATTTTGCCCCGCTTTTGTGGTTTGCAGTGTGCAAACCACTCGCACGGCGCGCCGAGCGAACAGCTCGAGTGGCGCGCGACGTGCGTACAAATCTGTGAGTGCCTTAAAAATGTCCCTTCGGGACATTTTTCGGGGGGTTTGGGGGGCGGAGGCCCCCAACGATCCGCGAAGCGGCTTGTTATTCTCCCTTTCGGGATGGGCGCCAGGCGTATAAAACGCCGGAGAAGATTTCGGACACGGATCTAATTTTTCCCGACCAGCCGCAGCTGTCTAATCCGGAGAGGGGCTGGGTTCAAATACAGAATCAAGTTGGCAAACCAAAAATTACGGGAACCAAATAAACTAATTCTTTATTTAAAAAAACGAATATCTGACTCGAAGGAGGGAAAAACCGGAGTACCCGGAGTAAAACCTCCGTCTCGTAATTAACAAGTTTTTGACACAATTTACGCCATGATAATTACAAATATCCCCCGACGCTCGGGACTCGCTCGCTCACACACACACGCACACAATGACGGTACTCGCGCTCGCGGAACGGTCGGATGGGACTGTATGGCTCACACACAATTTCTCAAACTCTCACACATCGTTTCAAACGCTCCAAATACACATTCAAATCTATCCTTTCGCGAACAAAATACAAAATCGGCGGTTCCAATTTCCCAACCCCGATACCAAAAAAAACCCCGAGCGAGCCGAATCCACACACACACACAGAGCCTAACACGCACAAATCCCGACCGCCCACGAACGACGATACGACTTGGCTCCTTCCCGTGGATCACTATCCCAAGGCGATTATTTAATTCTTACAGACTCTAATTTCACTATAAAACTCGGTCGACTTCGCATAACGCTGATAGCCGCACGAGAGAGACACAGGTGATTCCGTCTCACAGTGGTACTCAATCCCCACTGTAACGAGATGCCGATGATATTAATAATTATGCAGCTCGGGACTCCGGCAGCTGCACTACCGACGGGATGAAGACGTTGCACAAATATTGCAGGATGTTGACTCCAAAGATCGCTTCGATAGCGACTCCGACAGCCGGGGTAGGTCGCTCGATCTTCCGTCGTTCTCCGGGATGAGAATCTCTGGTACAGCGAAGCACAGTCCAACGACGACTCTTCCTTGTTCCCCCGATGACAAATTTCTCTCCTCGGCTCGCTCTCTCGCCCGAGGCGCGGAATACATGAAATATTTTAACAAAATAAAATTACAAATAATTCGATCTTAATCAATCGGCCCTATGGAATCGCCTTGTGAGTCGACGAGCAAGCTAAAACGGTCGAATAAGTAACGGGCAAAATTTCCCACGTTACAGTACCAATCCGAAAATATTTGCCTTCAAAGTTGCAAAAAAAATTTGGTTTTTCGCCTCTCCAGACAAATTGCTCGCGATATATGTCAATTTTGGCACTCGTGTGTGTGCGAGTACACGCGAGCACACTATTGGATGTATTTTTTTCCCGCATGTGCTCCAAAATTTTGTTTTTTTGCCATTTATGTGTTTTTTTCAACTTCGGCGACACCCTGTATTTCGTGATTCCGAGCGAAATACGGGTCAAATCTGGCAATTTTTGCACTCTCGAGTTGCGTCCGCGAGGGGAACGACGAATATGGGCGCTGAACCGATGCCGAATGTTTTACTTCGAAAATATTCGCTCTCGAAGCTGAAAAAATTTCCGGCGACATTTTACTTTTTGGCGTCTCAAGGGGAATTACGTGTGAAATATGTCCATGTGTTCACCCGTGTGTATGCAACTACACACGAGCAACCTATTGGATGTATTTTTTTACCTTAATATGCATCGAAAATTGAATAATTACGGTTTTTATGTGTATGTTAAAATTTTGTATTTTTTTTGTGTCCCATCTGTACGAGATTTTGGCACACCCCACTTCCCCAGGATTGTTGATGATTGCTACGTTATAATAAATTTTTAGTCCAGGTATAAATATATATTTTTAAAAATTAATTTCACGTTGCTTTCCCCTCTTTTTTTAAAGCGGGAGCCGAAATTTATCGACAAATTAATGTGTTTATTCGATTTATTTAATTTACAAAAATAAAGGCAATTTCGTTGTTTGTTCGCTCATAAAGCAAGGTTTGTTTTTATGTCAAAGCGTGTTTTCGAGATAAAAAGAGGAAGCAATGGGAAATTTTTAACTTCCACTTTAAAAAAATAATTTTTTATTAACGTCCAATAAAAAAAAAATTAATTCAACAATTAATTTGATGTGATGTTGACACCCGGCAACCGCATTACAAGTTGTAATCGAAAAACGATAGATATAATGTATATCTCGAGGACAATACTTCGGACCGTTTCAAATTCACGCGGAGTAGTATATTCATCGTCTAAGGATGCATCACACATACATTCCCAATCAAAAGTTTAAGTCGATCAAAATTTTAGTACTTCCCGACATGCCAAAAATCTGAAAAAAATCAGCCGTACTATGTCAAGACATTTGATTTGGCATAATAATAATAATGCCCAAAGTTGTTAACAAATGATTAGAAAAATAAATTGTTTTTAAAAAATTTGACAACTTTCGATTTTTTCATTTGAAATGAATTCCTTGATTTTTTAGAATTTATATGAATGTTTTCAGAATTTTCTAACATTTCAATTTTTGTTTTTTTATTTTTTATTTTTGACAAATCGAAGTAGAGTCACGAATTTCGGATATTATGTTTCCGTATCTCGATTATACAGTACACACAAAAAGTTTCGAGGCCATTGCGCCAACCATTCGGTAGTTACGGCCTTAAAAAAATTTCAAAAACTAAAAATTCAAAAATGTTATAAATAAAAAAAAATTCACGTGGTTTCTAGAAAATTAATGAATTCATTAGAAAAGCGAAAAAAAAGGTTTACTGATTATTTTTTGAATGATTTTTTTTAGCAATTTGTTAATAACTTTTTGACATTATTATTATGCAAAATAATTAATGTTGTTGGCACTATTAATACAGTTGATTTTTTGTTAGAATTTTATACCATTAGGAAGTGAATCTCACTTTTGGCTGAAAATGTACGTGTGAATCATCCTTAACCAGCTCTTATTCGTTTATTCTGCAGATCTTTCCGTGTTTTTGATTCTCTTCTCTCTTTTGCGAAGCAAAACTTATTTTTCAATAAGCTTTGCTTTCAATATCTCGTACATCATCTTCTCTCGGAAGTAGGGCATGTCCTGTTGCGTAAAAATAATTTATTTTCCGGTGGATATACATTCGGCGAACATGCATGTAAAAAATACCAGGATAGTGTAGTTAGGTCGTGATTAATACTTGGATGTACCATGGGCAATTACATCCGAGGATAGTTAATATAAATATTTTGTCGAATCAATAAAAGAAGTAACATAATAAATGTTCCGAGTGAACATATGTAGGAGACGGAGGACATTTCGATGGAGATATGAACGTCTCCATTTGTTTCCTCAGTATGGAGGATTTAGATGGAACCAATAATTAAATTAAATTAAACTAAAGTAACCTAGCGTATAATAATAATAAGTATTATTATTAGAAAAATAGTTAAGTTCCGGGTGATTTATTGAATATTAATTTTTATCTTCAATTTGTTAATGACAAATTGGAGTTATTATTGCACAAACACAATCTTTGCAGCACTTCCCATACGCTTGATTTCTTTCAGATTTTTATCCCATCAAGAAGTGTTCGAAATGTTCTAAAACTCACGTTTGGCGGGACTGTACTGCAAACACTACCTTATTATATTGCTGCGTGCCATGATGTATATGTTTATATTTAGACAATAAATGATAATAATACTAATATAGTGACGTTCATCCTAGGTTAGGCCCCTCGCTAGAGCCGAGCCTGGGCGCTAGAATACATTTGCGCACCGAAAAACCCCCTGTGTGACATACCGTTGGCCGATACTTCTCGAACGTTCTAAAACGTTCGAGAGCGTCACCCCACGCGAGCGCTTGCGGCGCGCGCCGAGAGTGCACCGCCGTGGGGAAGCCCGCTACTGGGGACTCGCGCTCGGTAGGGAGAGCGAGAGTGCCGTGCGCAACGCCGGCAGCCGGTATATAAGGTGGTGCACAGCACCAAAAAAAATAAAATATTATCATTTCTCGACGGTGACGACGAGAAGGTAATTCGGAACTCCCTTTCCTATTGGTCCTGGCAGCTTGTGGTGACATAAGCATAGCCAGTATACCATTCAAGAATGGCCGTATGGCTTAGTCAAATTGACTTCCAGAGCCAGCCCCAACCAATATAATAATAATAATACCATTCAAGAGGCTAGAAGTAACCGGTGGTGACGTCGGCCATCCTAGCTTTCTCATCCCCGTAGCTCAGGAGTAGGGAGGTAACCCAACGGGATGGACCCGGAAGCAAGTACCGGTGAGGGTGGCGGTGACGGTACGGACTCACGCAGCTCTCGTAGAAGCAGAAATCTTGGCCGAGGACCCGACCTTGGGCATGCATGGAGGATTAGGGAGAGGATTCTTCCTACGACTCACGGTAGATGCAGGCACTAGGATCCGCTGGACAAGGGGAAATTGGAGGACGACCGAACAACAGGGCAGGTAAAAATAAACCGAGAATAATTGGCCGCTTTTTACAATTAATTTAGTAAAATCAAATTTCTTTCGTTTAGTAATTTCATTAAAATGTCCACGGTTAGCAGATGCGCCATCATATGAAAAGCATTCTCAGAAATTCCTTCATCATCAAGGATAAGAATAATTTCTTGTTTATCCGGTAATATGCCATAATGCAAGTAAAGATTAAGAGTTAGCATAAGCAATAAGTTCGGTTTGACTTCGCGATCGGATCAATCATCAAGTCATCAAAAGAAGATCAACTACAAAGGAAGAAACTCAATGTATCATAATTTTAAAAATCCATTTCAATAAACAATCAATTCTTCTGGTAACCGATTGCCTACAAATATTTCTCGCTCGTCCCGAACCCAACGTCCATCGGTCCCCTGGTGAAAAATGCCAGGCCCAAAAAGTGGAACGTTACAATAGATTTGAACATATATTTTTATTTTTATTAAACTCTGTGAAATATAAAACATAATCAATATAATGATAAGGAATAATATTTAATTTATAGAACAATTCCCCCCTTTGTTTCTGTATGTGTTGTTATTTTGTTGGGGATTATTGTTTGCATGCTTGTTTCTTGTATGGGTGTTAGTCGGATTGTTATCTGCTCGTTGTTGGCTATTTCTTTTATTATTGTAATTTTGTTGCTGGTCTGTGAGGTGCAGTCTTTTTTGCAATTTTTTTTCTTAAATCGCTTTTATCCTCTCTTCTGTCGTCCTCGCTCTCTTCTGTTTTTCTTTCTCGCTCCCTTCCCTGTCTTTCCACCGTAGAATTTTGACTCACGTACCATCCGAAAAAAAATAGTACACATTTTAACCAAATATTGGAAGAATATTCCCAGGTAGACAAGCGCCATGAAAAGTAGCAGTAGGCGTAATATTTGTGACATGTGCAGCACATGTCGCAATTATTACGCCAACTGCTACTGCCACCGAGAGGTTGCGTTAACGACATAAGCTTGACTCAACCTCCCGGTGAGATTAAATACGGCGAAACTGATGGTGAACTTGAACCAATCAGCCTCATTGAGGTTGGCTCAGCCTCGATGAGATCTATTGATTCAAGTTCACCATGCGTTTCCCCATCTCTTCACCGAGAGGTTGAGTCACCTTATGTTGTTAACTCAACAGCCCGGTGGTTGAGCCACCTAAATCGTCTTTCAGCCAACCATATTCGGTTGGCTCAAGCGCGCATGCACTCAGAGAAATATGTGGTTAGAGTAACCATATTTTAACTATATAGTATATTTCCCTGAGGGGACGGCGATATTTTATAGTTTTCGTCACATATAAAAATAATGTATCATTGACTAGATTTTGGTAATCATGTAAGTTATGTCTGTAAGTTAAATGTGGCTATACGTCTTTTGACTATTCATGACGTATTTCAAACAATGACAGAACCATAAACGCTCATAAAAAATATAGTTACGTTGTAATCATGTATAACCTTCCCAACCTGTCAACATATTGAATTACATGACACAAACGTTTACATTCGGTTCGAACGAGCACTGTCTTTAGTTATGATGGATATTATGGCAGCTAATACATTATAGTGGCAAGTACAGTGTGAAAGGTTGATTCGCTTTTTATTATTCGTTGAAAATATTAAACATTATCGTGATTTGATCATATTATTGTGTATCGTGATCAATTAATCTTGTGTAATGAACAAACGGACAGCAGTAAAGCGGGTTTCTGTGTCATGTAATGAGACTATTTCTTTGCGATTAGGGCCTTTACATATTTTATGTGACTACAATCTAGTTATGTTTGGTGGATAAATCGGTAATGTACGAGTAACTTTTCTAGAACGTGAAGTAACTATAATCAAGAATAAATTTCACTATAAATGTAGTAAAGATTTGATAAATTTATGGTACCAATACCCGACACCAAGTATCGATGTTACTATTTTTTATACGCGTCCCCACAATATTTATTGTAATTTGTCACATGTTCTTAGAACGATTTTCTTTCTAATATTTGTATTCATACGTTCCAGTAATGGACGGTCTAGTTATGTATAAAGCAATGAGTATTATCTTTATAGCAGCAAGTCACAAACAATATTTCTAAATGTGCTATTCCTATGGGTTGGGTCAATAATTGTAAATCGTACGAAATATAAGGCATATTATTGATTTATTACGTGTATTATCACCATCCAATATACATTACATCAGTAATATCACTTTTTTAATAGAACCTATAAAAATAAACAACGTTGTATTACAAGTAGTCAGTCTTGTTTCATAGGTCGGACTTGGATTGTGTACTAATACTAGCATACTAATAATGATATTGGCTCCGATTCACACTCCATAAAAAAATATGTATCGTGTACGAAAATACAGCATTAGACATACCGCGTTTTATCTATACGGTATAAGGTTTGTACTTTTATGCGCTTAGTCAACTTTTAGTAACACGATACATGATTTCTTTATATTTTGTCAGGTACGTGGAACGCACATAAATAAAAAGGTAAATAAGTATGCGGCTTGAAATTCCGCTTTCCCTTTAACGGTCTACATGGAGACAGGTGTTGCGATCCTTATAACTTCCAAGTTATACACGATTTTTCTTTTTCTATTAAAACGTCGGATGACTAGACCATGAGCCATGCGAATAAATAAACGTGACGCCATAAATATCAATAATAAACAAAATGCACTTTTCCCGTCTCTCAGTATTCGTTAAACGGCTAATGAAACTTAAGCGTGATTTTACGTCGTTAGTGACATGTATAGGACCGTACCGACGAGAAAGAAGAAAAAACGTAATAGCGATCGTAACGTAAATGCGTCGGAATCGAAACTATAAGACTTATCTGGCACAGCCGAAAAATAAAAATGAGATTGCATCATTGCTCGTATTACCTTGAGCGGTCCTTAAAATACGCAAAAAAACATTTTAAAAAAGAAAGTGTCGTATGGGTTTTTCATTATACTTTGTCTAGTACATAAACTTTTTTTAGACGTACACGAGCGCATTGGTTTTAATAAATAAAAAATAAAAAAATACACATATCAGACACAAGTCGTGGTTTTATCACAAGCGACATGTCTCTTATTGTCAGGCGTAAGGACAACGGATAATTTGTCGGTACAATCTGTCGGATTAAACGTTGTAAGCTCTTGAAAATCGGTTTGAATAACCTCATAGGCTTATACATATTCGTGAAGACATACGGTTTCAAATATGATCACGAGGAAAGCGTAATCCGACAGTATTGCCGTGGACGCCCCTTACATTACGCAAAAAAAAAACAAAAACAAAATGAAGCATCGTTCTAGTTCATTATACTTCGTCCAGTACATAACTTTTTTTTTTGACGTCTATTCGCTGAGTTTTCAATTTTTTTAAATATTTGAAAAATACCCTCTCAATTGCTATGGAAAAATTAAATAAAAATAGGAATATAGTGCAGAAATTTGATTATCAAATGTACCTCGGAAGAGGTCCTCACAGACTCCTTTATGTTTTGCGAAGCTAATAATCTTCCTTGCGATAGCAGCCCACGACGTAATTAAAATATTAGGGTCTGTCAGGCGGGCTTCCTCGAAATCAATTTGAAGCTGAACGGAAAATAATCAGTGATAATGGACAAGTATTACAGTAAGGTTTCTATCATCGACAGGTAGAATTTTTAATTACCAAAGAACTTCCAATTGTCGAAAATAAAACTGGATACTTGTTATAGTAGTCCACTATAGAGCCATCATTTGAGCGATGCTGCGACGTTAGACGCCACAGACGCTTGAGATCTTCATCCTGCGGGGATATAGCTCTCAATTTTAATAGCGCATTTTGGATGTCATCGGATACCACGCCCGGCTGATCGTTGGTCGTCGAACTAGTGGCAGACAGTTTCGTGCGAATGTATCGTCTTATATTGCAGTACTTATCCCACAACTTTCCACTCGCCAGACGTCTATTCGGACGAGATTGATACGGAGTGTAGTACGTTTCTTCCTGTTCGTGGGGGAAAACGGTCACGATTTCTTTTGCCCAAAACTGCCAGTCCGTAGTGTTGATCCTAAATAATAAAAAAAAAATTATCGTTCGTCTTCCATTTATTCCCTTTTATCCATCGATATCAGGTTTTTCATTTAATCTTACTTTTCTTTGGCGACCATAACATGATCGACTAGGTAGGTAGGTAGGTAGGTAGGTTTTTATTGCTCCCCTCAGGGTTCCAAGTTTTTTTCCAAGGTTCTCTCCTTGTTACACCTCCCTTCTCGTCTTCCCTTTGACTCTATACATATCTTTACATTTTACACATTTCATTCAGACTTTCTTCGCTCTTCTGCCTCCATCGCTTCTTCTCTCTCCCTCTGTATCTCGCTTGCTTCGTCCCTTGGGCTGACTCCGTTGTCGTTCTCCTTCTCTCCTTCTTCCTCCTCCTTCCACCTTTCGGTTCTCTCGTCAAACTCTCTCTCTCTTCCGTCTACTATAAGCTTTCTGTTCTCTATCCACACTTTCTTTCCTTTCTTTCTTTCCTCGGTAGCTTTTTCCCTCATCTTGTATCTCGTCTTTCTCTGCCACCACGTTAAGTCCTCACATACTTCTGCCCCGACTGCTTCCATCTCTCTTCTTCTTTCCCATAGCTCTATCTTGTCCCTCTCGCCCTTCATCTCCACTATCACCAGGCCTTCTCCACCAATCTGCTTCTTCTTCACAATCTTCTCGATTTCCATTTCCTTTCCCAGACCTTCCTTTATCAGCTCTTGCATTCCTTGTATTTCGATCTCTTTTACCTCCACCTCTCCTCTCAGCATCACGTTCTTCCTCCTCTTTCGTCTCTCCTCTTGTTCGTCTCTCCACCTCTCATCTTTCTCTCTCTGCTCCGCTCTTCTTCTTCGTTCCTCTTTCATCTCCTCCGTCTTCCTCGCAGTCACCTTCCATCCCTTGTCTTGCGTTCTCTCTTCATCGCTCTTCTCTCGAGCTTTCTTCTCCTCTGCCGCTCGTCTCTGTTTTTCTTCCTCTTCTGCTTTTTTTTGCTCATCTTCTTCCTTCATCATCTCGATCCATCCTTTTTTTCCTGCTTCTTTATTTCTTCCACTATCCGCTCTGCTGCTGCGCCTGGGTCATCTGTCTTGTCTTCTGCTGTCTTCTCTTCCTGCTTTCTTCCTTCCTTCTTTTCATTCTGTTTTTCTCTTTCCTCGTCTCCTGTGTCGCTTTCTCGTTCTGACTCTGACCATTCCTCTGATCTGCTGCTCTCATCCGTGCCGCTCCTCACTTCACTGCCCCTCTCCTCCTCTCTTTTTTCCTCTATCGTTCTCATCGCTATCATCTCTTCTCTGATTCCGACTATTTCCTTCTTAATCGCTTGCATCTCTTCCGCTACTTCTCTCACTGCTCTCACCAACTCCTGCCTCCAGTCCACCACTTTTTCTTTCTTCGCCTCATCCATTATCTTTCACTTTTCTCCGTGCCTCGTTTCTCCCGTCCACACGTGCTCTGCGGCCACTTGTCGCCCATTGCTTCGTCCCTCGCTCGTCGTTGTCCCGTTCGGGTCCCGTCGTGCGCTTTCGTTCCTTTCTTTTGCAGCCTTCGGCTATCCTCGGATTTCCTCGTCCGCCTCGACTCGGTCTCCCTCGTCTGCCTCCGGTCCTGGCTCGCGCCTTCCTCTCCTCTCTGTCGCTCCTCTGCTGCCTTCGTCCATCCTCGGGTTTCCTCGCCTGGCACGGCTCGGTCGCCCTCGGCAATCGTCCGTTCCGACTCGTGCCTTCTCGTCATCCGCTGCCCTCTCTCGTGCCTTCTCTTCCATTTCTCTCGGCTCGGGGCTTTCCGCCAGTCCTCGTCTTTTTCCGTCGTCGTCTCGTGCCTTCCTAGCCTTCTGTCTTTCTTTCCTCTCCTCTCTTCTTTCTTCCCCTCGTCCATCCTATCGTTCATAACCTCGTTTCTTCACCTTTTTCTTTCAACTCTTTTTTCCTCACTTTTCCGCGCTTACTGACCTTTCCTCTTTCTTCCGTCCCTTCCTCTTTTCTCAGCGTACCTTCTCACTGCACTTTTCCATTTTCCACTTCCTCTTCTCTCACTATTTCATTCTTTTCCGGCACCTTACTTTCACGCCTACTGCCCCGGCCGCCATCTTTTCTATTCAACATGATCGACTACAATTTCACATAATTTTTTTCGATCGTGTGAAGTTAATCGAATCGATTTTAGCAACGCCTCGCCCTTTGGAGCTTGCACAGCAAACGTCTCAATTGCTATGGAAAATAAATGACAACATCGGTGATTATTAATAATAATAAGTTATATATTAATAACAAGACTATAACAATAATTAAACCATCACCGTTCGTAATGTACAAATAATTTAATTATACGTAATAAACGAACCTCGCCGGTATCGGGATTCGACGCTTCTGCAACGATCGGTGCGGAGGATGCGGACGAGGAAGTAGCATTACTGTCCGTTAGCGATATGATACTGACGGTATCGTCAAGATCACAAAACAGTTCATCCTATGAACGAAATAAAAATGAAGTGAATTAAAAAAATTGTTACAAATATATTATTTGATAAACTTACTGGATCTTTCAGCCCTTTCGACTTCAAGTAGATCAGTCGCTGTTCAATAAACTCCATACGATGCCCAAGGATAGGAATCAATTCTTTAACGCTTGCAGCCGTGACCGTGACAAACTTTTTTCGTCTATCGCGTGAGCTATAAAAATAATAAAGTTTTATTATAGTCTCGCGTACTTTCAAATATTCAACTATGATTCGTTAGGGACGAACATTTTGATTTTCAATCATAACGACAGCCAAATATAGTGATAATCGAATATAGTGAATATAGTGAAATATACTATGTATAGAGTAGAGGGGTCACATATTATAAATCGACGACCGCTAGTTCGACCGTTGAGTAAATACAGCATGCCCGGCGAAGGTAATATATACAAGCATTGTTAGTACTACTATACTATGTGGAACGGTTACCATGTACAATTATTCATACAATTGAATATTTTTATATCTTTAAATGTCGTTTATTATCGCGTGCGAATAATGTTGAGTTTATATTGTCACAAAACTAGCCATCTGTACTTTAATATCACGAAAGAATAAAATATTACCGGCACCTTTCAGATATATTTTCGATAATCTTCAATAAATAATTTGACGTTGTATGAAGTAACGCACAAGATAATTGTAATTTCTTTTGTCTGTCGCATAAGTTATACAAATCAATCTTTATACCATCTCATATACGTTGGAATATTCAAACGCGGTGAGTTAGAGTCGAGAATTAAAATTTTTCAATTACCGAAGACCGAGTACAGTGATGACCTCGCGCGCACAAATTTATTATTTATTGACTGATTCCTTGCTTAATTTCCACTGCGCCGCGATACAGAAACGACTATTCTGAACTCGTTGTAGATGACGAATGAAGCTGAGGTGGTCCCAGCGGGGGGGGGGGGGGGGGGAGGGTGATCACGTGACGATATGGGGCGCACATGATGTCCCGAATTATAAAAATCGTATTTAACAGCTTCCGAATAGTAGGACTTGTTACTAACGTGTAGTACGTACACTGCTGTTCATGAATGCCTGGTTTTTCTGATTTTTTATCTTCCTGGATATCTTGCTCTATGTCTTCATGGGGTCGAAGATACCAAGGAAGATATCCAGGAAGACCTCCCGGAAGCCATCCGGGAAGACATCCGGGAAGACATCTGGGAAGACATCCGGGAAGACATCCAGGAAGACGCAAGGAAATCCAGGCATTCATGAACAGCAGTGTACAATCATACTGCCGAGTTTGTAAACGATTCACTCGACACCGATCGTAGGAATAACAACACACATAGTAAACGGAAGCCCTCTAATTCGACCTTCACGTGAACGAAATATACAATATCGTTACTACTACTATACAATTTCGTTACTTCTACTATACAATTTCGTTATTTCTACTATACAATTTTGAACGACTACTATCGACTAATTATGTTAATACAATTGCGTATTTTTATGCTTCTAAATATCCTTTGTCTTCATCGCGTACGAATAATTATAGGTGCATATTTTTAGAAAACTAGCCGACTGTTAGAAGCCACGGACGCTTTAATGTAGTAGTTTAATAGCATGAATGAATAAAATATCACCGGCAACAAACAAATTATCTAAAGTTGTACGAAATAACACACGAGATAATTGTACTAATTTCTGAGCCCATAAAAAAATCGCGTGAACAGACATCAGTTTTGTATTCGCATCGTGGAAGGTTCGTGTCGCTCATTAGTTAACAGTAATTATTTCTTACCTTCGACTGCTGAAATATATTGAGACAGACCCCGTTCCGTTAAATTATCCGGCACAGATAACGTCGTCTTCGCTCATCTTTCACTCATCTTCGACGCTTACAATAAAATAAAGCACTTCCGCCTCGAAGCAGTCCAATGAATACTGCCTGTACGATCCGTAGTCTTCAAGCATCATAGGTCCCGAATTGAGACCCAGGGAGTGGGGAGAATATCGATCGCCTCGGATGCAACAATGTCTCGATACTAGTGAGCTCGAGAACCCAAAAACGTGTGAGTCAGAAAAAGATGAAGGCCAGAAGAAACACTTTCTTTTTCGATATCTTGAAAAGTAGATATGAGATTGATGCTTAATTAAAATATGGGTTTCTATAGAAGATTCTCGATTCGCTGCTATTTTCGATAGGTAACGATAAGGGAGTGATGCCCACTTGCACACAAACCGATTGGACACAGACCGATTGGACACAAGATATTGGACACAAAAAGATTGGACACAAGACCAATTGGACACAACAAGATTGGACACAAGGCCAATTGGACACATGAAGATTGGACACAGACTCAATTGGACACACGATCATTGGACACAAACCCAATTGGACACATAATCATTGGACACAAGACCAATTAGACACACGATCATTGGACACAGACCCAATTGGACACATCAAGATTGGACACAGACCCAATTGGACACACGAAGATTGGACACAGACCAAATTGGCGACAGCAACATTGGACACAGAACCAATTGGACACAGTAACATTGGACACAAGAAAAATGTTATAGAGCGATCGAACCTATTGGACACAGTAGGATTGGACACAGACCAAATTGGAGACAGACGATTGGACACATAAACAATTGGACACAGCATGATTAGACACATACGCCAAATAGCATGCACGTAATAAGATTGGACACATGAAGTTTGGACACAGATCCAATTGGACACACGATCATTGGACACAGACCCAATTGGACACACGATCATTGGACACAGACCCAATTGGACACATGATGTTTGGACACAGACCCAATTGGACACACGATCATTGGACACAGACCCAATTGGACACACGAAGATTGGACACAGATCCAATTAGACACATGAAGTTTGGACACAGATCCAATTGGACACACGATCATTGGACACAGACCCAATTGGACACACGATCATTGGACACAGACCCAATTGGACACATGATGTTTGGACACAGACCCAATTGGACACGCGATCATTGGACACAGACCCAATTGGACACACGAAGATTGGACACAGATCCAATTAGACACACGATCATTGGACACAAACCCAATTGGACACATGATGTTTGGACACAGACCCAATTGGACACACGATCATTGGACACAGACCCAATTGGACATACGAAGATTGGACACAGATCCAATTAGACACACGATCATTGGACACAGACCCAATTGGACACACGATCATTGGACACAGACCCAATTGGACACATGAAGATTGGATACAGATCCAATTAGACATGAAGTTTGGACACAGACCCAATTGGACACATGAAGATTGGATACAGATCCAATTAGACACATGAAGTTTGGACACAGACCCAATTGGACACACGATCATTGGACACAGACCCAATTGGACACATGAAGATTGGACACAGATCCAACGAGACACACGATTATTGGACACAGATCGAATTGGACACATGAAGATTGGACACACGATCATTGGACACATGAAGATTGGACACACGATCATTGGACACAGATCCAATTACACACACGATCATTGGAGACAGACCCCGTTGGACACAAGACCAATTGGACACAAGACAAATTGGACACAAGTCCAATTGGACACAAGACCAATTGGACACAAGGTCAATTGGACACAAGATCAATTGGACACAAGACCAATTGGACACAGACCCAATTGGACACAGACCCAATTGGACACAGACCCAATTGGACACAGACCCAATTGGACACAGACCCAATTGGACACCCAATTGGACACCCAATTGGACACATGAGGACACACGGCTCGGTACAATAAGCAGCAGAACCATTTGGACACAGGAGGATTGGACATATGGCGCTAGTGTTGTGAATTTACGGGTAGATTATGTTGATTTTTACCAGTAAAGTTACGGTTTTTGTTACTCGATAACTTAGTAAGTTACGTTGTAATTTAAAAACCTGAAAATTGAATCTTTCACATTGCTTTCTCATTATATTCTTCTCTCATACTGTAAACCTGAAAATTGAGATTTTCACATTGCTACCTCACATTGCTATATTCTTTTAGTCACAAAGCTTCCTCGGTGAGAAAGCATCGTCTGTAATTTTTTGGCTTCCTTATAGAGAAAGTTTCGTGAACATTTTTGAAAAATTCAAAATCGCGTAAAATGTAAACGACTGCGTCAATTTGGTCAAAAATTGGATCATATAATGAAGAACGACCTCTCAACAGACGTGGTAAATTTCACCTCGATTTCTGAAGCGGTTTTCAAATTATGGGAGTTAAATTATTGTGCTTAGTTTCGAATTCCCAAATCGGAATTAAAGTGAAATACCCTGAAAATTGAAATTTTAACATTGCTTCCTCATTATATTCTTTTACTCACAAAGCGTTCTTCAGTTATTGAGGTTTCAATTTTACAAGCCTTGTACATACACTAGGGATGTGCACAAGCACTAATGTGCTCGAGCGTTCATGCGCTCGACTCGATATTTGGATGCTCGAGCAAGCTCGAGCTGAAGGTCAAGCGCTCGACGCGCTTGAAAACTCGTTCCGCTCGCGCGCTCGAGCGCTTGCCGCGCTCGAAACTCTGTCGAGTTCGGTGCGTAGTTTCGCTGGGAATATCGAGCTATTTATTTTTTTATTTTTTTTTTTTTGAGTCTGCGAGACTATTAAAACTCTGTCGAGTTCGGTCCGTAGGTACGCTGGCAATATCGAGCTATTTATTTGTTATTGCTTCCTCATAGACGAAGCGAAAACGTGTTCAGAATGTTTCAAAACATCGCAAAATCATATTTAGAAAAAATGTCTGGATGCGTGCACGCGGGCGTGTCTCAGACCCAAAAAATTTAAAATCTTTTTACTTTAGAACGGCTTGAGCTATCGACCTGAAATTTCTAAGGTAGGTAGAGGGGCGAATCCTCAACGTTTGATTATATTTTTAACAAAATGCGTTCACTCATAAAAATTTTACCCGATTTTTAAGTTTGCGTAAAACTTGTACGCACGCTAGCAATTACAATTTCGGTGCTATCGGGGTAAAAAGCTGTACACAAAGGGATTATTATTGGCCCGTGATCCCTATTTAATTTGGCGAGGATCGATCGATGACGTTCAAATTTTATGAGATTTTGAAATTTTAAAATTTGTTGAATTTTACGAAAAATTAATATTTTCTTTCTGACGCGAGTTTTCGTATCAAATATTCAATTAAGAGTAAAATAAGTTGCAGCTTCATGATCAGTGGGAAAAATAGGTTACATATAGTCCCCGAGCGATGAGAAAAGAAAAAAGAATTTCGGGAATTTTTATAACCAATATTGCCAAAATAAGTGATTTTTTTGCTTCTCGATGGCATCGCGGAAAAAGTCTGGTGTCTATAATGTTGTATGACAAGAAATACACAAAATGATATGTATGACGGGGTTGAAAACACTAGATAAAGAGGTGTCATTTGAATTTCTTAAAAAAATCGAAAGAGCGAAAAAAAATTCAGGAGCGGATAATTCCATGTATGTTTTTTCGCCGAGAGCAGATCTGACAAAGTGAAGCACGACGTTGGTGTATTTTTCGCGCTGAACCTGAATCGGCCAGTCATTTTGCATGAAAGTCAAACACGACGTTGATGTTGAAAAAAGATGACGTTGAAAGAAGCTAAAATTTGAAAGCTAAAATTTGAAATCTAAAATTTGAAAGCTAAAATTTGAAATCTAAAATTTGAAAGCTAAAATTTGAAAGCTGAAATTTGAAAGCTGAAATTTGAAAGCTGAAATTTGAAAGTTGAAATTTGAAAGCTGGAATTCGAAAGCTGAAAGCTGAAAGTTGAAAACTGAAAGTTGAAAGCTGAAAGTTGAAAGCTGAAAGCTGAAATTTTTATATCATTTTCTCATAACGTCCCTTTATTCGCACAGCTTCTTCTATGAGGAAGCATTTACTATATTTTTGGCTTCCTCATAGAGGAAGCTTTGCGAATAAAGGGGCGTTATGAGAAAGTGATATAAAAATGTCAACTTTCGGCTTTCAGCTTTTCAGGTTACTCAACAAAATGGTCTAAAACGCCAAGAAAATTGGTTTAGACGAAATGTCTTTATGTGTATGTGTGTGTGCCGGCGCGTGTGCGTATTCGGATTTTGTTGGCACTCTAGCTGTCGCAATTTTTAAGATATCGGTCTCTAATTTGATTCATAACTGGACTGTTATTACACAAGGTTTGGGATGAAATTTGACGTGAATCTATCACGGGGTACAAAATTTATTGCATTTTTAATTTTTTTGAAATTGTTTTCTTCGAACACTACACTCGCAATTCTTAATATATCGGGCTTAACTTTGGTGTACAAATCGACTGTTATTGAACAAATTTTAGGAGTCAATTTTGCGTAAATCCGTCAAGGGGTTCAAAATTTATGGCATTTAAATTTTGTAGAAAATGTTTTTTCATTATCTTGTAACTCGTAGAAACCACCAATTAAAGTAACTAATCCCAAAACAAAGCTTCTTCTATGAGGACGCAAAAAAATGACAGAAATGTTAAAATAATAATTTTCAGGATTTTTTAAACAATTTTTATTCGCCATCGCGTAACTGTTGGAGTAAAAAAATATAACGCGGAAACAATGTCAAAATTTCAATTTTTTGGATTTTATTCCAAGTGTTTGAGAATTCGAAGGCGCCTCCACACTTATGATTATTTAACAACAGATGCCAATTTTAATTCCATTAATGTTTCAGGCCGTTAAATATTACGAGATTATCCTCGAGGTATGTCTTGTCTTGTATATTCTCGCTTATTAGTTCGAATTAATTTTTTTTTGTTTCAGGTTTGATCCCTTTGGAGCATCATGTTTATTCCCTTCGGATATAAATATTAGTTGAGACTTTCATAATGTAAATTCTCTTTTTAGGTGAAGGCGTATTTTATGTAGTTTAACGGACTGGCGTCATTACAAAATAAATCATCTCACAGCAATAATCCTGGAAAATTTATTCATTTTTTATGCAGTTTTATTAGTCTCTGTTAGCCATTTTATTACATGCTATTGTATGTACAGAGTATTTTAAGCACTAAATATACTTTAGTTTAATCGTTACCATTTTTAAGTTTGAAAACAATACAGTTTAAAAAAAGGTATTTATAAACTTTTCAACACGTATTACTTGCTAGTAACGGAAGCTTTGCAACGTAAATTATATATGATAGGAAAGTCTCGAGAACGCTTGTCGAATTCAATATTGAAACTTAAAGCGTCGGGGGGTTCCATCGATCTCAGGAAAAAAACAGGGTTTATTTTTTATTTCGGTGAAAAAAAAGCATAAAAAAACCCCCACTATTGATTGTTCGAAGGAGTGTACTGATCATGTAAAAAAAAATCTCCAAGTCCAAATATAAAAAACTGTTGGAAAAGTTCCATTTTTTAAATTAGATAATTTCAAGAAAACGATATTGAGAAAAAGGGAACTCCTTCTACGATTTGTTATATTCGGATTTGGGGATTTTTTACATGATCAGTAACACCTTGTCGAACAATCAGTCGTGGAGAATATTTACGCAATTTTTTTCACGGAAATAAAAAATAAAATGTGTTTTTTCCCCTGAAATCGATGGACCTTCAGCCCATAAAGTTTTTAACGCTTATTAATATAATTGACATTAAAAAAAATGTAACTTAAAGTATACACTTATATACTTTATATCTGGAGTTTTCGCTTTCATAGTATCTGTACAAATGCACATGTGTACAAATAGTATCCGATACAAGTAATACTTTTGGCAATAAAACTTTTTAACATATTGATTAACACGTATTATAATTGAAACTTGTTACAGTAAAACCTCGATTAGCCGAGGTGTGTTACTCTTGGATAGCTGAAAATCACGGTTAAGGAGGTTGGAACGCTTCACACTAGTCAAATGAGTGCTACTTTTTAAAAATTGTTTATACAAACTTTTACGCATATATTGCTTATAGTGGATTTCTATATGCATTACAACACATGTCCTTAATGTAGGAAACCATTAATTGTCATGGATTTGCAAAAATATTAACTGGTTTTATGCTAATTTTCGAAAAGGTACACATTCGATCAGTTTTTTAAAAGAATAATCCGCAATTCTCGCTCGATTTTGAGGTATTACGGCTCATTCTCTTACTTGAAAGATGCTCTACGAATTCACCAACTAGGTATGGAATAGTATTTTCCGTTTAAAAATGACAGCCTTTTGTTTATCCATCGACGAAATTCCTTCATAAACAAACAGCTGTAATTTTTAAACAGAAAATACTATCGAATATCTAGATGGTGCATTCGTAGAGGATCTTTGAAGGAAGAGAATGAGCCGTCATACATCAAAATCTAGAAAACATCACGGATTATTCTTAGAAAAAACTGAACGAATGTGGACCTTTTAAAAAATTAGCATAAACCAGGTAATATTTTTGCAAATCCATTGCAATTAATGTTTTTCTCGATTAATGACATCTGCTGTAATATAAATAACTATCCACCATAATCAATAGATGCGTAAAAGTTTCTACAAACGATTTTTTAAATGTAGCACTCATTTGACTAGTGTGAAGCGCTCGAACCTCCTTAAGTGTAGCGAAGTTTTTTTTTTTTTTTAGAAACGTCGTTTTATTCCAATGAAAATGAGTGAATATCTTTATTGATCTTTCTCTTCTCCCAACCGCCACCGGTTAATCGAGGTTTTACTGTAGTGTAATTGACTTTTATGTTATTATTGATATTCAATGTTTAACAATGTATATCTGTTTTATCGAATAATACTTTTTTTTGTACTTGTTTTTATTTGTCCGAGTTTCTGTCGACGAAGACGAATTACTTTACGACAAAATAACTGTCGTACGCGACAAGATTTCGCGTTTGCACAAGGGACACACGGGTTCGTCTAGATTGCTCGCACAGTCTTCGCAACAGCACATATGATTGCATGGCTGGAAGTGTTGATCGGCGCTGACACTGAGGCATACGCAACAAGTGCCAGGTTTTCGAATGCTTGTGCATGTACTAGACACAGTTATCTTCGAGACACTTTGGAACGGAACATCTGGGACTGGATCGACAGTGTCCGAGAGCCAGTATCCGTAATCATCCTCTGGTGGATCATAGATATAATCTACAACAAATTATAATAATATCATAACGCATTGCACTCACGTTGTGTGCTTAGTCGCATTGCGGTACCATTTTTGGAGATGTATAGAGTAGTAAATATTGAGTAGTAAATATTGAGCTAGTAGTAAAATAATTGACAGATTCGGCATCAGCGGAAAAAAGGACATCAAATATAGCTGCGAAAGAACGAAAACAAAATTCCTGATCAATTTTGAGAGTTGCAATTTTCCGATTTCGATGGATATCTTAGCGCTGAATACGAATCCAAAATCTGTTTTATCCAAAACGCAAGTGGAGTGTTTGTTAATCGCGAGAAAAACATTTTATTTTGTTTTCGTCACGACTGAAATGTCGTGTAGCAACCAATCGATATGCGAATAACTCTACAACTCTTCAATACCCTTCGAATTTCCGAGTTTTTAAATCGTCGGTTTTTTTATGTACGATACTCGATTATATCATAGGTCTTACCCTCGTATTCGTCATATTGCACTGCAGTTGCCTGCTCCGAGCTTTGACTGCGCGTGTTCGGACGATGTCCATGTGTCTCGATGTCATCCACACGATCATCATCGTTACTATGATCCGATTTTGAGTCGGCAGTATCCGCAAAATATTCACTCGACGATCGAGAACAATTGAAATTGTTGTTATGGCGGTCATCTGAAAAATATAAAAACCCTGAAAATTGAAATTTTCACATTCCTCCCTCATTACATTTTTTATTCACAAACGTAAAAACGGGTCAAATCGGTCCGCTAGGGGAAGGTTGAAATTTTTATATCGCTTTCTGATAATGCCCCTTTTTCGCAAAGCTTCTATGAGAAAGCATTTATTATATTTTTGGCTTCCTCATAGAGGAAGCTTCGCGAGCAAAGGGACATTATGAGAAAATGATATAAAAATTTCAACTTTCAACTTTTATGAAAGCGTTATGAAAATTTCAATTTTCAACTTTTTTCAACATCAACGTCGTATTTAACTTTTGGGCAAAACTGCTAACCGACTCAGGTTTAGCGCGAAAAAATACACCAACCTTGCGTTTTCGTCAAAACGGATGTCGGATCTGTGTTTGGCGCGAAAAATTACATAGTATTGTGTTCCAAATTTTTTTTCGATCTTTCAATTTTTACTCGAGAAGTCCAAATGACACCACTTTGTCTAATTCTTGCTGTAGAACATGATAGGCACCTAGGTTTTTTCGCGATGTCATCGTGAAGCAAAGAAATCACTTTTTGAAAATACGCAAAATAAAATATTTTTGCAATATTGATTGACTACAAAATTTCCAGATAAACTTTTTTCATTAGTCATCGCTTCGGGACTATACTTTATGTATTTTTTCACGCTGATCACGAATCTGACACTTATTTTATTCGTAGATGTATATTTGATACGAAAAAATGCGTCTAAAAAAAAATCATGAAATTCAAAAAATGTAAAATGACATCAAATTTAAACGGTTCTATTGATTTTCGTGAAATTTTAATGGGATCATCGGGTGATCATGCTCCATCTGTGTACGCGTGTTTAGCCCGACAGCTAAACAATTATGAGCGCGTAGAGCGCGCACAGACATTTTCGAACAAATAAAAAATCGCGTCCAAAAAAAATAACGGAACATTTTTCAATGAAATTTTGACCAAACGTCAACTATTGATCACACATGCTGTATGTGAAATTTCAGCTTGATCGGTCGAGGCATTCCCGAGTTATAGCGGTTTGAATTTTTTGCGTCCGAGTCATACACACTTATATACATCCGCACATTTTTTCAAAAGGTGATTTTTCGAAGTTTTAGAACATTTTGAACACGTTTTCATTAAAATTTGGAATTTTTTTTTCACCAAAACAAAGCTTCCTCTAGGAGGAAGCAAAAATGTCGTGAACTTATTTTTAAATAAACAAAGCAATAATAAAAAAATAACAACCAATAAACAAAAAAAATGTTATGTATGTGTCGATATGAAAATTTGTAAACTTGAGCTTCGAAACTTAAGGTAAAGTGTAACTACTCGGTCGGTAACAAAAACTGTTTTCCAAATTTCTCTAAGACGGCTAATTTTTAGGGAAAAATACGAGAACGGCCAACTAGGCGCAGTAATTCTGCAGTTGGCTGTTCTCATCATTTTCCCAAGAAATAAACGGCTTGGGAGATTTTTGGGAAACGAAATTGCAGCTGTCTTTTTCGCACTCATGGCGGTTACACTTCACCTTAAGGATGCTTCACACGTACATTCTCAGCCAAAAGTGAGATTCAGTGAGAATTTGAACCCTTCTCAATGGTAAAAAAATCTGAAAAAAATCAACTGTCTTAAAGGTGCCATCGACATTAATTTTGCATAATAATAATATCAAAAAGTTATTAACAAATTGCTAAAAAATAAAAATGCTCAACAAATAATCAGTAAACCTTTCTTTTTTTCTTTTCAAATGAATTCATGGATTTTCTAAAAGCCACATGACTTTTTTAGAATTTTCTACTATTTTTGAATTTTCCGTTTTTGACATTTTTTTAAGGCCATAATTACGGAACGGTTGGCGCAATCGCCTCGAAACTTTTTGTGTGTACTGTAGAATCGTGATACTGAAACGTATTCGAAATTCGTGCCTCTGCATCGAGTTTTCAAATTTTCGATAAAAAAAATGTTGAAATGATAGAAAATTCTAAAAAAAATTCATAAGTTGTAAAAAATCAAGGAAATCATTTAAAATGAGAAAATCAAAAGTTGTCTGATTTAAAAAAAAAAAAATTTATTTTTCTAATCATTTGCTAATAACTTTTCGGCATTATTATTATGCAAAATCAAAGGTCTTGACATAATTAATACGGCTGATTTTGTTCAGATTTTTGGCATGTCGCGAAGTACTGAAATTTTGATCGAATTAAACTTTTGGTTTAAACGTATGTGTGATGCATTATGGTTATATCAGACTATTTTTTAAATTATATTAATACAAAGATTTTCAGGTTTCACGCACTGTGGTTCAACTGAAAGTATGTGAAGGAATGGAAAATAACGTTAAGTGCCGTATACTTCAAGTACTTTAAGTGCAGTATTTAAAGTACATATGTACTTTAAGTTCATGGAAAAATTGCAGTACTTCACGTACACCTGTACTTAAAGTCTCGAAATTAAAGTAGCAAATAAGTACCGATGTACTTTAAGTACCGCCCAGCTCTGGTACAGATAATAATGATGATCATAAATAAAATAACATAAAAATTAACTCTAATCAGTTTTTGTTTAAATTCTAAAATACCTGTCTCCGATCGGCTCGTTTGCGTCTTGATTTGGGGATTCGCTCCACAGGTTATCGGTGAATTTGTGAGAAGTGTGTTTTCTTCGACAACGTCTGGAGCATCTTTGGCTACGTCTGGACGATCTTTGGCTGCGTCTGGACGATCTTTGGCTGCGTCTTGACAATCTTTGGCTACGTCTGGATGATCTTCGAGTTGCCTTCTGCGATTATTTTGTCGTTGAATCGTAACAGTCGTTACTGTATCGCTAAATTGTACATGAATTAGAAATAAATATTATTTGTAGGTAAAATTTCGACTCATTCGATAATTTTTTTTTAATTATTAAAAAACATTATGTTAGTTACTATCGTTACAGGTAAAATTACTAGTTATTTTAGTAAATTCCGTGCTGTCAACCGCTAAGACTGTCAATTTGAAAAGTCTTGACGAATTCCTTACACATTGCAAAAATGTTATAACAAGTTAATAGAACTTTATTATCAGGTAAAATCCACCTAAGGGATTATATTAAAAATAAAAAACTATTCACATATATATTCATAATTTAATTTATGTAATATATAAATGACCGTCGGTGAAATATCGTTCGTAGCAGCGGTCTATTAACCCGTTATTTACCGACCCACATCACTCGAACAAACAAGTAAAATAGAAATAATAACAAACCTATCATCTAGAAGATCCTCCGGAACACTATCCGCTAGCAAGTCGGCACCGATGATCACGTCGTTTCCATTGCCATCTGAAACAAGTAGAAAGATTGAGAAAGTAGAAAGACATGAGAATATAAAGATGTATGTGTAAAACCGTCACAGAATGAATTTTTTAAATACAAACCTCGAGATAGCGAATTCGCATTATTTTTGTAACTGACATAAAATATGTTGAACGCTTTCAAAAATTGCTCTATAGGCAACCTGCGGAATATATAAACGTGGCGATAATTTTGTCATATATCACCAAAAAAATTCGATAAAAAAAATTACCTTTTTTCAACGAGATCTTTCTGCAGATGCAGTATTTTTTCAGCTCTCTCTCGATTTATGCGAGAACGTCCGATTGCACGCTTGGTTCCTTGCAGACGCTCAAACGCAACCTCTTGCTCGACTATGAGTTTGTTCCATTTCACTGTAATATTGAATAATCCTCTCATGATCCGATCCAACCGCCGTTTTCAGTTTGCGTTGGGTCTGCAACATAGGCGTGTTGCACGCGTGTTGCACGCTCGACGAATCACGTCTTCTACCTCCGATTCCAGTAGGGTCGAGCGGGGCAAAATGGGGTAGCGGGGCAAAACGGGGCAGTTGGGTAAAAGTAAATTTTCCAATAATTTTTGGATCGGACAGCGGGGCAAAACGTGGCAGAACATCCTGATGTACTGACGAATAATATTGGTGAATGTGGGCATCCAAAAATTATGGGAAAATTATGTTCTGCCCCATTCCCCGCTTTGCCCCGCTTGCCTCTACTGTTATATGCAACTTCTCCACTCTTTTTAGAGCGATGTGTCTCGTGCACTTGGAACGAAATAACTTGAATAAACCGGGTGAAGCAACAATGCTTGTGTGCTAATACTTTGTGGATTCTATGTTTTCCGTTTTATCTCTGTACAAGAATCCACTTCAGTTGACTAATACAATTTCTAATATTCTCAACGTCTCGAAATATACATAAATGACATACACTGTGAAAAAAATTTGGTTGGATTAACCAAAAGTCGCGGTGACATATCGAAAAATCACGTCGGCGATCCCTACTTCTACGTACAATCGCAAATGATGCCGCATACTTCACGCTGCTGCCGAGATATGCCGAGCGTGCCGAGTTTCCAATGCCCCATGAGAAGCCCGGAATTGTTATTTATTTATAATCGTAGCGTTTTTTATTCGCGGTTTTTTTACGTTATCGGTGTTTGGTGCGTGTTTACTGTGTGAAAAAATGTATGCGATGCCGTGTCTCTATATATGAATATCTGGTGCAATAATTACCGAACACAGACATAAAAAAAATCCTAAATTACGCACTTAACCTAATTTATTATTCTTTTTCTTATCGAAATTAATTATATCACTGTAGTGTAACATCATATTCGCAAAGTGATATATGTCAGTGATATAATTTTCTGTCTGTCTTTTCCAATTAAATTTTGTATGTGTCTTTCTTCATCGATTACATTTTTTTATGTGTCATTCCTACCCGATATATGCCAGCGATATAATTTTCTGTGTCCTTCTTCGATGATATTTTTTATTATGTGTCGTTCCTACCTGATATATGCCAGCGATATAATTTTCTGTGTGTTTCTTCTTCGATGAAATTTTTTATGTGTTATTCCTATCTTATATATGTCAGCGATATAATTTTCTATGTGTCCTTCTTCTTCGATGAAATTCTTTATGTGTTGTTCCTCTTCGATACAATTTTCTAGGTATCGTTGCTCTTCGTTTCACTTTTTAAATGTTGCATCGGAGAGGAACGACACATTGAAAATCGTATCGGAGAGATACAACATTAAGATAAAAAATTATATCGGAGAGGAACCCCACATAAAAAATTTCATCGAAGAAGAAAGACACATAGAAAATAGTATCGGAGACATACATGATTCAGAAAATTATATCGGACAGGAAGGACACTTAGAGAATTGTATCAGGGATTTTATAAACGGTAGAATTCAAAAAGGATGAAATAAAAAAAAAATTAAAAATTTAAAAAACTCCCAACTGCTAATTAGTCTTTATTATTAAAAAAATATTCGTAAAAAAAAAGTTAAAAAAATGAAAACGATTAAAAAAAAATCTTAGAAAAAAAGTTTTAAAAAAACTTCAAAAAGGATGAAATAATGAATGTATGTAACAATAATTAATTTTGTCAGTCAATAACAATAGTAATAATTAATAATAAAGGATAATTGCAAAATTAATTATTCGTTACTATATCAATTCGTTCATAATCTCCGCTACAGTCGGGAGACGGCTTCCGAACACTGTTCTATATCCACACAAATAAACTTGGTAGCAGAATATTATCATATATTATATAAATCTGTGGTTCGAAAGGCGTCTCCCGACTGTAGCGGAGATTATGAACGAATTGATATAGTAACGAATAATTAATTTTGCAATTATGCTTTATTATTAATTATTACTATTGTTATTTACTGACAAAATTAATTATTGTTACATACATTCATTATTTCATCCTTGTTGAAGTTTTTTTTTACTTTTTTTCTAAGATTTTTTTTAATCGTTTTAATTTTTTTTTTACTTTTTTTTACGAATATTTTTTTAATAATAACGACTAATTAGCACTTGGGAGTTTTTAAAATTTTTAATTTTTTTTTTTTTAGGTTTTTAGATGAACCAGATTTCAAGGAGTCACCTTGTACGGGATAAATATCTATTACAACAATATTAAAAGCTTACCGAAAAAAATCCACAGACCGGAATCGACGCTGAGCTTTGAAGCCGCGGTGCGCTGGAAGCTTTCCACGATATTACTCGTTCGAGCAGACCTTCCATAGACGCTGATTTTTTGCGCGTTTGGCAACCATACAGTGCGCATATACGTCATAAACTGGAGGACTGCAGGATGTTCTCGGGACACGGCATCAGCAAGATCTTGCATAACCTTGAATGACACTTCAAAGAAACTGCGCGGTGCCAAAGGTAATGTCATCGCCATTGATATTAAATCTCTTGAGGCCGTTGCGAGTTTCAAGGACAGCCATTCGTGCCAGATAGCCTGAAGAAAAATCGTTATTTATATTATTGCTACGTAGATTTTACGAGTAATGGGGCGTTCTTTGCGATCAAAGGGGTGTATCTCACCCCTTTGATCGCAAAAAAAATTGAAATTTTCACATTGCTATTTCATTATATTCTTTTACTCGCAAAGCTTCCTCTATGAGAAAACATTGTCTGTAATTTTTTGGCTTCCTCACAGATTTAGCTTCGTGAGTAAAAGAATATAATGAGGTTCCAATGTGAACATTTCAATCTGCAGATTTATATGAGAGAAGAATAATAAAAGAATATAATAAGGAAGTAAACCGACAGCGGTGGATGCGCGGTTGGCGCACGACTCTGGTGGTCCCCCAAGTCAAGCTGATTCGTTCGCGGTCAGTACTTGGATGGGTGACCGCTTAGCCGTGCGCTAGCTGGCGCATCGACCGTTGAGCGGAAGGCGATTTCTTCTGAGACTTTGGTGTTTCTGCACTTTACTCAAGTGCAAAAATACCGGTGGATCAGTAGAATATGGCCGTCTGTACCGGCACGGGTTTTCCGTAGTTTCCCCGTGTCCCTGGCAAATGCGGTACAGTGTAGCTAAGTCGGCTACGGACGCAATGGAAGTTAGGTAGCTTAGCTGAGTGCGGGTAGGGAGTGCTAGGGGGGAATCGGGATGGGGTTCCGTAAAAACCCGACAGGGTATACGGTGGAATTGGAACAACAAAATATAATAAGGAAGTAATGTGAAAAAATCAGTTTACAGGTTTATATCCTGAAAGAAGAATATAGTAAGGAAGGAATGTGAAAATTTCAATTTTCAGGTTTTTTTTACATCATTTTATCGACTCTGCACTGTTGATTTGTCACTCAAAAATATGAAATTTTTTTTTTTTTCATTGAGAAACACACCTTTCATTTCCCAGAAAAATGTACATAATCTTTCCTCTTATGTACATAATCCGGAACCTCAATCGACACCGATTGAGGTTCCGGAGCAAAAAATAAATAAAATTCGAGAAATATCATACGAAACTAACTATTATCCTGATGAAACATCGCGGGAAATTGAACTATTTTGTGTTGATACTAAAAATGATCATTTTTCACTGGGAAAATTCGTTTTCCGCGACATTTTCATCAAGATAATAGTCAATATCGTATGATTGTGCTTGATTTTTTTTTAACATTGGAACCTTAATCGGTGCCACTCTGATGATTTTTTTAAATTGAATTTACACATACATATACCCAAACATTCTGTAAATTTTACAGCGAAATCAATGGTGTTTTCTGTAAGAAAAAACGAAATTTATATATTTTTTAGCGAAAAATCTACTTTGCACAGACGATAAAATTACTTAAAAAATTGCATTAAAAACTTTATGACAAAATATAACTTTTTCAGTCCAGCACTTTTTTGTGTTACCTATATTTTCCCTGATTTATTATTTGTAAAAAATGGAGAATTTCCTAAACGGTTGGATCTAAGAATTTGAAAGAAATTACATTCAAGTGGTGGGTACTACAGTATGGCCGATTATGGGACAGATTTGAGGATCGAATAAAAGTGTCTCTGTTGACGAAGAATGCCTTATATCGCATATCCACTCTCGGACAACGAGACGTTACGATATGTAGTCTTCTTTCGTTCTTTCTTTCTCACTCCGCCCTCCCGCCGATCTTCCACTCCAAAATATCTATAAATCGTCATTTTCAATCGTAATTACTGCATTGAATTTTTTTCATTTACGATTACGGAGATTTATTCGAGAAAGAATTTTTACGATGTTTAGTCGTTATAGATAAAATTTACGCTCGTTATAAAGTGAAAAAATTGCAAAATACTTTCGCATCTTCTTTTTTTGTAACCCTTTGACACATGATCGAAAGGTAAAACCAGATAATACATTGAAAAACTGGTTCGAAAAAATGAAGTAATAATCGCAAATAGATGTATTGACCCAATAATGCATGACTGGGCATCGCAAATTCATTAGGTTAATGCATATTTTTTCAATTTTTTTTTCGTCTCTTTCATAGGTTTTTTAAAAATAATTTTTACACGACTGTGTATAAAAAGGATACTTTTTCTGAATAGTCTCGATATTTCGACCGTTTTCACATTTTTGGCTTTGATATCCGGCCAAAAAGTGTACGATTTTTAAAAATCTCGATAAAACAAAAAAATTTTATTTGGTGATTTGAACAGTGAGAATGAAATCCGAGCCCTTCGACAATTAATTGATTACTTATTTGTCCTCGCAGTTGACGAATTTAACGCAGCAATTTATTCATAAGTAACTTAAATAATAAAATTAATCCTTTGAAAAACCTGTCAACAAATTTGTCACTTAAACAAAGCTTCAGATTTCCAGGTTAAATTTTTTTCAACAAAATCCGTAAGATTCGTCCGATTTTGACATATCACAGCTCATTCTCTTCGTCAGAACATCTTCCACCAAGTTGTCGAATTAAGTTTCTAAAAATGATCTATTTGTTTCTACTAACAGGGTAGAAAACTCCCTTAAAAGATAATAAACAAGGCGAAGGAGTAGAAAAAGCTCTTATGTGGCAATGATTCGTATCAATGGAATCGAATTTTGTATCGGCTTTAGCAACATTCCACTCCAATAGTCTCTCTCCGTTTCTGCAAGATGCACCAGATCGTATAAAACGAACAATAGAGCCAAACAACAGACCATTTAATCGCTTAAGCTCTCAGAAATGTTTTTTCTACTGTAAACCAGTGGTCCAAGACTCTCCAATGGGCCAATCGGCAACAATGAAAAATCATTGAAATTTCTGTAGAAAATTTGCGACTGACCTAAGAGAGACTCTATTAATCACTCTTAGATGTGAATAGATGCGGCATTCTTCAATTCATAAGTTTATTATGTTCAGGAGAAGTCCACCCCGATAATAAAATGAACATGGCACTAACCTGTTTGAAACCGAACCAACTTCCATAGATTTTTGCATCGGGGAAACATTCGTGGATTACTGCTATTTTCACTTTCTCGTAATCGGATATAACAGATGTTAAACTGTCCTTCATGCCTGGTACCAGTTCCAATAACTTTTTCCAGATGCAGCGATATGTTGCCTCTGTGAGTTCTTCACACAAAACGAATGCCGTAACAATACCCTGAAATTGTCAATACGTTAACGTGGCGTATTATTATGAGAGACTGGAAATAATTAGCATGAATTTCAATTCAAACGCGAGCTCAACATTGATTTTCTTCTTAAGTTGACTATAGAATATTGTATATATAAACTTCAATTGAAATTCAAACTCGAAATTTATATTGTTAAGTTCAATCTCAGAAATAAATGTTGATAAGCCTATACATATATGTCGTCTTCTGAAAAACCAAATTTCACCAATTTGGAACTACTGGGTAAAATTAATTAGAGTTGACTTTAAGACGAAAACGCTGATAACGGTGAAAAAAAATCGCTGATACAGCAGTATAGTATATTGTATATAGAACAAGAGTGCCGTTCATGAATACTAACACCTAAGTATTCGCTCGCACATTAGGTACGTCTATTTTTTCTCTTAGAAACGACGCATGGAAAGAAAACAAATTTTTAAGCAAAATAGTTTTTGATCGTCCTGAATTCTTTATTATGATAAAAAAATCTAGTTGTAAGACAATAAAACTTTTTTTTTAAACAGAAACACTTGAAAGCGAACTTATAATTTTTTTGATTCAATCGCATTCCCTTCAGTTAAAATGTAATAGTTGCCAAAAAATACTCACCACATTTCCATCGCGGATGTGAATAGTCATCATATGCTTCATTGGCGGATCTGTGGGAACAACCTAAAGCCCATTGATTATTGAACAAATATTATTGTAAAATTTTAAAGACAATTTTTTATATTATATTGAATTCTTCTGTTACCAAGTATTCGCAGCCAACGAATATCTCCGATGCAGACGCTAGAGCTTCCAAAAGCACGGTATTGGAGAATAGCAGCGTGATTTCACCCTCTTCTGTGATGACAGTTCCTTTGTAGGTATCTTTCAATGATTCATGCTCCCGGAGAAAATCACTGAGTGCATCGACCGTTTCAGGTACAATCGGTTTGGATTTATCTCTCTCGCGGATGAGTATACTTTTTACTGATTGGAAAGTCAAACTTTTTGGCACATTTTCATGTCTGAAAAATGAATTATGGTATCATCAGGTATAAGTTATAATATAAAAAATAATTCAATTAAGTTATATCAGGAATATATATACCTGCGGCACACTGTGTCAAATATTGTTCGTGGCAGCAATGTTGTATCGGAACACATTTCAAGCATTTCCTTTTTCAGTAAGTATATCGGCAGAGCATCAGGATTTGAGTCGTGATTGTGGTCTGTCTTCATAACATACTTTCTTTCTCCATTGTCATCTACAGCAACTAATATTCCATAACATGGAGTCCCTCGGCGCCCAGCACAGCGGAACGTATTCGCACAGCGTTTGTCTACGTTGTACGAAAAGTCATCGTGTAAGAACAGCGCACTGCCTTTTCGTTTGCCTGGTATTTCTATCATCTTCTATTGAAACAGAACATCGTTTCAGAAACATATGAATACTTGTCATTAAATGTAGTTCATCTGGTCAAAAAAGTGTAATATGGTAAAAGGGCTGGATTAAGGGGTTCGAGTCACATAAAAATCGTATAATTTAAAGTGTTGTGCAATTGCACATTATGATTCATGTCAACATTTGACTCAAACCTACTTGAAGAATACCAAAAAACTGAAAAATTTTATCAGTGATCACAATAATTCTGCACCACAATTCATCGAAGAAGGTATTTTTTTTTTTACTTGCCGCAGCTTCCAGCTTGAACTGCTGGATGAAATTGACTGCGTAAGTCTTAAAATTTTCCACATGAACCGTTTTTTTACAGAATTTATCTTGTAACTTCTGCGGTAGAACTTTAATTGGAAATTCGTAGAATTTACACAGTCAATTTCATGCAGCGGTGCAATCTGAAACCTAAAACAAGTGAGAAGATGAAAATTACCTTCTTCTATGAACTGCGGTACAGAATTATCGTTTCACAGACGAAATTATTTCAGTTTTTTTAATATTCTTTACGTAGGTTTGAGTAAAATATTCAAATGAATCATAATTTGCACTTGCACTCCACTTTAATTTCTACGATTTTTAGGTGACTCGAAACCCCTAATATAGTATTCTAATATAAATTTCTATTTCTGAGCGAGCAGGAATTGAGTGCTTTGAAATAATGCTGTTAGCTCGAGCTGTCGATAATCGAACTATGTCGTATACTTACTATCATAAATCGTGAATCGGTGAACACTGCACAATAAAGAAGCGATGGCTGTATTACTGATATGTGATACATAGTTTGTAATGAGAAAAAAAAACAAATAAACTACGTTACTTTTTATTCAATATATTCAGGTGAGGGTGTGTTTTTATAACAAAAAGTGAATCCTATCCTTTCCTTATTCTTATACTAACCGGTAACGTCACCTGTTAATATTTGAAAAAATTTGTGACCAATTTGTGACCGAAAAAAAATGACCGTCAATTCACAACTAGATAGGTGTTTCGGTCAATTGACGGTCATTTGTGACAGTCATTTCACATAGAAAAATGGATTTAAAAAAAATGACGTCAATTGACGGTGATTTTTTGGTCAATTGACGGATCGAAAAAACGACGGTCATTTCCCATCACTACGTGTGCTCAGTAGCAAAATGGCGGCGAGCATCTACTTAGATGTACAAAATGGCGACGTGCATCTACTTAGATGTACAAAATGGCGACGTGCATCTACTTAGATGTAAAATGACGGTCATGGCTTTTTCGGTCATTTTTTTGGTCACGTTAATTGGCCAGCCGCCATGTTTTTGGTCATTTTCGTAATTTTCGTCAATTTAGCATGTGTCATGTGAACCTGGATAAAGTTAGCCATACAATATTAATTAAACAAAATTTAGCATATACCATTCGATAAATACGATTTGTCAATTAATAACTAAACGCCGAATAAGGTAAAGGTACCAATGCTCGGACGGTTAAGAGCATCCCCAGTTGCCGGCAGTAATTAATTGACCAAGAATACATTTTTTTTGAAAATAACTGAAACCAGCCTCAAGCTGATAGTTTCTAGTTTCCAAAACACATCGAGTGATTATATAAAGATACATATTTTTTTAATTACGGAAGAAAGCAACAAGAAAGTTCAAATGTACCAGTTTTCGGACGCGGTTTTTTATCACGTCCCTATGTTCGGACACTTTATGTCCCGATCTTTCGGACAATCACGGATTTTGAGAATTCTGATGTACGAACCCGACTAAGTTCATAGTTACTAAAAGAATTTCTTTGCTATTTATTAATGAAATCAATGAAAAAATTATTTACACGAAACGACAGTGAAGATAAGCTACGTAGAAAACTGGCTAACCTAACTTCTTCGAACTGTCCGATGATTGGGTCGCGTATGTCCTTAATGCTTGTACCAATTTCCGGACACTATATCGTCGGTTTTTTAACAAAATGCAACGATACAAAATAATTTAGGCTTGAAACTTGTATAACTTTTTTCTGCGAATAAGACAATGTTTGTAGACACGATTACAAGTGTCAAATTGGATTTCTAATAGTTAAATTCGTAATAAATCAAATCCGCATATGAGTGTCCGATGATTGGAACGTGTCCGAGCATTGGTACCGTTACCTTAAGTCGAGAACGCATGAGTCGATCGGGTTAAAATAATGCACAAAATAATTTGTTTATTTGCCCGAGGAATTAGATCGCTTATTTTATTTATTTTATTGGTTAATCAATGAGCTCCTCAGGGGAGCCTGCTCTTAGCATCATACTTAGTGAAAATTGTTAATCGATAATAAGAAGCAGAACCTGAAAAAAAAATTATTTGTAAAAATTGTAAAAAAAAAACATTTCTTATAGCGGGGTCGTCGACTGACCAAAATTGGAAAATAACATTTATTTCACACGGTGGAGAAATGGGGGTATTTTCGCACGCTTCGCGTGCGAAAACCCCCATTTCCACACCTTGTGAAATAAAATTTTGTTCGATACTCGTGCGAAAAACGTTTTCTGAACTCGTGTGATTGCAACACTCGCCTTCGGCTCGTGCTGCAAACTCACACTCGTCAGAAAAAGTTTTTTCGCACTCGTATCGAAATGTACTATTATATCACACGGTGCAGAAATGGCCGCTTTTTCGCACGCTTCGCGTGCGGGAACCCGCTATTTTTGCACCTTGTGATATAAAATTTCGTACATCCCTCGTTCGAAATACTTTTTCTAACTCGTGGGACTGCAGCACTCGTTAGAAATCATACATTATGCTACTAGGGAGGAAAGTGCGTGATTGTCGCCGAGTGTGAGGTTTGCTGAGCACGAACACGAGGTGAAAATCCGCTCCTCCCGTGTGGCATATATAACTTTTTACCCGACTATTTTTTAAATGATCATATTTTATGCCTGCAACGGCACAACGGCATAATTTATAGTTGTAGCGATAAGAGGATAAGAAAATTTCGATGCGGCACGCTGATCTGCCGTTCCGAGCGCTAGATGTCAAGTGTAGAGGCGTCGCACCGTTGCAGTGGTCCCAGACATCTGATCAGGATGCTGGTATCGCTAAGCTGCGACTTATAGCTGTCTTGCACCCAGAGCGATGATTATTGGAGTTGGGAAGGTGCAGCGATGAGCGTGGATCGGTACCAAAGCCATTGGGTAATCCGATCTCCTTGATTATTTAGCGATTTTAGATGTCTCGTACCGCCTCACAATTGCTCGTACCCAAAAAAAATATAAAGAAATTCCTGAAATTAATGATTATTCTTCTTAACTAACTGAATTCGAGCCCTTGGAATCGTCTGGGATCCTGTCGTTGGAGGAAGACGCGTGCTCGTCGGGCCAAAAATTGACGTTAACGCGGTTCTTGTGACTCGTAAAAAACCGCGTCACAACTCATGCGTCCAATTGGATGCGTTGGATACGCATCCAATTGGACGCATGAGTCCAATTGGTTTCTAAACTCATGTGTCAAATTGGATCTGTTCTGTGTCCAATTGGATTTGTGTAGAATGCTCCTGCGTCCAATTGGTTCTGCTGCTTATTATACTGAGCCATGTGTCGTCACGTATCCAATTGAGTCTGTGTCCAATCGGGTCGTGTGTCTAATTGGATCTGTGTCCAATCTTGATGTGTCCAATTGGTTTCTATAGTCATGTGTCAAATTGAATCTGTGTCCAATCCGGCTGTATCCAATTGGTTTCTACACTCATGTGTCCAATTGGATTCGTGTAGAATCCTCCTGTGACCAATTGGTTCTGCTGCTTATTGCACTGAGCCATGTGTCCTGATGTGTCCAATTGGGTCTGTGTCCAATAATCATGTGTCTAATTGGATCTGTGTCCAATTGGGTCTGTGTCCAATGATCGTGTGTCTAATTGGACCTGTGTCCAATCTTGATGTGTCCAATTGGGTCTGTGTCCAATGATCGTGTGTTTAATTGGATCTGTGTCCAATCTTCATGTGTCCAATTGGGTCTGTGTCCAATGATCGTGTGTCTAATTGGATCTGTGTCCAATCTTGATGTGTCCAATTGGGTCTGTGTCCAATGATCGTGTGTTTAATTGGATCTGTGTCCAATCTTGATGTGTCCAATTGGGTCTGTGTCCAATCTTGATGTGTCCAATTGGGTCTGTGTCCAATGATCGTGTGTTTAATTGGATCTGTGTCCAATCTTCATGTGTCCAATTGGGTCTGTGTCCAATCTTGATGTGTCCAATTGGGTCTGTGTCCAATGATCGTGTGTTTAATTGGATCTGTGTCCAATCTTCATGTGTCCAATTGGCTCTGTGTCCAATGAGCGTGTGTCCAATTGGGTCTGTGTCCATTGATCGTGTGTCCAATTGGGTCTGTGTCCAATGAGCGTGTGTCCAATTGGGTCTGTGTCCATTGATCGTGTGTCCAATTGGGTCTGTGTCCAAACTTCATGTGTCCAATCTTATTATGTGCATGCTATTTGGCGTATGTGTGCAATCCTGCTGTGTCCAATTGGGTATGTGTCCAATCCTGCTGTGTCCAATTGGGTATGGGTCCAATCCGTCTGTGTCCGATTGGGTCTGTGTCCAATCCTACTGTGTCCAATAAGTTCGATAGCTCGATAACATTTTTCGTGTGTCCAATGTTGCTGTGTCCAATTGGTTCTGTGTCCAATGTTACTGTCGCCAATTGGGTTGTGTCCAATTTTCATGTGTCCAATTGGGTCTGCGTCCAATGATCGTGTGTCCGACTGGGTCTATGTCCAATGATCGTGTGTCCAATTGGGTCTGTGTCCAATCTTCATGTGTCCAATTGGGTTTGTGTCCAATGATCGTGGGTCCAATTCAGTCTGTGTCCAATCTCCATGTGTCCAATTGGGTCTGTGTCCAATCTTCATGTGTCCAATTGGGTGTGTGTCCAATCTTCATGTGTCCAATATCGTGTGTCCAATTGCTCTGTGTCCAATTGGTTTGTGTGCAAGTGGGTCCCTCCCTAAAAACTTATAGAGAGCTCTATCTGCTACTATTGCGTCTTTACTATGAAGGATGCCTGTTCGTACCATATATGTTACCTAGAACAGACTTTTATCCCGGTGTCATGTTGTACATAACTGTAGTAAGCTTCACCAATAATCAGTCAACAGTAACTATGTAAATTGCCGAACAACCGAATGAAATATTGCAAGTTTACACGGAACGAAAATAATAGTTCATGGAACATAGCTACTATATCATCGTTGATTTAGTAAATGTGTTAAATATATCATATGATTTTTGTAAAGATTTTAACTATATTTATAGTAACTTCACGTATGGCATTTTTTAATATGAACCATCGGAAACCCATGTTTCATTTAACTTCGTGGTTATAGTTCATTCAACCATACTAATGCTGGCGTAACGACAAAATATGGTCTACTGTCTTATAACACCTTTTACAATGGGAATTTGTTGTACATACCACGGTCTTTTTTCTGAGTGTGTACATTCGCTCTATCCCCGATTTTTCTCTCAGTGTATACACCGGGAATTTTGCATTACTTACATTCTTGTTCTTTGGGCACGATATCTCCCGCCTCGCAGCCGCTTGACTCGGGGCATTTTCGTGTCGGCCGGAGTTTCTGCGACGACGTTGGTGCCGCCACTCAGATCGGTTACCGCGTCTTTATTTTCGGCCTTCGGAATATCCATCTCGTCCTAGGAAGATAGTAGATTATTAATTTTTATTCGATTTATATATTTCATGCACTTGAATTTGATTATATATACTTTTCTGTTGTCGTCTGACATCCTCGATGGCGTCGATCCTTGTAACAGTCAAATAACGTCGAGCCGTGTCAGTTTCCATAGCAACCACCCACGCTGCATCGACCTATCAGTTGACCGAGTCGTTTCACCGACCCACAAGATCTATCGTTGAGCGGAATATTTTTGAACTGCGCTGAATCTTGGATGAAGTCAAGTGTGCAAGAGAGTAGCTGCAATTTTTTAAAGAACTTTTTTCAATGGTGCACATTTTATTTTAGAAAAAAGCAACGTCCAGCCGGATGGGAAATTACCATGCACAGCACGATTCCAAACTGCATAATTTTCTTTCTTCTTTTATTCAAAGCTTCCAGCAATGGATGCTCTGGAGATGAGGTAAAAGAAATGATCTGATCTCTCCTTACATAGGCCATATATATACTGTGACTAAAATTTCCGGGCGAGGGCAAATTCGCAGGAACCCTCCCTACCGGTAAATTTTTGCACAAAACCCAAACCCTCGATCGGTTTCTATTTCTATCAATAATGGGCGCCAATCGCACTCGCCGTGCAATCTGATCGGAAAAGATGTGAAGAAAAGGTCAAGGTTGCGCTCGGCTAGCAAGCAGCCTTGGGGGGATGGTAGAGGGGCGGTCCGGTAATTCGAGTTGAGTCAGGGAAAACAAACACAAACCAAAAATAACTATGGCACAACCAAAATCTCAGGAGAGACAATTCAGCGGTTTATTGAACCCAAAAAGATAAAAGGAATGTTAAACGGCAGGTCAACGATAAAATAAATAAATTCAAATCTCTCTCTTATCCACAATCCAAACTTAAATGCTACCCGGTATATTCGTCCCTACTAGACTCCCGGCGACTACTCAGTTCACCGCCGGAAGGGAATGGCCTAATGCCCGCAGAATCAGGATAATTAAGTAAGATCTCAATCCACAGAAATTAACCAAAAATAAATTAGACGCGCAAACCCTGAATCCCTACTAAACTTTCGGCTTATAAATTATCACGCGCAACGTACACCAACCATAAGGTAGTCCCGAGCGGCGGACAATACCCAACAATTCTTACGGCTCTAAACGAACGAGCGGCGATGTTCCACCAAACGCGATCGCGGTCACGCGCCAACGTCAGAGGGACCTCGTTCTGCGCAAAATTCCCGGCGACGCGAGAATCTCTGTCCGTTTACCGGTAGGATCGAAATGCAGGCCAATCTGCACAAGAAAACGAGTGCGTTACCCGGGGAAGCCGGGGCGATACGGACACAGGCCGTTTTCGCTATTTTTTTCCCGCCATTGTACCCGTCGAACAGCTGCCGCCGTCGGCCGTGGTAGCGAAAGTTACTATACGCTGAAAACGGCTCAGAGACCCGCACGACGCGCACTCTAAATAATTTTAATTAGACAAAACAGAACAATAATGATTCTCCCGTATTTCCCGGCCAAATCCCCTAGCGAGCTCGGCACCGATATCGCGAGTGTCAATTTCCGACACTTTACAAACGCAACACTACAATTCACAAAACACGTACAACCCGCACTCGATAATTTCTGTAATAAGTAGATGTCGAGATCCACGAGCGAGTTATTTTCTCCCACCCGAGACGGTGTTCGGCGCCTCGACTCAGAGTCAACCACGGCCGAAGAAGTATCCGCCACGCCGGTGCGTTGACCACGACAACACGATTTAATTATTGCGAGTTGCGCTGGGCTTACCGGTAGTTATCGACCAATGCCAAATGTAAGAGAAGACGGGCAGCTGTCACCGCCTCTCGAAAGCCGATTTTGGATCATTCTTTCCGGTGTCCTTCCTTCGCAAATCTTAGCGGACAAGCCCAGAGTGTCGAGAGAGAGTTTTCACACACGTGCCGTCACGGTCGCTGTTCCCCAGGAGAATCCCCGAAACTCTCGTTACACTCATCGATCGCGATCGCTCTACCCCCTCTCCCTGCTCTAGTTCTCACGGCCTAACTTACTGCTAAGTGGCGCCTCGCAGGACAGCCTCGCAATTATTGCCTTTTCGCACGGCACGCGCGTAGATCTTCAAAATCGCGGCCGTTGGCCGACGCATGGTCGCGAACACGGCGACGAAAAGGTTGTGCACTAGCAGATGACAGCCAGATAGAACATTCCGGAAGATGATGAGCCGTGCTTTTCCCTGGATGGACCGGGACGTAGAAAGATCCTCCTTGCTGCGCCCAGAGAGTTGAGATAGTCCTTTTGGCCGGTAGATCGACAGTTTCATCTACCGGTAGCCGATGACCTTGAGTCTTGCTCGACGCTCGAGCCTCGTCGTCGACGGAGATTTCATGTAAAATATCCGATACAAATTAATAATTTATCTTACTACGGCTACTGAACCCTTGTGAATTTGCCCGAGAAAGGTGACCAGGGCGCCGTGAGGGCGCGTGCCGACTCTCTCTCGCCGAGGATAATAATTTTTGTGGCGTGCCAAAAATACGGCGTCACAATACACACCATATATGTACCGTTTTTCAGGCAGCTGCCCGGGGTTTAAACTTTGAACATGCTTTGATTTAGCGTAAAGAAACACCTATTAGCATGAGGTGTATAGCTAAGTACACCCTATTGACCTCACCCCTTACAACCCAAGAAAATAAGTAACTATTGCGATTTAAGGGCATAGCGGCATAAATCCGGCATAGAAAGAAGACAGAAAAAATAGCGTGCAGGGGTCGCAAATTATAATTATATATATAATCATATAATTTTTGGAAATAGGCGCACGGACCAAGGAAATCAACTTCGTTGTTTATAACATATTTTATTTATACAAAAGGCACACGTTATATTGTATTATAAGAAGATAAAATATCGCTCGTTCGGACTCGTGGTCTGTACTCGCTCGTTGCTTGCAACGAAGTGACTCTAAGCGTAGCCGGCGTCTCGAGCGTGAGAGGTGGGGGAAAGGAGTCAGGGCCGTACGACAAGGGCGCCTCTATTCCAACACTCCCTCCCGCACTTGCGTCGGCTCTTGTTATTTCTTACCACCTGTAACCAATATGGAAAACACAATTAAAAATAATTACAGGCTTCAATCGTTTCTAATCTTTTCAGTTCGTTCGCAATTTCTCTCTCTCGTTCATAATACTGCTAGCTAGTCTGTGATGCAGTTCGAATGAAAGGGGTTTTGTCATGATATCCGCTAGCTGTTCCTTTGAAGATATCCATTTTAATTCTACTAATTTGCGTTGAACACATTCTCGAATGTAGTGTTCCTTGATCTCCGTCATGTGCCTCAATTTGCCACTCCCACTCATTTTTGCGCTAGCTTCGGCTGCTTTATTATCACACCAAAGTGTGATCGGGCAGAAAGAGTTATTGAGGATCAGCTTCAAGGAATTGTCCAATGCAACCAGTTCTTGGCATGCCTCGCTCATGGCAACATACTCTGCTTGACATGTCGACAAAGCGACATACGATTGCTTGTGCGTCTTCCAAGCCACTGCGTCCCCATACAACTTGACGACATATCCACTAGTCGTAAGAGAACCCTTGCAGTCAGCAAAGCTCGCGTCCGAGTAAGCTTCCATATCGTCCCGATTTCCAACGAAGGTTAATCCCAGATTCTTTGTACCTTTGAGATATCTGAATACTCGTTTGACCATTTGCCATTCGTTATCTGTTGGATTTATCTGGTGTCTACTTAACACATTTACCGAGTACATTATGTCTGGTCTCGTAGCATTAGTCAGGTACAGAAGACTCCCTATCGCTTCACGGTATAGGCTGTTTTCTACTGGCTTGCTCTCGTTAATTTCCTCTCGTAATTTTCGTTCCTTGTTTGCCACCTGCGTGGTGACCATCGGAGTACGTTGCGGATGCATGTCTTCAAATTTGAATCTCTTCAGGATCTTTTCAATATACATTTCCTGCTTCAAGAGAATCTCTTGTTTTTCTCTCGTTCTATCGATCTCTATTCCCAAGAACGTTTTTGGAGTACCGAATTCCGTGATTTTAAATTCCCTTTTAAGTACAGTCGTGACCTCGAGCATCTTTTTCTCGTCGTTACTCGCCACGAGCATGTCATCTACGTACAGTAGTAGAATCAGGAATTTGCTTTCTTCTCCCCATGTAAAGAGACAAGGCTCTGTATCATGTGACATCAGTCCATCTCGTTTAGCTACTTCGGTGAATCGAATATTCCACCGTTTAGGACTTATGCGTAATCCATATAACGCTCTTTGCAATTTGCATACTTTAGTACGCCGTGTTATTTCGTCGTGTTCTGTGCCCTCCGGGATCTCCATATAGATATCCTTATCGATTGTTCCATATAAAAACACAGTTTTGACGTCAAGTTGAACGACGTCTAGATCGTATTTGTTGATGATGGCAAATACAGATCTTACCAGAGCTAAGCGAGAAACCGGTGCATACGTTTCTGTGAGGTCGTACTTCTTGAGATCCTTAAAGCCTCTTATGACGAGCCTAGCTTTGTATTTTGTATGACCGCTTGTATCGTTTTTCCTTTTAAAAACCCATTTTGAGTCAATCACGTTGGGTTTCTTGTGATTTGACTCGATCTCCGATCTGTCAACCAGTGTTCATACTTCATTCTCTTTCATAGACGCCAATTCCTCATTGATCGCGCCTTGCCATTTAGCCTTTTCTCTCGTTTGCATAGCTTCTTTATACGAAGATGGGTCTTGGTTGATTTCGGCCAACAGAGCGTGATAGCTAGTGTCGTTCATTTCGCTCGTCACATCCGATGTTTGCGGTTTTCCCATCTCGTTCAGCTCTTCGTTCGCAACCGCTTCGTCATTTCCTCTCGTTTTCTTAGACATCGCGTTTTCGGGATTAATCGGATTTTTCCTTGGTCTACCTCGTTTTCTTTTGGCTTCTCCCTCCGGTTTTGAGAACTCTGGTGAGTTTTCACTCGTTTCTCGATCGAATTCAACAAACCAATTCTCTCTGTTGACTTCACCAGATTCGAACTCCCAGTCTTTAATACTTTGTTTACGGTATTTATCCCCATAAACAAGTTTCTCGTTAAAGCGGACGTCTCTACTCTCGTAAAATTTTCCTTCTTCAGGTCTGAGTAAGATGAATCCAGAAGGAGTGTAGCCTACCATAATTGCTCGTTTTCCGATGCTCCCGAATTTCGGTCCCGTGTTTCGTTGGACTTTCATGTAAGCCAGACATCCAAACCGTTTCAACTGAAAAATATCAAAACTCTTCTCTGGTGCAAACTTCTGGATAGGTATCTCCATATCGATAGACTTATGCGGAGTCCTGTTGTATGTATATGTGGCTGCTCCGAGAGCCAGATCCCACATATTTTCCGGAAGTTTCGAATCATAAATGAACGAACGCACCTTTTTCTGGATCGTCTGATTAAATCGCTCAGCCACTCCATTGTGCTCGGGCGTGTATGGAGTCGATAGTCGGGATTCGGCTCCGATTTTATTGAGGACTTCGATCGTGTACCCTCCGGTAAATTCGGTCCCCTGGTCAGATTGCAAGTAACAAACCTTCGCATCGTAACCCAAAAGATTCCTTGCACTCTTGATGAACACTTCCAGGCATTCTCCCGTTTCACTTTTCGTTTTCATAGGATAGGCCATCGCTAGTCTCGAGTAGTCGTCTATGAATACCGAAATGAATCGATAACCCTTCGGATGTGTTTTAGGACTTATAGGTCCCATCGTGTCGGAGTGTATTCTCTCCAATAGTTTTGTCGCTCGTTCTCTCGTTTTGTTGAAGGGTAGTTTATTGAATTTTGCTATCATACAAATTTCACACTCTTGAATCGATTCATCGAATTTTGCGCTTTGCAGACTTTTATTTTCCGGAAACCTCTTTTGCAAAGACTTTAGATAGTCTACAGACGCGTGTCCGAGCCTTACGTGCCACAATAAAGCCTTATTTTTGTCCACGAATTTCTCGTACCTGTCGTTGAAAGGTGTTTCATCGCTCGTAAATTCTTCAGACTGAATATCCTCAACATTACCTAATTTTCGATCCCAAATCGATAGATCGAAGTTGAAATTCTGAATACTCGGACCAATTATTTCGCTCGTAATTTCCTGACTGTCGAGATTTGTCTTTTCGTTTTCCTGTACATCAGTCACAGAAATCTTTTCTGCCTCAGTAGACCTCTTTTGAGCCTCAACTTCGATCGATTTTGAATTCTCGTCTATTTGAATTCTATCCTTTGCTTTCACCATACTCCGAGTCATATATCTAGGTTCGTTTTCTGAGCTTTCTGTTGTTAAATAAACTACTGATCTCTTCGTTTTACTCTCGTTCGAACGTTGGAATATACCACTCGTTTTATCTACTTCCAGTTCGATTTCCCAGAAGGGTTTTTGATAGATTCCCTTGATAAACGACTCGTGTGACGTAGGATCAAAAATATCGATTTGTCGGTTGTCCAAGTAGATGCTCAGTCCCATATCCGCGAATTTTCGTAGGGATAAGAGATTTTCAGATAAGGCTTTGGCGCATATAACATTTTCCAAGCTCATAGACTCGACATTATTTAACTTGACTTCTATCGTTCCAACTCCCTCCGATTCTAAATCGGCGTGTGCCTCTTTATTCGCACACTTTATCGAACTTTTCTTCGTATGATCGAAGGTTTTGAATATGAGCTTGGAATTTGTCAGATGCTCAGTTGCGCCCGAATCAGCAAGAAATTTCGTAAAGGTAGTATTACTCTCAACATCGTGTTCGTTAATTTGCAAATTCGATGGAGTCATTGTACTATAATTGATCATATTAATTTCTGTACTGTCAGTCTCACCTTTACGCATCTTGTTACCATTCTGGTTTTCCTTCTCGTCGTCTTGGTTTTCCTGGTCCTTGTTCTTCTGTTGGCCGCTACGTCCTTTGTCGACCTTCGCTCGTTTTGCAGAATTTTCTCGATTCGGCCCTCCAAACTTTCGCTTGACACGGAAGCTGCTGCTGCTCTTCGGACGATAAGCGTTTTTGCCGTGTTGTTTTGACGATGACCCATATTTCGATGACGTAGCTGGTTCACTCTGCTTATTCTTCCGTACCGAGCACTCTCTCGCAATGTGTCCAATTTTGCCACACTCGTAACATTGAGGTTTGCCTTCATTTGGACATGCGTCAGCGTGATGACCCTGACCCCCACATCCGTAGCATCGGTTCTTTGAATCATGTTTCCTTACACTCAGTGCCACAGGTTTCGTGTCGTTTGTTTGTGTTTTATTTACTTCGTGCTGGATGATGAAAGCCTTTAACTGATCGTACGTAAGCCCTTTTCCAGTTGAGTTCGTAGTCAAAAACTCAATCGACTGAACCTGCGGTATAGCGGTTGTGATCGCGTTGAAGAATGCATCCCTCTTTTCGTCATGTGAGAGCGGATTCACGTTTGGGAGACTGTCATAGTTTCGCACTAATTCTTCAAACCGATCCCAGAATTCCGCAGCTTTCTCTTTGCTTGGAAGATATTCCATGTTGTACAGTCGTTTTCGGATAGTCATCGACGTCAAATTCGTCTCGTATCGTTTCAATTCCTTGATCTTGTTTATAATCTCGATTGGATCCTTAATTTTATCGATTCCTGAATAATAATATTGATCCAATCTGTTGATCAGGATGTCTCTAACTTTGAACGTATGTTTTTCTCTCGTTGCATCGTCCACCGTAAAGTTAGGTTTCTCATCCGGATTGATAATATAGAGCAAATTCAGAATTCTCAATTCAGACGTGAGAAAATCCATGAAATGTTCATATTTTGTTTGAGGTGTCAATTTATACTCTCGTTTGCTCGAATCTTTGCCCACCAATTCGACTCGTATTTTCTCACTTATTTCCTTGACGACATCCGTTCCCGAAGTACTTGGACGATCTACGTTTGTATTTGAGCTATGGCCTGTTTGCCTCATTTCATTCCGTATCAGCTCAATTATTTCGTCGCGGCGAATACCGGGTTCAGCATTTCTCACTTCTGAGCTTACTGAAGAAGGTCTTGGAATTGCCTTGTCCCTCTCGTTTTGTCGTTCGTCGCTTCCGGAATCTTGAATTCCCGATTTACGTGGATAATTCCCGTCAATTTTGTCGATAAGGGCAGTCATCCCTTTCAAGAATATTTTTGTCATATCCCTTTGAGTGGTCGTCAGATCGTCTAATGCCTTGACGACTTTGTTCAAAACAGTTCTATTGTCATCTCGATCACTTATGTCGCTCGTTTCAAATTACTTGTTGCTGTCAGAATCTTCATGACGTTCGTCGACCTCGTTCCCTTTGTCGACCGAAGAATTCGGATTGCTGTCGTTCCTGGACATGATCAGCTTGGTTCCTTCTCGTTCTTTGTCATTAATTGCTCTCATGACAACTTTCCGCTCGTTTTCACCGAGAGTATCCAGTCCTGTAATTTAACACTCGTAATTAAACACTCGGATTTAACACTCGTATTTAACACAGCAATCGTAAATTTTTAGAGGAATATCGCTTACTATTCTTTCAACCGAACACATGTTAATTGAATAGAAGCAAACAAGCATATTGCGGCATTCACACACAGGAATACCTCAACACATGCTAAGTCTCCTACAGTGTCAGAGCGCACGGCGGATAACACTATAAAAGATATTTATTTATAATTATTTTCCTCCTTTCCTCCAGTAAAATTCGATGCGTGCGTGACAACGCGCTCTTTCATTAAGCGTGCGAGATTTTCTCCGAGTCTACGCACCCACTCAGCTTCAGAGCGCACAGCGGATAAAACCCCGTGAGTAGCGCAACAGAGAAAACTCGCAGCTTACTATCGGTTTTTTTTTTTTCCTTTTTCCGAAGCGACTCGTTATTTTTCTATTAATTTGGCTCTCGTTATTAATAGAAAGATCAGTTCTTACCAATTTCATATTCCGTGTCAGATTCAGTAGTGAAAATGATCCGTTCTCCGATGCAGGTTACTGAGATCTTTTCATCTGGATGAATTTTGTCGAATTCGAACATCTCTCGGTGCGTGCGGTAAAATGCCAATAATGTCAGACTATCTGTATAAACATAGACATAATACGTGTAGATCCTTGTATCGAATACTCAATCTTTTTCTACACGCATATACAAAAGTTTGTCTATCATGTTGCTTTAATTCCAGGCTATCTTACCCACATTTTGAAAACTTTGGATACATCTAAGTATACATTGTTCTCACAGGCTTAAACTACGTGTATATGTGTATTCATCGATGTGCGCTTACTCGTTCGATCATCCGATCGTTACACGGCGTCGCTCTTTCTTTCGTAAACCGTCGTGATATCTCTCGTTACGTCTCGTTTCTTTCTCCTCGACACTCGTCTCTCTCATCGACACTCGTTTCTCGTATCGACGCTCGTTCCTCTCGCTAACGCTCGTTGTTCTCTCGTTGGAGCTCCCTCTCTCTCACTCTTTCGTCCGTTGGTTCGTCTCGGTATAGCGCGGTCTCCCGGTTTGTTTACATTTTGCTGTTGCCAGCCGCTCTCTATACCGGCCTACAATGTAACGCGCGCGATATACCCGAAGACCGACAAGTCGCGACTTGTTTCGACGCCTTTGTCTAATTCTCTATGTGCCATTCATTTTGACAGACTTCTTTTGTTTTGCGTTAACGACTTTTGCTCTTTGATTTTCTGTCGGTTCAGCTTTTGAGAATTTTTCACGACGACTTTTCTAATTTTACGAATTTTCGCACTTCGACACTCGCGATGAATACACACATACTTTTTGCCTGATTTCGCACCAAGGTTTTCGTTTTATTTTACTTACCCCTCGAATCAGAAGCAGTGTCTGTCGTTTCTCTATTCTCTGCCATTCTGCCAGGGGTATCGTGGTCTTCCTGCTTTTCGTTAAGACTTCCTTTTTTTTTTTTGTTCTGGAATTTTCCTTGTCCGCACACTTTTCCAATTGTTTCACAGAAACTTTTCACTCGCGCAGTGGAAGCGTGCTGGGCCCATAACCTTTTGGAAATAGGCGCACGGACCAAGGAAATCAACTTCGTTGTTTATAACATATTTTATTTATACAAAAGGCACACGTTATATTGTAATATAAGAAGATAAAATATCGCTCGTTCGGACTCGTGGTCTGTACTCGCTCGTTGCTTGTGTTACGTCCGGTGAATTTTACCGAAAATTCACTGACGCAACCGGCTGAAAATCCACGAGTTTGGTAATAAAATATCGATAGAGAAATTTATAAAACATAAGTAATCATTGATAATGGATTACATGTTCATTAATATTGCGTCAGCCAACACTGAATGATTCGATTCAGTGATTGGCATAGCAACAGTTGGTTAGCTAAAAATATATCGCAAGGGGTATATTCAGGTTGCTGGACAGGTATCATCGGCAGCGAGCATACCTTAGGCTACCTGAAGATCCCATTGTTTTAATTGAGACCGGAAAGGGCAATCCGAATCCTTAGGTATATGCGTCGGGAGACGGTGCCTTATCGCTCCAACACAGAGCGCGATGCGACGCACATACGCACACAACGGTGCAGCCAGAGAATCCGTGTGACTGTCTCGAAGCGACTGATTGGAGTAATCACCGTCGGCGCTAACGAGTGCAGCACCTCTCAGGGCATAATTATTCAAATTATTATCTAAAATATATTTAATTGTTGATAATAAAAACAACATCAGAATATACCAAATGTGGAGATTTCGCCAGAAAAATAATGAATGAATCGATTATCTAATAAAATCACGAATGAAACGAAGTTTGGGTCAAATCGTTAATATAAAGTTGTCATAAACATTTATGACTTATTATTATGTATTATTATTATCATCGAGGAAATTAATTAACACATTAAAATCATAGTTTACTATCACTAGAATAGTCAAATAAAATAGTCAGTAGCAGAGAATTAATTATTATCATCCGAGAAAAATATTTAGAGACATTAAATAATTATCCGTTGAAAAACAGGAATTTATAAGCAATATTTGGAATAGTTTGAATAATCGGGTGTATAACTTCGGATAGGAAAATCGTAGAAACTTCGTTCAAATTTGTAAATTCTTGTTGTTTAAATCTGAGACTGTCAGAGTAATTTGTTTATCACGAAAATCATTGTGAAGACCGGAATTTTGAAATTATTAAAATAAGCTGCGGAAGACGCTAAAACCGATCGATATTGACCAAAGAAGGGGGCGGCTGATGCAACGGACAGCTCGGAGGCGCGGGTGCCCCCCGATCAAAACAATAAAAGAGGCACCTCCAAGGGCGGCAGGACAGTCGTCGACAGTCATCTTTTGTGGGCCGGAACCACAGTCTTTCGCGGACCGGAACCAGTCGTCTGACACATACATCTACAGTCATTATCCGCGGAAAAATTAACTATTGTCTAGAAGTCTTTGACTTCTCACTGAATATTGTACCAATACAATCGAAAATTCAATACAGTTTCGGAGTCTGAATTTTGGAGTTAACAATCGAATAAATATCCTGATTTATTATCGGATAAATAAATTGAAGTTCAACGAAAGTTATTTCATCTCCTGCATATTTCGACATCGACATTTATTCGGCTTTCTCAACATTCATCCATTATCTTCAAATTTCGCTGAACGATTTCATCAACTTTTCCTGAAAGAAGGAAGGAAGGAAGGAAGGAGGAATTCGGAATTCGGAATCAACATCTCTCATCCATTTTCGATCGTTCCATTCATAAGTGTCATTCATTGACAATCATCGTAAGTCATCGAAACACTTCATTTTCATCCCTCTTGTCTTATTTTTACTTTTCTTTCATGAGTCTTTAACTTTGTTTATTTGCCTTCATCTAACTGATCGATTTCAATAATTCGGGGATACTTAATATTCAATCCGTGATTTGGCTACTTTAACGAGGGATAGATTAAAGTAAAGAGCTTCATCGATTTTTCTTCGAGGACGTTTGTCCACCGTCTAGAGCATTGAATCCAACACTCCGCGATAACGTTAGCCTTGACTCAGTGGCAGCGGTCGCGGCCATCGCGGTCCCGTGCATCATCAGGAGTCTTATTTCACTACGCTACTACGGTATGCAAGGCGCACGCGGAGCTTCATATCAGTTCGACGTAGTAAACATCGTAGTACGCACCGAGCAGAGTTAAATATCGAGCCATAGTAAACACCGTATGGTCCCATTCGACCTATATTCTTTTCGACATGCAGACTCAGCCCATCCCTGAATAATTTTCCGAAAGGTTAGATTCAAAAGGGGCACAGTTCTGGTAAAGCGTCACATGCGATAAACGCGTAATAGGGAGAGACATCTCCTTTACCGTAGATGCAGGAAAATGCTGATCAGGACGTAACATAATTTTTGGGGGCTCGTCCGGGATATTAAGAGTTTGCACGTCGAAATAAAATAAATAAATAAATAATTTCAAATAAAATAAAAATAAAATAACGAATGAATAAATAATTGAGAAAAATTCCAAATAAATAATTAAATAATTCCAAATAAATTAAATAAATAAATAAACAAATAAAATCAGTAAAATCAATAATGATAACAAAGAAATAAATAAATAAAATATAAATGCCTTACACTCGATCTAAGGGAAGCGTTTCCGATAAATGCCTCCATGAGTATCCAGGAGAAAGAAAGAATTCAAAGTCGAAAAATTCAAAACCATTGCCAGTAGTGAAAACTAAAGCGTCAAAATCTACTAATACTCCAGAAAGAATTGAGGACTATATGGTGTCTGACGATTTAATACAGGATCAACAAAAAAATATAGAGCCATGTTCATCCGGAACAAGAAGAAACGGGAGTGACAGTTCTGATCTATCTGATACAGAAGAGCAAAGTGTAATAGAAAATTTAACTGACAAAGTGAGTCAGGTTGAAGTGATACCACAGGGGCTAATAAGAGCGCACAGTGAACCTTCGTTACAAAGTTTAGATATTACTCAACTGGCACGTAACTTGGCTAGAGTCAATATTACACCGGGTGTTCGATTTAATTCGGGAATAAGTGCATCGTCAACGCGACTTGTCAGATCTCGTTCAGTGGATACGTCAATTAAATTAAAGTCAGCTATAAAATCGTGCATGAAAGTAGGTTCAGTAAAAACAAAAAGTGCCCCGAGTATTTGTGTTGGTGATCAACTTGAGAAAAATAATAAAACGATCGAATTATCTCAAAATAATAATCCAGTTTTAAGTCCAATAAACGATACGATCGAGTCAAAATCCAGTGATAACGAGAAAAATAGTGATTGCAGGTCAGGAAAATCCAAAGTAGGGGCTCCATTGAACGAAAATCTGATATCTTTTAAATCTTGTAGTAAAACTTTACCAACACTAGATCAATTGCGACAAATTTTTGCTGTTTGCGGTGCTTCACGTCGACCACCTGTCAGAGTCATATCAGACGAAGTAGTTAAAAATCTTTTTGAAAATATGGACGGGAAAAATGATAGGAACGATAACACCGGAGGAGGCGGAGGAGGCGATAACGGTGAAGGTAGTCCAGGCGGTGGAAGCAATATTCCCCCTCGCCGACCAAGCCCATTTATCGGATCGCATAGGTCACTTGTAGGAACGGAACAGTGGCGAGAAGCAGTAAAAATGATTCCAGAATTCGACGGAAAGAAAGGGACTTTGAGTCGTTATCTCGGGTGTTTAGAAGATGCTGCAGCAATGGTGGGACCTGAGTTCGAATTAGATTTAATGAGAGTTGCTAAAAATAAATTAGTGGGTGAAGTATGGAATCGGGTTAGCGGCAGTCGATTCAGTCACATTGCTGATTATATGGATTATCTTCGAAAAATATATGATCCTCCTAGAGACATATATCAATTACAGGGAGAATTAGGAACCATTGCCCAACTAAATAATGAGACAGTAGCTGAATATGCATATAAGATTGAGCAGTTGGTTGCAAAATTAGAGGAGGCAAGACGGTATATTGATGGATATTTATGTGAGGCTGATAAAGAGGCAATCGAAAAAATGGCAATTAATTGTTTTAACCGAGGATTAAAACCCGAAATATTGGATAGAATAAGGGAGGAGAAAACGTCACTTCAGGACGCGATAAGCACAGCATTGGCCATTGAACTTGACGTATCTGATCGATGCAAATTAAGAGATAACGCGAACTCCAAAGTTGCGCCAATAAAAGAAATAGAGAGAGGTGTGAAAAAAGTTGGCATAAAATTTGTTGAACCCGTAGAAGAAGTAACTATGGCACCAGTTACTGAAAATCAAAAGATAATAATTTGTCAATTCTGTAAAGGTCAAGGACATTCTGCAGATAAATGTCCCAGAGCACCTAACAATGACGTAATCGATATTTGTCAATTTTGTAACAAACGAGGCCATCTGGCAGATAAATGTAAAAGCATGGGATGTGCAATTTGCGGTCGTAAGGGACATTGGGCTGAAATTTGCAATCAAAAAGAACAAAGTGAAAGTGACAGAACGTCTAATGAACGTTCAAATCAACAACCAGTTCAACAAAATTTCAGACAAGCTCAAAATCAAGGAAGTTTTAATTCAAATAATTATAATAACAATCGTCAAAATTATAATTATAATCAAGGTTTCAATTCAAATCCACGATATAATTTTAACCAAAACCAGAATTCCAATCAAAATTCAAACTTTAATCAAAATCGGAATTTTAATTCCAACCAAAATTTCAATCAGAATTCTAACCAAAATAGAAATTTTAACCAGAATTTTAACCGGAACCAGAATTATCAGAATCCGAATTTTAACCAAAGTCGAAACTTTAATCAAAATTTTGGTCAAAATCGAAATTTTAATCCAAATTTTAATCAGAATTATAATCAAAATCGAAATTTTAATCCAAATTTTAATCAGAATTATAATCAAAATCGAAATTTTAATCCAAATTTTAATCAGAATTATAATCAAAATCGAAATTTTAACCCAAATTTTAATCAGAATTATAATCAAAATCGAAATTTTAATCAATCTTCTAACCAGAATCGGAATTTTAATCAAAATTTTAACCAAAACCAGAATTTTGGCTCGGATTTAAACCGCGGAAATAATCAAATTTCAAATGATCAAGGTGCAATGTCTTATGCTGAAATGGCTAATCAGCCCTCTCAATCAAATAGTTCTAATGTGATATGCCACTACTGTGGAATAAAAGGACATGTGATGTATGAATGTCCGCAACGCATACAATATAATAACAGGCGAGATGCGATACAGGGAAACGAGAGTGGCCAGCCAGTAGTAAAGGGTGCGCCGGCAGAGGCCAAACCGAATCCGCACCCAATATATTCAGTACAGACTGCACCCGAACCATAGAGGAACAATGTCGAATAATTGACGTATTTTTGGTAAGGCCGGAAAAAGGAATTATCCCACCTACAATCGAATTAAAAAGTAATGACCTTCAGGATTCTGTTATTATGTTGTTAGATACAGGAGCTGGGAAAAATGTGATAAAAGAAAAATGTTTGAACGAAAATAATATAATAGGTAGAGATGAAATTTTGAGACTTAGCGGAATTACAGATGAATTTGTTTATACGTCAGGATACGTAATAATTGAAACTTTGGGACGAGAAGCGGTGTATCATATTGTGGCTAATAATTTCCCTACTAAGCAAGATGGAATTTTGTCTAATGATTATTTTCGAGAAAATTTGGCTAAAATAGATTATGAATACAGTATGCTCAGGGTTCGCGATAAAGAAATAGAATTTTTTACCCGAGAAAGTATGATTTTTCCACCAAAAACGAAAAAACTTTTCTATGTGAGGATAAATGATGACACGATTCGCGAGGGATACTTGGCTCCTATGGACTTTGGTGAAGGGGTAGTTGTTGAACACAGACTGGTGCAGAACATCAATGGGAAATGTTTTTTCAATATCACTAATAATCGAGACGAACTAATTGAAATACTAATTCCTACCATGAAGTTGGCTAGAAGTCCTGCCGAAATTAAGGGAAAAACGTGGGTAAAGGAAGTAAGAGGAAAAAACGAAGAGAAATATATCATGAGTCGAACGGAAAATAATACAAAACCAGTTGAAAGTGATTCTGGGAGTGACAGGAATAATCTAAGGTTGGAAAATAAAAATATAGAAATACATTGTACGGAAAATAATGAAGAAAATATAAATGTTGACAACAATGAATGGGTAAAAATACCGTATGAAACGTTTGAAACAGCTTTGAAGAGAGTTAAAAGAGAAAAGAAAATAGAAAGAGAAAAGAAGAAGGAAAAAGATTTAAACGAGGAAAATTCAAGTTCAGTTGAAAAAATACCGGAAAATTCAGAAGTAAGTCAAAAAGTTGTTACAGAAAAGGATAAAGAGAAAGAAGAAAATTCAGAAATAAATTCAAAAGAACAATCACAAGAATTAATTTTGTCAAGTGAAATGCCAGAAAAAGCAGAAATAAATCAATTATTCGTTATAGAAGAAAATAAAAATGGAGCAGTAAATTCGGAAGAAAAATTAAGAAAATTAAATGAATTACGCGATAAATCTGAGTCAATGATAGAAGAAATCAAGAATAAGAAGGAAAGTTCAACAGAAAATTTTAAATCTCATGAATTTTGTTATCCCTTGGTAGGAGTTCAATTTTACGAATCAGAAAAATGTTTTTGTATCAACGCTAAGCTCCAAGATGAGACCCGATTACCAAAAGTTTTAAAATTGTTGAGATTGACAGGATTGGATGAACAAGAAATAAAGGCTGTACATGAAATTATTGAGTACGGAACAGATCGATTCCATATACCGGGTGAAAAATTAGAAGCTACAAATGTAATAACACATCGAATACCAACCACTGATGATTTTCCAGTCAATTCTAAGCAATATCGTTTCCCTGAAGTTCACAAAGAAGAGATTAAAAGACAGATAGCAGAATTTCTAGAAGCAGGATATATCAGACAGTCGACGTCTCCATATAATACACCAGTGTGGGTGGTACCAAAGAAATTAGATTCACATGGAAATAAAAAGTGGAGAGTAGTTCTGGATTTTCGGCAATTAAATGATAAAACGATTGGGGATGCTTATCCCTTGCCCAATATTGTTGACATATTAGATCAATTGGGAGGAGCCCAATATTTTTCAGTTTTCGATTTAGCCTCAGGATTCTATCAGATAAAAATGCATCCGGATGATTGTCATAAAACAGCTTTTACAACTCCATATGGACATTACGAGTACGTCAGAATGCCTATGGGATTGAAGAATGCACCTCCGACATTTCAAAGAGCAATGGATATGGTTTTGATGGGCTTACAAGGTCAAGAATTATTCGTTTATTTAGATGATATTGTGGTATACGCAAAAACATTGAAAGAACATAATGAAAAATGCAAACGATTAATAGACAGATTGAGGAAAGCTAATTTGACTTTACAACCTGATAAATGTGAATTTTTAAAGAAAGAAGTTGGATATTTGGGACATGTAATTGGCCGCGATGGTTTAAAACTCGATCCAAAGGAAGTAGAATCGGTCAGAAATTTTCCGAGGCCAACTAACGTAAAGAAAATTCGTCAATTTTTGGGATTAATAGGATATTATCGTAGATTCATTGAGGGCTATGCTAAATTAGCAAAGCCATTAACTAACCTTTAGTTAAAGATAACACACCCTTTTTATGGCAAAATAGCCAAGAAGAGGCATTTGAGGAGCTTAAAGAGAAACTTTGTACTGAACCAGTTCTGATATTCCCGGATTTTTCAAAACCTTTTGTTGTAACAACCGATGCTTCAGGTTATGCAATCGGAGGAATTTTGTCACAGGGACCTATAGGGAAGGATAGACCAATAGCATACGCCTCACGGACACTTAACGAAGCTGAAACAAAATATGATACTTATGAAAAGGAAGCCTTGGCAATTGTCTATAGCGTTTTGCATTTTAGACCATATTTATACGGGAAAACGTTTACTTTGGTGACTGATCATAAGCCTTTAGTATGGTTTAGAACTTGTAAGGATGGTAACACACGGGTTCTTAGATGGAGATTGAAATTAGCTGAATATGAATACGATGTAGTATACAAAACAGGGAAAACAAATGTAAATGCCGATGCCTTATCTCGAAATCCAATTGTGAGTGAAGAAAATGGGGTGGAGGAAGAAATATTTATCACGGAAGTTAGAGGACGGACGGAATGGACCGATGAAGAGATGCTGAGATTCTTTGTGGATGATAACGATGAAAACGATGGCGTAAGTGATGAAGAAATAAAAGAAGAAGAAGAAGAAGAGGATCCAGAGAAATTATGGAAAGACAGTTTAAAGGTTATTCAATTAGAGGAAAATAATAAAATAAATTCATCATTGGAATCATCGGGCGATGAGGTTCAGCATTTCCATTTCGATCATTCTTCAGTCGATACCAGTGCAGAAGAGGGTTCAGCGGAGGAAGAGATACCATTAGGCAATCCGGTAAACAATGGAAGATTAGTACGTGGAGCAAAGAAGAAAGCACTCGAGAAAATCAAGGCTAATTTTCAAGCGACCAAACAAGGACAAAAAGAAATACAAAAGGCTGACAAAGTAAACAAGAAAAAGAAGGTGAAAATTAGAAGGAAAATTCAATCAGCACAAAATACCAAAGAAGACGATACCACGGAGGATGAAGACAGGGAGACCGAGGACGAACCGGTGAAAAGGCCTCGAAGGAAGAAGAAAAATCGGAAAATGATAAAATCAGACGAAGAAGAAATAATACAGCCCCGGAGGAAAAAGAAAATCCCTCCCATACAAGACTCGGACGATAGGGAATTCTCTGCAGAAACAGCCAGGAGCGATTCTGATAAGGATGATAACGACAATAAAGACGAAAATAACGAAGAAAACAGTGACAATAATCAACAATCCGAATTCGAACTCGAATATTCTATATCGCGGAATATTATTCCTTCAAGGAAAATTTTCTTTACTCGCAAGGATTCACTTGTTTATTTTCTAAATTTAAAAGGCGAAGCATTTGACACGGGATCACAAAAATTGACTGATAGAAACGAATTGCCTTATTTTTCAAACCTTAAATTAGGAGTGGTTAGCGCAATAAAGCGAGGGAATAGATATCATATAGCTTTGCCTGTAAGTGATGACTCTGGGGAAGGAGCTTCCTTAATATTAAACCATATAAGAAATGCTATAAGAAGTTTACGAAATTTTGCAGAAAAAGAAAAGATACAAAGTGTGAGTATTTCTAAATCGGATGCTGTTGGAAACGTTCCATGGGATAAAATTGCAAGCGAATTACGATTGGAATTTCTTAATAGTCCGGTAAATGTGGTAGTTTGTCATGGAATAGTTCGATATTTGAGTAGGGCAGAAAGAGAAGGAATAATACATGAAATGCATGGATCAGCTGTTGGTGGACACAGAGGGGTCACAAAAACATTTAACAGGATCAGACATAAATTTTATTGGGAAAGGATGAAAACTGATATCGAACGGTTCATACAACGATGTTTACCCTGTCAATTAAAAAAATGCGTCAGCATAAAAACAAAGCAACCAATGGTTATTACCGATACTCCGGGAATAGCTTTCGATAAAGTAGCAATGGATATAGTAGGGCCTTTGCCACGAACAAAGCGAGGTAATGAATATATTCTCACTATTCAGGATCAATTAACAAAATTTTGTCTTGCATTTCCTATTCCAAACGCAACATCGATCATGATCGCTGATACGATGGTAAAATATTATATTAGTATTTTCGGAGCACCTAGAAGTATATTAACCGATCAAGGACGAAATTTTCTTAGCAATCTAATCAAACGAGTCGCAAAAAGATTTAAAATAAAAAGAATACGAACCACCGCTTTTCATCCACAGTCAAATGGATCTTTGGAGCGATCACATCACGCACTTGGGGAATATTTAAAACAATACGTAGATAAAAAGTTCGAATGGGATGAATGGGTTGAATTAGCTATCTTCAATTACAATACTAGTGTCCATGAAGGCACCAAACATACACCGTACGAACTGGTTTTCGGAAAATTGGCAAGAACACCATCGAGTGAACCTTTGCAGATGGAGGATAGATTACCGACTTATGAGGATTATTTGGTGAAATTGGTAACACAATTACACGAAATTCGGAAAATTGCGAGAGAAAACTTAATAAAGGCAAAATTAAAATCTAAAGAACGATACGATAAAAATCTTAATGTCAGGGAATTTAAAGTAGGAGATTATGCATTTTTGAAAAGCGGGCCAAAACCAAAGAAACTAGAAAATCAACATGCAGGACCTTTTGAAATAATCGAAGTAAAAGGCAATCAAAATATAAAAATAAAGACCAATAAGAAGCCTATGGTAGTACATGCTAATCGATTGAGATATTCTCATATTAAACCTCAAATAAAATAAAATAAATAAATCAGTAAATAATATATCATTTCCATTCAACATACATTGTTGAATATTGGATAATGATGGTTTAATAATTGATCATTTATGATTAAGATTGCGTTATTTGAGTTATCAAACAAACGTTAATTTTGAAAATAAATAAATCGATAAACACATTCATAAGTAATGGTAATAAATAAATAAGGTCAAAAATTAATACATAAATTTCAATCGAGCATTAAAAATACTATTACAGATAAAATGCAAGCAAGAAATACATCCCTAGCAGGAGAAAGGTTGAGATGGCAACGAGTGACGGGAATGACAACATGGCCGAGAGAAAGCGATGTTAATTATCAGATAAGGGATGAGGTCAATTCAGAGCCTATCGGAATGAATATTCCAGTTGATAACTGTCCAACCATTAGTGGAGGAGAAGAAGTCCAGCCAAGAGGAACTGTAGGGGAAAACATAAGGAGAATTTGCGGTGAATTTGTAAGACAGACTCGGAAGAGCGAGTTGGATTGGAAAGCGACTGCGATTAGGTTGGGGAAAAATCAGATATTGAACATGCAAGAAGAGATAATAGGACGTGAAAATACAATAAGCGATGAAGATTTCTTCATATATTGGGGTGAACTCAGGGACGTTATGTGGGAATTTAATATTGATATAAGACGTGAAACTAATGAGGGACAAAACGAATACGGAGTGTGTTATGTTGTGATGTATCTAGATATCGAACCATTTGTGTGTATTGAGGTAGGAAAGCAGAAAGAAGTGATCGATTTGAAAGGTCTAGGAAAGGTATTAATAAGTATCCGAAGATATTTGACAAACAAACTCCGCGAAACATTTGAGGAGTATAGACAGCAGGAACAAAATAACTCGTAAAGAAATAAATAATCACTTGGTGAAAAAAAAAAAAAAAAGAAAAAGATAATAAATAATATATATATATATATACAAGGGATAAAGCATGTGAAATTTGAGGTTTCCGTTTACAGAAAATAAAAATGTCAAGCCAGGAGAAGGCGACTGCTCGACTGGAGTGTATGTATGGAAGGGGAGCTGTGTATCTAAACGTTCCCTATACTCGGAATATGACAAGCAATACACATAGGATCCAGGCTGTCTTGGGCAGGTGGAAGGATATCGGAGTCGGCCACAGCGAGGAGGAAGCGAGAGAAGCCGCTGCAGAGGCTTTAATAGAGAGAATAAGCGAAAGTAGAACACCAAGACACGATAAACATTTCGACCTTAGAAAAGAAAATGATCGGTTGATTAAACGCCTTAAGAAACTAGAGTTGACTACGAAAGAGCTGGGGGTAATAGCTATTGAGAAAATAGTAAATAAAATCCGCGGAAACGAAGATATAATCAGTCCGTTTGAGATAATAGATTTGCAATTTGAAGCCATTGAGATTTTCGCAACCTTTGGAATAGCATTGCAAGTTCGGCAATTTCAAAGAGAAAAAGAGACGGGAGTCGCAATGACGATAGATTCAGAAAAAGATAGTGCTAAAACAGTATTAGAGTTTCACGAAAACCCAAATCTTGCGGAGCTAGCAGCCTTGCTGGGGGTCCTGTATTCAGTACAGGGTAGTTTGGGAGTTCAGATAAGAGAAATGCTGCAAGCAGAAGAAATTATAAAAAAACATGAGCAGGCAGAAAAAGAAAGAGAAACTTCAAAGAGGCGATGGCGCCGAGGACAGAACAAGAAGTAAACGTAGAAAAAAATATATATATACATTACATATAACTTATATGCACTTCATGATCTTATTAGCACATTTGGGAACTATAATACAGAAGGGATAAACCCGTATTTTTTTGGGAAAAGTGCAAATTATAGTTTAGAAATGCACTATTGGGGTAGAATTAGTATATGAGTAATGTATAAACTCATAAACAATATCTATATGTAACCATTTATATACACATATATATATATATATCCACATTTATATTCAGTAGTAATAGTAAAGGTGGCACAAATTAATAATTATGTTTCAGTGCATCAAGAGCACCTCACCTATGTAATCACCAATATTATGGTTTGTTATCAATAAAAAAAATCATTCATACAAATAATAGACTTTTGTTTTGTTAAACAGATGAGTCGAGAGGTGTGGTCATTAGCGGTGATATGGGTATTTCTTCTACCCGCACCTTCCTCAGGGATGATCGGATATGAGTGTGGGTCGCCATCTTCAAATATCACAACATTGTCTCTGCTGGATGTGGACGAATGTGACGTATCCTCATCATCATTGAACATTTCCTCAGTTCATATTCAGTTGGTTCAGATCAATGAATACGGAACTGTGCACGTTCATCAGTGCAAAATAGAAATCGATCGAGACGTTCGGAAGTGTGGTATGTTTTCGCATACAAGTGACGTGGTAAATGGAAAGGCTTCGTATATCTTTGAGGTCACTCGAGACGTTTGTATGAAAATGCATGAGGTCGGATCTTTTCGAGTGGATAATGCTGTTATCATGGGACTCTGTGGTAACCAGACGACAAGCCATCCAGTTATTTTGGCGGGACATTTGGAAGTGGATGGAGGATGCAAGGGTTCATCTTATTCGGATCCTTTCGGAAGCTGGAATGATGTGGTGGTTCTGTCCACAATAAAAATTACCTTGAGGGATTATTATGCATCAGTCGCATTAAAATCAAACAAAGTATATTTGAAGTCAGGAGTTAGATGTGAATTGAATAAGGGACAATGCATGGACATGGAGGGTGGACATACGTTTTGGAATTCAGTTCCAGTGGATGAGTGTGGCGGTAGTGAATACGGAGTATTGTACGTGGGAATGGCTGAGAAAGTAGTCGATAGGGATGCCGAGACTGTATATACCGTAACTACTTCTGATGTTATCTTCGCTCTCGTTGCTCAATCATCTATTAACGTGTGCGGACAAAATTTAATTCGAACGGAACACCCTAGACTACTCATCCACGAGATAAAGGATGGACGAATGTTTTTGCAAACGAAAAAGGTTGACGCGGTTAACATGGACATATACGCGTATGTAAACTCTAAATTCGTGTACGTCGAGAGACATGTACAAACTCAAATTCAACAAGTTTACATTGATCTCTTGACACAAAAGTGTGAGTTGGAGCGGGAAATGCTGAGAAATCGTCTGGCCATAGCTACTCAAGCACCAGATGAACTTGCTTACCATTTGATGAAGGGACCAGGATACATGGCGGTAATATCAGGGGAAGTAGTGCATGTTGTAAAATGTATTCCGACGGAAGTAAAGGTTAGACATTTGGAAGAATGTTATATGCATTTACCAGTATCTAGGGGAAATGTTAGCTATTTTCTGGCTCCAAGAACGCATATATTGATGGAAACGGGTCTACAAACTACATGTAATAGAATGGTGCCGCCAATGTATTTTATCGATGAGGAATGGTATGGAATGATGCCTGGACCAACACTTATTTATCCTCCGGGAACAATGAAGCCTAATACAAAGCCATCGTGGCAATATAACAAAATCAAATCATTAGCAAATAGTGGAATATATACAACAGCGGAATTAGAGCAATTAAGAGAATATATTATGTTTCCGGCAGAAAGGCCTGCAATGTTGAACTCAGTAGTAAGGGGAATGATGGGAAAATCTACAGTTAAACAGGGAGGATCCTTCGTAAAATTACTTGAAGGACCTGAATTGGAAAAGATAATGCAGAACGCGTGGAAAAAGATGTGGGAAAATATAATTGTATTTGGCCATATTAGTGCCGGAGTTATCGGGATAATAATGATAGTTCGAGCCATTAAATTAATAATAGACACGATTATACATGGATATGCTTTACATACCGTTTATGGGTGGTCATTATTTTTGATAGGAGCAGTTTGGGACTCAGTAACAGGATTATTGTTGCATTTAAAAAATGGATCACCAAAGTCCTCAGGGAAATTGGAGAAAAAGAGTAAGAAATCAAAGAATACAGATATTGAATCAGAACAGGTAGAAATGCGGGAACAGGTAGAACTAGGTGAGGAAGAAGTAAATGAAATAGAGCAAAAGAATAAAAATAAAAGAGAAAGTGATGTTGCAAGTCAGACAGTTGAAAAGAATGAAAATAAAATATATCCCAGAATTCCAAGAAAATTGAATTAAAAAAAAAAAAAATAAAAAAAATAAATAAATAAATAAATAAAAAAAAAAATAAAAAAATAAATAAATAACAACAATAATTAAATAAACAAAAAAAATAAAAAGTTATAAGTATACACATATACATATATATAAATATCTAAAGGAAATAACTTAAAGGAAATAGAGTAAGGAAACCTAAAAGGAAAAGTTACCGGAAAGAATAGTAAAATAGCCGTGTGGAGATGCAGTTGCATATGTACTCTCAGATACGTAGCGTAAAGGAGGGAAAGAGACAGATATATATATAGAGAGAGAAAGATAGAGCATGGCGAAAGACCGCACAAAAGGGAGCAGCCGAGAGCGGCTGATGACGTAACATCACGTTGCACTCCGCTAAGGGTAATTCGCAAGCAGGCATTAAAACGGCTGACTGTACGGTGAACACTGTACAGTCGCACCCACAAAATAAATTAAAATAAGAAAGATAAAATGATATAAAATAAACAAATAAATAAATAAATAAATAAATAACTAAATAAAAGAGAGAAATTAGGCTGTAGGAAAATCATCTAATAATAATGTTGAATTATTTTATTTTCTTTTAAGAGAACATGCAGTCAACCAGAAACAAAGGGTACAAATTGGAGCTCACATTAAACGAACAGTGGCCAAATGAATTAATAGAAGATTCGGGAAAAGATCGAGAGTATTGGGAAAAAGGAGGATTGTGGATACCGCCTGAATGGAAGGAATTAAGAGAAGAGATGCTCGCGTTCTGGTTGATGGCAATATATTTAAGTAAGGGATATGTAGAATTAGGAGGTCATAAATATCAACGATGGGGTCAAATAGTTTTACCCCAGGGACAAGATCCAGGATTATTGCTATTTAGGATAGATGAGGGAGTAAAGGAATTACCGGACGAAGGAGATGTACCCGTCCATCAATTAAAATGGGACTGACGTTACCCACTTAGGAACAGTAAGAAAAGAAACGGGTTACTTAATTATCGACAGTATGATCATCAGGGTGAGCGCGAAATTATCGACATAGAGAGAGAGAGAGAGAGAAAGAGAGAGAGGACAGATAGGTGCACGCGTCGTCGAACGCACTTCCGCGAAAGAGATAAGGGACGGCCGGATCGAGCCGGAACGGCTCTGTGGAGAGCGAACCGCAGAAAATAAATATATATATAATAAAAGGGGTGGCCTCGCCACGATTAACCTAATTAACATATATTGTGGCTTCGCCACTTTTGAATCTAAAATAAATAAGGGATCAAAAAGGAATTGAAAGGAAAGAGAAATAAAAAGGAAACAGAATTTTAATAAATTTGTTTATTATAATGGATGCATTAAGCATCCATTATATAGAATCAACTACATTAAAGCGTAGAGAAAAACAATATTTTTTTTTTAATCCATATCAATGATGGGAGTCGTCCTCCCGCCGCACACGCAGTCCTGGACGAATTCCCAACAATCTTCACACGATGGCGGAGGGGTCCACTCGTGTGGGCGGATAATTCGGGCGAATCGGGGGTCCTCCCATTCCAGCCTCTCCACAGAGTAGTCCCAGGTGATCCAGGGACCAAGTACGCGGATGAAAGCGCGATAGAAAATCGATCTTATTTGCTGGCACATATTGTTGTTATTGCTGGAATTAAAAAGGGGGAGAAGAAATTAATAATAATTGAAATAAAAATTAAGAACAAAAAAAAATATATATATATATAAATAAATAAATAAAAAAAAGAAAGAAAATAAAATAGAAAAAAAAAAAAAAAAACAATAATAGTAATAATAATGATAAAGGAAGAGAAAAAGAAATACTTACAGATTTTTCTTTAATGAAGGCTTTTGAGGAGCGAGTTTTAGCGAGCTGTCTTTGACGAGAGTTGTCAGGCGAATGAGGAGACTGCTCGAGCACTTGTCGCTCAGGGGTCTTGGTATGTCGAAACAGTCATTTAGATTTGGCTATCACAGGGTTCAGGTGACACAGGGGACTGTATACGGGGGATCGTCGCTTTCATAAAGCACACATACACACACACAACAGTAATAATGGTGAACAAAGAAAAAAATATATGTACAGCGAGTTGACCCAAAAATTTAATTTTGAGCACTGTCTCTACCGAGATCGAGCGTTGTTCTTCGAAGCAACCCTCGTTTTGGGGGGGAGGTGTTACGTCCGGTGAATTTTACCGAAAATTCACTGACGCAACCGGCTGAAAATCCACGAGTTTGGTAATAAAATATCGATAGAGAAATTTATAAAACATAAGTAATCATTGATAATGGATTACATGTTCATTAATATTGCGTCAGCCAACACTGAATGATTCGATTCAGTGATTGGCATAGCAACAGTTGGTTAGCTAAAAATATATCGCAAGGGGTATATTCAGGTTGCTGGACAGGTATCATCGGCAGCGAGCATACCTTAGGCTACCTGAAGATCCCATTGTTTTAATTGAGACCGGAAAGGGCAATCCGAATCCTTAGGTATATGCGTCGGGAGACGGTGCCTTATCGCTCCAACACAGAGCGCGATGCGACGCACATACGCACACAACGGTGCAGCCAGAGAATCCGTGTGACTGTCTCGAAGCGACTGATTGGAGTAATCACCGTCGGCGCTAACGAGTGCAGCACCTCTCAGGGCATAATTATTCAAATTATTATCTAAAATATATTTAATTGTTGATAATAAAAACAACATCAGAATATACCAAATGTGGAGATTTCGCCAGAAAAATAATGAATGAATCGATTATCTAATAAAATCACGAATGAAACGAAGTTTGGGTCAAATCGTTAATATAAAGTTGTCATAAACATTTATGACTTATTATTATGTATTATTATTATCATCGAGGAAATTAATTAACACATTAAAATCATAGTTTACTATCACTAGAATAGTCAAATAAAATAGTCAGTAGCAGAGAATTAATTATTATCATCCGAGAAAAATATTTAGAGACATTAAATAATTATCCGTTGAAAAACAGGAATTTATAAGCAATATTTGGAATAGTTTGAATAATCGGGTGTATAACTTCGGATAGGAAAATCGTAGAAACTTCGTTCAAATTTGTAAATTCTTGTTGTTTAAATCTGAGACTGTCAGAGTAATTTGTTTATCACGAAAATCATTGTGAAGACCGGAATTTTGAAATTATTAAAATAAGCTGCGGAAGACGCTAAAACCGATCGATATTGACCAAAGAAGGGGGCGGCTGATGCAACGGACAGCTCGGAGGCGCGGGTGCCCCCCGATCAAAACAATAAAAGAGGCACCTCCAAGGGCGGCAGGACAGTCGTCGACAGTCATCTTTTGTGGGCCGGAACCACAGTCTTTCGCGGACCGGAACCAGTCGTCTGACACATACATCTACAGTCATTATCCGCGGAAAAATTAACTATTGTCTAGAAGTCTTTGACTTCTCACTGAATATTGTACCAATACAATCGAAAATTCAATACAGTTTCGGAGTCTGAATTTTGGAGTTAACAATCGAATAAATATCCTGATTTATTATCGGATAAATAAATTGAAGTTCAACGAAAGTTATTTCATCTCCTGCATATTTCGACATCGACATTTATTCGGCTTTCTCAACATTCATCCATTATCTTCAAATTTCGCTGAACGATTTCATCAACTTTTCCTGAAAGAAGGAAGGAAGGAAGGAAGGAGGAATTCGGAATTCGGAATCAACATCTCTCATCCATTTTCGATCGTTCCATTCATAAGTGTCATTCATTGACAATCATCGTAAGTCATCGAAACACTTCATTTTCATCCCTCTTGTCTTATTTTTACTTTTCTTTCATGAGTCTTTAACTTTGTTTATTTGCCTTCATCTAACTGATCGATTTCAATAATTCGGGGATACTTAATATTCAATCCGTGATTTGGCTATTTTAACGAGGGATAGATTAAAGTAAAGAGCTTCATCGATTTTTCTTCGAGGACGTTTGTCCACCGTCTAGAGCATTGAATCCAACACTCCGCGATAACGTTAGCCTTGACTCAGTGGCAGCGGTCGCGGCCATCGCGGTCCCGTGCATCATCAGGAGTCTTATTTCACTACGCTACTACGGTATGCAAGGCGCACGCGGAGCTTCATATCAGTTCGACGTAGTAAACATCGTAGTACGCACCGAGCAGAGTTAAATATCGAGCCATAGTAAACACCGTATGGTCCCATTCGACCTATATTCTTTTCGACATGCAGACTCAGCCCATCCCTGAATAATTTTCCGAAAGGTTAGATTCAAAAGGGGCACAGTTCTGGTAAAGCGTCACATGCGATAAACGCGTAATAGGGAGAGACATCTCCTTTACCGTAGATGCAGGAAAATGCTGATCAGGACGTAACACTTGCAACGAAGTGACTCTAAGCGTAGCCGGCGTCTCGAGCGTGAAAGGTGGGGGAAAGGAGTCAGGGCCGTACGACAAGGGCGCCTCTATTCCAACAATAATCGTATAATTTTTCGCAAGCAGTAGGTACACTGCTGAGTCTATGCTGTGAAACGACCCTTATCGCCCAGAAGAAGAATGAAGTAATGTAATTTACGGTCCTGGAAAGGGATGGGTCGCGAGGGAAAAAATTACACGTTTTCTGTAAATTTAGAAGTTTCACCGATTAATGGCGCGAGCGCCAGAGCCGGATCTTAGAGCGGCAAAAAATCATCATTTGGCGATGACCAGCTCCGATGCATTCTTGGTCATTCCCATCGGACTTCCGGATGCCATTTCACTCCACGTGGTGATGAGTTTAAGATTTTGGCATATACAAGTTCTAAATTTTGATAGAGGTGTGTTTGTTCTGCTCCTTACAGCGTTAACAGGAGTCGCATCGAAAAGGTTCACTTGCCTTGAGTACAAGAACATATTTGCCGAAAGCACTATGCATAAAAGTAACGTCTCGTACTCATCCACTTTATAGTGAAGCCAATATAGCGAGATAGCATCTCAGGTAACACAACGAGATTCCGCCAAAGCCAACACAGCGAGATATCGCCGAAGCAAGAATGAATTTTGTAAATGTGCGATAATCATCTTCGGGGTTATTTTACTGGGAACAATGTACAACAAAAGCTTTTCGAAGATTATCGAATTTAGAGCTACGTTGGTTATCTCGAAGGACAGCCTTGTACATAGAAAAGCTGCGCTCCACTTCACACGACGTGATCTGTGCAAATTGAACGGCATCGAGATCATCGGCGGTCCAATTCGGCAAGGAATCGACGAGAGCATTATCCTCTCGAAACAAGACATAATTCATTTTCACGAATCCGTCGTTATTGAATAGGATGTCGCGCAATTTGCTCCTTATCGCAGGCAGAACGGTATCAGATTCATCGATGGTTTGATGAACTGACATGATAACTTCGATCGATTCAGCGAGACGCAGTCCACGAGTTTCGAGTTTCTGAATGGCAACTGACAAACACGCAAAGTTTGTGTCAGTCCTTCGGAAGCTTTCATGCATCGTAGGGATTGCAGTTCTTTGGCCTTCGTTACCGATGACGCGTCTGATGGAAGCGTGTCGATTACGCGTTTTATGAGCTCGAAATGCCGACTGTAGTAAACTGTCTATCCACGTACCCCAGTGTATCAGTATCAGTTCTGGAATGAGTCGCACACCAGGAGCATTTTCATTGAAAACTGCAATTCTGACTGGGGCTTTCAAGAAAACTTTCTTTACTTCCTTGATTACGCAGTTAGCGCCGTCGTATTCAACTCTAATAGCTTCGGCTACTCTGTGTAATCCGTGAGCTAGGCAAGTTATATGAATCATTTTCGGGTATCCTTCTGCTATATCTTTAGTCGACTTCTTCATATAACTTGCCGCATGGGATACATAAAGTAGCACTCTATCAGGTTGCACGCCCTTGGGCCACAAAAGTTGGAGCGAATCTTCAAAGAACCGTGCAACAGTCTCGCTATTTGTAGCCGACAATACTCCTGTATTAAATAATCGCAGAGTTCCAGGTTGATCGGGAAGGAGAGGGCCGACAATAGCATTTACAACTTGACGCATCTCAGCATCCGGCGTCTCGTCAATCGAGATCCAAATTCTATTGTCGACGATCTCGGCCCGTATCTTTGACATCGTCTCCTCGTAACATTCGTCTACATACATTTTTCGGAGCGTTGATGGGTCCGGGATCTTATGTTGTGTCCATTTGACCAAAAATCCGAAAAACTGCGGGATGTTCAACTTTCTGCAAGGGAATGTCGGACCGCAAAAAAACTTCACATAATTCTTTGGAGAATGCAGTGTACCGTGAAGACAAAGAAGATGTCTCCGGAACAGGGGCCGTCGCTCGTAGACGCGTTGCGTTGACATGCTTGCGGGTAGTATTAGTTCATACAAGAGCACTTCACTGCTCTTGTATGAACTAATACTTGATGTACACCACTTGCAATACAATGTTAACTTCCCATTTTGAAGGGCTCTCAGTTTGTATGCACTTATGTAGCGCTCTCCTCTTAAGGGGCTGCTGGACCTTTCTGTTTTACCAACGGAAATAGGCGATTTCTTAGTTTTCACTATTCATCGTTACTATGCGACGCGTATTCTTCAAATCTTGCAGGACTGTATTAATAACATAAACGATTCGGCGTGCACTCGAAGTTCGGTCGAAATCTTCCGAAAAATAAAGAAAATCGAATATTATCAACTGTCGCGGAAACCAACATGGCCGCTTAAATGTTTATAGCATCCGTTCTATTGGATATAAAAAATGCTGGATATTGCATACGTCAAAAAGACGTGCATGCCGATTCTGTGAAGTTCTCCGAATGTTCCAAAACCGTCGGAAAGTGTGTCACCCAAAAGATAATCACGTATAGTGTAAACTGCGATAATTTAGTCTATCGACTTGCGTCGGGTGATCAGAGCCGATGAACACGGCACGAATGCAGTGTAGGGCACGATGCAGAACCACCTGTACGTCAATCGTGACACTACGTTCACGCACTTTCGCAATCTATAATATTCGGTTTTCTTAATTCCTTGTAAGTTTTCAATCAAAATTCGACTGCACACCGAATCGTTTATGTCAATATCATAATCCTGCATGATTTGGCGCATATGTGTACCATATTGACAATGCTAAGTCGGAACTGAAAAATTGTCTAGGTCCGTCGGTAAAACAGGTAATGCAAGTTAAAAAAGGAAAAAAGCACAGCTCCAGCAGCCCCTTAATTCCGCAAATCGCTCTTCGGGGGTTAACGGTGTTGGTGGCATGGTTAACGTGACGTGTGTCAAGCCAACAAGATGTCAATACATTATAAAAAAATGACGATCGACAAGGAAAGAAATAAGGCGTTACGCACAAATGACAGCTGTCCTGACAGCAGCTCGGAAACGTGTAGAGTGGGAAAGCAAATGAAACGGTTCATTGCAATCTGGAAATCGGTCCAGAATATTCAATTGTATTGTAAAGTGCATATTCGGACTACTCGGAAAACTCGTGTTAATTTGCGCTGCACGATCGGCACTGGTTAAAAGTACGCGAGCTACAAGTAAACTTGAAAATTCCCATACTGTTTTTTTACCTGTACGGGCATTTTCGTACAGGTCGACCGAGATCCGAGCATTTGTATCACGAATAAAACTAATAGAAAAAACATGATAATGATTTTTATTAATTTTTCCGTGTATAGTAGTGACGAATTGATACTCCAGGATTGGTCCTGTTACTGGTAACGGTACGCAAATGGACTTTGCCACTTGAATACCACTAAAGCCGACCAAGATCGGCGCATTGGTAACACAAAGGAATCGAAGCGAAACTAAATGAAAATTACCCTGAAGATATCTGCATCAAACAAAATTTCATCTTTAGCACGCCATAACTTCCGTATTTTTCATCGTACAGACTTTTCTTTGGGCTCGTTTTCTTTGTTATGAAATTCTCTAAGTGTGCATTTTTTTATTTTTTATTTTTTTTTTTTTTTGAGGCAGGGCATTGAAAACAAATCTTTAGCACCCCGTAACTCCCGTAAAAGAATCTAGAAAAAAATGCATATTTAGAGAATGTTATAACGAAGAAAATGAGCCCAGAGAAAAGTCTGTACGATGAAAAATACGGGAGTTACGGCGTGCTAAAGATTTGTTTTCAATGCCCTGCATCGAAAAAAAAAATCTAGAAAAAAATGCACATTTAGAGAATGTTATAACGAAGAAAATAAGCCCAGAGAAAAGTCGGTACGATGAAAAATACGGGAGTTACGACGTGCTAAAGATTTGTTTTCAATGTCCTACCCAAAAAAAAAAAAAAAGCACACTTAGAGAATTTCATAACAAAGAAAACGAGCCCAAAGAAAAGTCTGTACAATGAAAAATACGGAAGTTATGGCGGGCTAAAGATGAAATTTTGTCTGATTTTCAATGCCCTGCATCGAAGAAAAAAAAAATCTAGAAAAAAAATGCCCACTTAGAGAATTTCATAACAAAGAAAACGAGCCCAAAGAAAAGTCTGTACGATGAAAAATACGGAAGTTATGGCGTGCTAAAGATGAAATTTTGTCTGATGCAGATATCTTCAGGGTCATAAATGAAAACGATTTTTGCTCGATTGTGAGGAAATGCTGGTTTGATAACGATTTGACCCAAACTATGTATCATTCGTGATTTTATTAGATAATTAATTAAATCATTATTTTCTGGCAAAATTTCTACGTTTAGTATATTCTGATGTTGTTTTTATTAACAACAATCAAACATATTTTTAATAATATTTTGAATAATGATGCCCTGAGAGGTGCTGCACCCGTTAGCGCCGACAGTGATTTTTCCAATCAGTCGCATGGAGACAGTCACACAGATTCTCTGGCTGCACCGTTGTGTGCGTATGTGCGTCGCTTCGCCATATGTGTTAGAGCGATAAGGAACCGTCTCCCGACGCATATAGCTAAAGATTCGGATAGCCTTTCGCGTTTCAATTAAAACAATGGGATCTTCAGGTAGCCTAAGGTATGCTCGCTGCCGATGATACCTCACCAGCAACCCGAATATACCCCTTGCGATATTTTTTAGTTACTCAACTGTTGCTATGCCAATCACTGAATCGAATCATTCAGTGTTGGCTGACGCATAATTAATGAACACGTAATCCATTATCAACGATTACTTGTGTTTTATACATTTTCTATGGATTTTTCTATGACTTTACTGACTATTATTGTATTACCAATTTTGTGGATTTTTAACCGGTTGCGTGAATTTGCAGTGAATTTTCGGTAAAATTTCGCTTTTTCGTTAGTTGTCGCTCCGGGACTGTAATTCCATGTATTTTTTCACGGTGATCACGAATCTGACACTTATTTTATTCGCGCGCAAAATGCCTTCACCAGTGCGCAAAGTACTTTGCGCACTGTTACCAAGCGGTTGCTATGGTAACATCGAGGCGACCGAGGCGCCACAGGCATGCGCCATTGGGCATGCCTGTGAATGGTGCACAACTTGGATTTTGCATTGCCTTCGTAAAGAAAAATATGGTTCGATACACGAGGCCATCTCGCTTCTTGCGCACTGCTCGTGTGAAGCAGCACTTCGCCTCGGCTTCGTGCTGCTTCACACTCGCAGTGCGCAAATCGCTTGTTTTGGCCTCTAGTATCGAAATATACTATTCCTGTCATTCCAATGTGCGAAGATAAAAAAACTACAAAAACGTAATTGTAGGATGATCAAATTATATATTATGCCACAAGGGAGGAAAGTGCGTTTTTTCTCCGAGTGTGAAGTTTGATGCCCGAGCGACGCGAGGACAGAAATTCATACGCGGTGAAAATGTACTTCCTCCCGAGTGGCATACGCTATTTTTTCCCGACTATGCAAAAAAGTGGCCATATTTATATGCCTGCAATGGCACAATCTTTAACTGTAGAGCCGTATTCAGGAATCTATCTCGGTAACGAGATGGATTTTTTTCAGTTTTTTCGCAAGTTTACATTTTTTAATCTTTTCGGCAATTTTTTTGCTACCCTAGCAGCTTCAGCAACCGTAAAAATAACCGAAAAAACAACCGTTATTTCAGGTCACTTTTTACACCGTTAAAATAACCGCAAAAATAACCATACTTGAGGGAGCTCACGCTGCCTGTGCTTGTGAACGGTTAATTTTTTCTTCAAATAACCGAAAAAATAACCGCAGAAGTAACCGCAAATAAGCTTGCAGAGCGGTTATTATCGACGACAAGTAACCGTAAAAATAACTTTCAAAATAACCGCAGGAAAGAGGTACGACAGTTATTTTCCGCTAAAATAACCGAAAAAATAACCGCATCAATAACCACAAATGAGTCTGAGGAGCGGTTATTGTTCACGACAGGTAACCATAAAAATAACCGCAGGAAAGTCACTCAAATTTCTATTTACGATGGTTAGTACGTACCCAAAAAATATTTGGTAATATTGGGAAATTATTGGTTCGTATTGACATCGTGAATTATATTGATTTAGGAAACAATACTATATTACGCATTTTGGAGAAAGAAATAAACCTAACGACCTAAAATTGAGCTCGAACCCGGGACCTTTCGCATGCTAACCTGGAACCTTAACGCTACGCTACCGCCTATCACTTGAATTGTTCTCATTCCTAGCGAGATTTCAAGGTAATAAAAGTTTTCTTATCTGAAGTGAATGGACAATGATACTTTATTTATTTATTTACTAAAAATATACTGAAAATAAAAGGTACTTTATATGAATCCTATGTACAGTTTCTTTTTCTTAGCATTTATTTATATAAATTACATGTAAAAATAAATGCTAATAAAAATAAACTTTACATAGGACTCATATAATACATTTTCTTTTCAGTAATAATTTCAGTAAACAAATAATAAAATATTCATTGTCTATTGACTTCAGATAAGAAAAACTTTTGCTTAGTTCAAATCTTGCTAGGAATGAGAAAAAGTCAAATGATAGGCTGTAGCGTAGCGTTAAGGTTCCAGGTTAGCATGCGAAAGGTCCCGGGTTCGAGCCCAACTTTACGTCGTTAGGTATATTTCTTTCTCCGAAATGCGCAATATAGTAGTATTGTATCCTAAATTTATATAATTCACGATGACAATACGAACTAATTTTTTCCAATATTACCAAACTTTTTTTGAGTATGTACTAAACACCGTAAAAATAAATTTGAGTGACTTTCCTGCGGTTGTTTTGAAAGTTATTTTTATGGTTACCTGTCGTGAATAACCGCTCTGCCGACTCATTTGCTGTTACGGATGTGGTTATTTTAGCTGAAAATAACTATCGGACCTCTTTCCTGGGGTTATTTTGAAAGTTATTTTTACGGTTACTTGTCGTCGATAATAACCATTCTGCAAGCTTATTTGCGGTTACTATTGCGGTTATTTTTTAGGTTATTCAAAGAAAACAAAAATGACCGTTCGCAAGCACAGGCAGCGTGAGCTCTCGCACGTATGGTTATTTTTGCGGTTATTTTAACGGTGTAAAAAGTGACCTGAAATAACTGTTGTTTTTTCGGTTATTTTTACGGTGATTTTTCTTTTAAAACAACGGTTACTGAAGTTGCTAGGGTATGTTTAATTATTTTTTTATTTATTTCCTTCCGCTCAATCACTTTTTTGCCCACTACATTACTTTTTTCCCCACTCGTCAAGAATCGGCCACTTTCCATCCCCGTTGCAGACATGAAATAGAGCCTTTTTAGTGTAGTCGGAAAAAAGCATTTAAAAGTCAAGCAGATCGATACAAATTTTTTTTTAATGCGTATTAATATTTTCTATTCAACGTCGGCTAGACATGGGCAGCCAATATTGGGGCAACGTCGTTTGATAACATTAGGCCGATGTTATGATCCGAACGTTAAGTGGTAGTTGGGCCTAGATTGGCGACCGGAGTCGGGTCTATTTGCTAACGCAGGCAGTCATAGTTGGTCCAACGTCAGCCCGACTCTAAAACCGCACTTGGGTCTAGGACCTGATAAAAACGTCGTGCCCCAGGGCTGTTCAGCCGCTTTTGTTATTGTCGTACTTTCATGGACAGCCCAGACTATGCATAGCGAGCACGTTGGTCTCGATACAAGTTGTGTTGATGTTGCTTTAAGGTTTTTGAACAATTATAAAAACGTGTTTCAATAACTGATTATCCGATGGAACTTCAAAATAGCTCAGACGGCACTTGAAAATATGGGCAGGCTGCGTATAGTTTCAAGTAGACAGGTCGTCCATGATCGTGGCGTGCGATATACGAATCTGCTATATTGCAATGGCTTCAAAAGCATGTCCTATAGAGGTTTTGCTAATCAAATGAAAACAGTCGATCAGCGGGCCAGTGTTGACTTAACGATATCAATACCCCAACCGTCGGCCAATGTTCGGCCAAGTATTGGTTTGTCGATGTGAAGCCAATGTTCGACGAAGTGTGGCTTACCAAGTGTTGGTTTATCGATTTGTTTCAATTTACCAACCATTCGTTTGTCGATATTAGGCCAATGTTCGGCCGAATATCGTTTTGCCAACCGTTGGTCTGTTGATACATGAACTCACGAACCATTGGTCTGCTGATTTTCTCCAATCGTCGGTTTGCCAATGTGACGCCAACATTGGGCCAACAACCAGCGACTTTCGTTGCTAGATGGTGCAAATCCAAGTTATTTCTTACAAGCGACAGTGTACCCGAGCGTCAATATAAGAGCATGCGAAATGGCACGTTTTTTAACTCTCGTAAAAGATGCGTATTATTTTTGGGTTCCATACTAAAGAGTCAATAAATGCTTAATTAATACATTGACTGAGTATGATCGCTTAGAGAATTCCCGCAGGTGAAAATATATAAAATACTATCTCATACATATGGTGACCGCGGTCAGGGAAAACCGGGAAAACCTGTAAAAGTCAGGGGATTTCAAAATTGGTCAGGGAAAAAGTAAATTGTCGCCAAATCTTCTACAAATAAATAAAAAGTACATAAAAGGAAGCCTTGAAAAAAATTGGAAACGTTTTGAAAAAAAAAAACAGAATTAAATATTATACAATAATTAGGCATTTTCATTTGCATCATACATTTTTTTTCATGGATGTTAGAAGTTTGGTCAGGGAAAATTTTTAATTGATCAGTGAAAAATCCCGGCGCAGTGAGAGAATTTTTTCTGGGGAAAAAACGGCCACCATGTTACAGATATGCGAAGCATGAAAAAAGGAATAAAGGTATTTAAACGTTTACAATATTCAAAAATGTATACATTAAAACCACTCTCGCCTTATATAAGTAACCTATAGAGGGGCCTCATTGAAAACCAATTATCGGACGAGCATCACGAACAACCTTAGGGCCAAATAAGCTGCCACCATTAGACCGGGCTTATCATCCTCGATAGATGATCGGGCTCACATGTCAATGGTAGCAACGTGGGCTTCGAGATTCATCCGACCGTCGGTCTGATTCGTTCACCCTACATGGGATGCAACTGTGTTCTTTTCTTAATGTTTTCTTATATTAAGTGTGTACTGTACCTAGCGTGTACTTGTACACCAACTGAGTTTTCGGCCTTAAACGCGTTGAAATGCCCACATAACGTGTATTACAATAAGTGTGTTCTGTAGCAAAACACGAAAAACTGTTGTTTCAACGCGCAAGCTGATCAAAACGGATGTTATCAATGCATTTCGTTGGCACAACACATGTAATGTGTATGGTGCGAGTTCTTTCAACACACTTGACAGCACACTTGTTTTTAGAGTGTGCGAACGAATATAACTTCGATCACTTCACGCATTCGCCTTGTGCCTCGTAATACATATACCAATACCAGTACAACACATACCTGTGGATTTTATAGTGGTATATGTAGATCACCCCGATTGCATTCAGCAACGTTCAAAATTCAATTTCCTCGTGAGATCCGTCGAGGGAGAGATCTGAGCGCACGGCGCGGGAGCGAGGCGGCAAAAAATCTCATATAATACAGTGGAGAGAAACGGTCCGAAGATGCTGGGATGTTCCGCAAGCAGCAGGAATTGTCGGCAAATAGTCTACAAGAATTGAAATTGTGTGGGGAACTTTTTTTTTATATTAAGGTGGAAAGGTGACATGTGTCGCATGTAATTTTTTTACTGTCCAATAAGAAAAACATATAATTGAAAAAAATTTATGTTTAATACATAAAACTAAATCCTTTCTAGAGGTATGCAAAAAAGAAAAGAATTTACTTGCGACAATTACATTATCAAGTGTTCCTGTTTCCTTGGGTGCTTCATTCAAAAGAATGTTTCAGAATTACTTAACTTCTCCTCCTTGCCCAGTAGAAGTATGCTTCTGATAATTCAATGGTACGTCGCTTCATTCAATTTTCATACCGCGAAATATCGAGTTGTTTATTCGTATCGCCATATTTAAGGTCATCAGAAAATTGGGCACAACTCGAACCGATTCCGGTGACACCGGGAAATAACGTACGGGGTTTGATTGTACAAGCATCTATATGAGCTAAGACTTTGTAAGTCTTGTAAGTGACACAAAACGGTGTCCTTTTTGTGTCCTTTTGAGGACGCCAATAGCACAGAAAATGCTTTCTCTTAGAATTAGGTTTGTGAATAAAGGAATGATATGAGAATGCTATATAAAAATTTCAATTTTCAACTTTAATGAAGAAGCCATTTGAAAATGTCTATTTTCAACTTTTGTGAGAAAACGATATGATCAATTTGACATATTTGATTAATTTACCTAGTTATGTATATTTTTCTGATCTGATTCCTATGCGGTGAGTTTCCGATCGCACATAAATTGATGACAACCTTCGTACCATTGAGCCGAGCTATTTTCAATCACGGTTTCTTTTCAAAATTGGCTCGATACGATGCCGTTAGGTTTTTCGCGCTGTCCCCGAGAATTTGCGTGGAGATTGCGCATCATCCGCATGTCGTGTAATCTCCACGTCATGCGGAGATTGCATAACGTTCGTTGGCACCTGTCAAAGTTTTAGTCATTGTCAATGGGGCCATTTTCCGTACACTTAACCCAGCTTTTCATGGCAATGAAACCATAATAATCTGAATTCAGCGTCCCGATGAGTATCAGGGATAATGTTAATTTTGTTCTAAACGTTCCATGTAGGATAAGGTTAATGAAATGTCATAGGGATAATAAAATATCATTAATAAAATATCGCGAAAGCTCGACAGACCGGTAATTATTTTTTCCTGAACGCACCAGGAGTCCTTAGAGACTGATTTTTTTCTACACTTCCAAAATATGTACAGAGGTGTCCACAATTTTTTTTAACGCATTTAAACCAACGGAAAGAGTTTTCGTTCCAGAGGTTCAAAAGTTCAATTTGTCGGGAACGATAACTTCTTTTCGGAGGTTCGAACGCGTTCAAAAAAATGGTGAACACCTCGGTACATATTTTAGAAGTGTAGAAAAAAATCAGTCTCCCAGGACTCCTGGTGCGTTCAGAAAAAAATAATTACCTGCCAGTCGAGCTTTCATGATGTTTTGTTAATGATATTTTATTGTCCCTATCACTATTCATTAACCTTATCCTACATTAAACGTTTAGAAAAAATTAACATTATCCCTGAAACTCATCGAACACGGAATCCAGATTATTATGTTTTCATCGCCATGAAAAGATAGGTTAAGGGGCTGCTGGACCTTCCTGTTTTACCAACGGAAATAGGCGATTTCTTAGTTTTCACTATTCATCGTTACTATGCGACGCGTATTCTTCAAATCTTGCAGGACTATATTAATAACATAAACGATTCGGCGTGCACTCGAAGTTCGGTCGAAATCTTCCGAAAAATACAGAAAATCGAATATTATCAACTGTCGCGGAAACCAACATGGCCGCTTAAATGTTTATAGCATTCGTTCTATTGGATATAAAAAATGCTGGATCTTGCATACGTCAAAAAGACGTGCATGCCGATTCTGTGAAGTTCTCCGAATATTCCAAAACCGTCGGAAAGTGTGTCACCCAAAAAATAATCACGTATAGTGTAAACTGCGATAATTTAGTCTATCGACTTGCGTCGAGTGATCAGAGCTGATGAACACGACACGAATGCACTGTAGGGCACGATGCAGAGCCACCTGTACGTCAATCGTGACACTACGTTCGCGCACTTTCGCAATCTATAATATTCGGTTTTCTTAATTCCTTGTAAGTTTTCAATCAAAATTCGACTGCACACCGAATCGTTTATGTCAATATCATAATCCTGCATGATTTGGCGCATATGTGTACCATATTGACAATGCTAAGTCGGAACTGAAAAATTGTCTAGGTCCGTCGGTAAAACAGGTAATGCAAGTTAAAAAAGGAAAAAAGCAAAAAGCATAGTTCCTTAAGTGTACGGAAAATAGCCCCCATCGACAACGACTTTAACCCTTTGAGCTGTACATTTTGGTACTATAAAAACAAAACATCGGTATTTCATGGCAAGACATGAGTTTAAAAAATTGAAAACTGAGCGAAAGAAGGTGGGACACCCTATGTCCCACCGTGACGTAAAGGGTTAAAACTTCGACAAATACCAACGAATTCGTTGCAGCAACGTTGCTAACTTCCAAGCCATGAGATTGCAAACTATCACACCGAAACGAAAATGAGCAAATGACGATTTTCAAACTTTATTTTCACAATAAATGTTCACTAGATAATTGCTGCGACTACCTCTCTTTTCACCACTCAGTGTAAATCGACATTAATTAGCTGAACCGACTTTTGGAAAACCGACGTCACGTCTTTAATTTATTTTTTATTTTTTTTGCTTCCTGCAGTCTATCTACTATATTATGTGTAACGCTGGTGCAATGACATGCCTACCGTCTCCGGATAAGAAAGCTTGAAGTCCGGCGAGGTATTTTTTTTTATTATTTTTTTTTTTCGTACACTAAGTAGACGTTGCCGAGAATTGCACGCGGGCGCTAACGAATATTTTAATGAACGTCTGTAGTGGCCGGAGGGGCTTGGGCGGAGAGAAGTTGAAGGGAGGAAATTGAGGGAAGGAAAAGGAGACTAGGACGAGGAAATGCGTTGCGGCAAACTCACGAGCACAGGGTAACCTATTAAATGTACCCTTCATCCGAACCGGCGCCACTCCTCATCCCCTGACCGGCCACCTTCAACAAAAACATCACCATTGAATGCCTGGTGAGAATCCACAGTAACTTCGACGCCGGCATTCACTGCCAACTCTGCTTTCCTTTTCATGGAAACTTGACAGGCCTTTGTTGTAATCTCTCTCTCTCCCTCTCCCCCCTTTCTACCCTCCCTCCCCCTCCCTCCCTCCCGCCCTCCCTCCTTCCCTCCCTCCCTATAAATTTTTTATATTTTACGATAACATTAATTTTACAATTATTCCTCATGATTAATTATTACTATTATTGTTTACTGACAATAATAATAATAATAATTTATTGAGCATTTTTTTTTTAACAGAAATACATTTATCTGGTATACTTTTGCACATTTGGTAACATTTTTATACATTTTCGCATCTTTTCTAGTCGGGCTAAAACTTATACACGAAGTATTTCTGTCGCGCTCAATATAAATAAAGTGTAGTAGATTGCACTTGTCCGCAATCTAAAATTTTATTGGTAGAAAAAACTATATTATTTAACGTTTCTAGCGGGTTGGACAATTTGTTTTACCATTTGTTTTACACACACAGCTTCTCCTCGCTGCGTGGGCCTTAGGAGCTAATTCATCATTTCATTTAGAGCGTGTCTGGGTATAACTTTCACAGCCATGGATATTGCTTTTTTCCGCGCGTACCCCCATGGAAATGAAGTATATGTCAGATATATAGAAAGATATATAATTTATATACGTCATATATAACGGCAAAAAGTTCTATATCCCGTATATATCTTTTATATATCCGCCAGATATATAACGGGATATATTACAATTTTATATTTTTAATATATACTGATTATATGTTAAATATCTTAACTAATATATGTTGAGATATATATATTATATACGTCATATATATTCATGTATATAAATATTTTACATATTCCTATATATTAATTATATATAATTCGATGTATTTTTTATATATATCTTTGATTTGACAGAACAGCGTATCATCTATGACCGTACATAGCCTAAACTCAAACTGCTCCGAGAAATATGTAAATAGATATAGGCGATTACATCTAGAGACTTAGATATCGCGCTACTCCGCAACCAATAATTTTTAAAGCATCTGATAGTACCTATGTTTATGGTTAATATTATAGAAGTGAATTTTGAAAAGTTGTGAACATTTTTCTAAATTATTTAAATTTGACATTCAAAATCATTTTATGCGTAAAAAACTATCACATACAGACGCATAGGCGATCCGTTATTCGGTAGCTTAAACATAAGTATGGTTATTTTTGTTCTTTTTCATTTTGTAATAAGCAAAAGGCTCAATAAACCGATTTACTTTCATCATCAGAAAATTGATGATCATCACTTGAAATAAGAAAACTTTTGTTACGTTCAAATCTCGCTGGGAATGAGAACAATTAAAATGATAGGTGGCAGCGTAGCGGTAAGGTTCCAGGTTAGCGCGCGAAAGGTCCCGTGTTCGAGCCCAACTTCAGGTCGTTAGGTTTATTTCTTTATCCAAATATAGTATTGTATTCTAAATTGATATAATTCATTATGACAAACCAATCAATTTTTTAAATATTCCCAAACCATTTTTCGGTACGTACTAACCGCCGTAAAAAGAAATTTGAATGAATATATGTCACGTATATATATTTCATATATCTTCGTTATACTTTTCAGATATATAATGTGGCAAAAAGTTCTATATCTCAGATATATATTGGATATATATTATATATCCAGTATATATCTCATGTATATATAACATATATCCCGAAATATATTTATGCATATACTTTATTTCCATGGGGGTAGGCAGGCAAGTTCATTAACGAGTTTCGTGATTCTGGTGTTCGATAATTTGCGACTCTTGCTGCACAATACGAGAAACATCTACGACCGATGCTTTTGGTAAACCGTGGGATTATGCATTTATTGTCAGTGTTACTTCTCATTCCTCTATCATTTCGGAGTTGATCGGCAAAGGAAAGAATGTTTTCGTTAACGCAGTGATTTAGAGCAGACACGTAGAACTGTTGCCTTATGTTTAGAACATCCCATTCATCATACAGATGGTTTGTCGAATATTGTTTGTCTTTTCGGAGAATCACTTGATTATTCTGTTTTGCACTGTTGGTAGTGGGTTCATAACATTATCTCGCGCACCCCCCCCCCCCCCCCAGCCTATAATTCCATAAAATTGTATAGATTCCACTAGCGCATAGTATACCGTGCGCAGTTGCATTCTATTTAATATCGGTTGGAGTTTGTAGAATATACACGGCATGTACTTTAACTTACCTAATACAAAATTTACATGGTTGTCCCAACGGAGGTGGCTATCGATGATAATGCCAAGGTATTTTACTGCGTTAACTAGTTCAATCTTTGGGCAGTCGGCGCGTACACCACATTTTACCGAAGCCAGCTCACTAAGATGGTTTTGGATTTTTACAACTTGACTTCTGTCCGATAAATAACTTTTTAGTAGACAGTGTACATTTCCTCGAAAGTCATAGTTTTCTAGTTTATCTAACAAGGTTTCGTGATTTAGTGTGTCGAAAGCTTTTGCTTGTCAAGTGCCTCATATACATGTGCGATTAATTTAGCTATGGCCGACCTTGTCAAGATACCCTTTTGGAAACCGAATTACGCCTTATGTAGTAATTTTGCATGCTTCAGATAACTAACTATGCGAGATGTTAAGCACTTTTCGAATATCTTCGATATGCTCGGCAGTAGGGAAATAGGTCTATAATTTTTTACCATCGTTTCATTTCCGGACTTGAATATTGGAACGACAACTACCTTCTTAAAATGTCTCGGACAAACACCAGTGTTAAAAGAGAGATTTATGATATGGCTGATCGGCTTCGCTATGAAGTTCACACACAGTTTAAGTAGACGCGTTGTTATCCCATCGATGCCAGGTGCTCTGTTAGATTTCAGATTGTTTATGAGGCATTCCATCCGGTTTCGAACGGTCAAAAAGTTGTCCACTCCCAAAAAAATTTAAATGTTGTCAAATTATGTAATTATATAAAAAGGATTTATGTACATTTTTTCAGAATTTTTGGATCGCATTGTTTTGAGTTTTTCGAAATTTCAAAATTTTATAAAGATCGTTATGTCTTAAAAGGATTCAATTACACAGAAAAATGTTTCAGACAAAAAAGTTGCAGTTTTAGATGAACTTTGAAAAAACATTCTTTTTTGAATTTTTCGACTTGAAAAAATTACCATTCTTATCAAAAATATTCGAAAATAATTTTTTTCGGTCGGTATGTCACTTTTAATTTATCTAAAAAAAATCCAGAAAATACTTTTAAGTGTGTACAGTAGACTCATATTTTTTTTTAGATGGCTTGATTACTTGTTCCGAAGCTATGCTCCGTTTTATTATCATCGTTTTTTTAATAAGAATAAATTATTATGGAAAATTATACTCCCCTAAACTTTTCTCTCACATTTTTAGGTAAGAAACATTTTAAAAAAAGTAAAAACATTGATCATCTCAAAAAATGGTCATCAAAATAATCGCTTTAAAAAAAATCGTAAAAAAGTGAAATCATATGAGCCAAGTAGGGGTATACAAATGGTATACATACTAAGTATGAAGTATATGAACTGAAGACTATGCAGACAATAGTGATGAAAAAATACGAAAATAAAAACAAAATGTTTTATCATATTTATCAATCGAACAATAGTACACGGAGCCGGCATACAAAAACTGGGCGTGCCAGTTTTTTTGACAATAGCTGTCGTACATGGTTCATTAAAATAATCGAGGGAGAGGGGAGGATGATGCACCCGTAGATTTCGGTTCATTCGCCACTTCCTCAACTGCTACTTGATTCATGATCTAGTTGGAATCACATGCATCTAATATTGCACATGTAATATTGATGCCTGCGTTGAGGTCTCAGGAAAGAAAGAAATTATATTAATGGCCTAATTCGACAAGGGCGTATGATATATGAAAGTGCTAACCTTATAGGGGAGAGCGGGGCAAAATGGCACACCGGAGCAAAACGGGATTATGAGGCAAAACGCAATTTTACAATAACTTTTGAATGGTGGCGGTGATGGTGAGTGTAGCAAAACGGGGTTGAATATCCGGATGTATCGTTACGACAAAATGGGGCATCCAAAAATTATTGAAAAATTGAGTTTTGCCCTCATTGTCCCGTTTTGCCAAGGTGTGCCATTTTGCCCGGCTCTCCCCTGCGCCTTTCTGGCTTTAGACCATCGATATTAGTCGACCAAAGTGCATCCTTGTAGATTGAAAACAGATATAGGCCTTGTGCCGTAATGTAATGTTATTGTAGTAGTGAACTACTAGTGCACCTCATAAAGAAAATTATAAAATGTTAAAAGGCTTAATGATGGTAAATAAGATTTCGCTATGGCTGATTTCCGAAGGGCCAATAGAAATAAAGCAAGCTATCAGTCCCTCATAGTGAATCTAGTAATCTGTGATAGTATTGTTCACCGAGAGTCCCACACACGCACGTACTGCCATAAAGATGGGATCTATACTCGGATTGCATCATGAGAGGATTAATTTTGCACTGGCGCACAATGTCGTATTTTGTAAAGTAAGAGACTCGGTGTTCCCCCTGTGCTATTGTCAAAAAAAACTGGCACGCCGAGTTTTTGTATGCCGGCTCCGTGTACTATTGTTCGATTGATAAATATGATAAAACATTTTGTTTTTATTTTCGTATTTTTTCATCACTATTGTCTGCATAGTCTTCAGTTCAAATACTTCATACTTAGTATGTATACCATTTGTATACCCCTACTTGGCTCATATGATTTCACTTTTTTCCGATTTTTATTTTAAGCGATTATTTTGATGACCATTTTTTGAGATGACTAATGTTTTTACTTTTTTAAAATGTTTCTTACCTAAAAACGTGAGAGAAAAGTTTAGGGGAGTATAATTTTCCATAATAATTTATTATTATAAAAAAAACGATAATAATAAAACGGAGCATAGCTTCGGAACAAGTAATCAAGCCATCTAAAAAAAAATATGTGTCTACTGTACACACTTAAAAGTATTTTCTGGATTTTTTTGAGATAAATTGAAAGTGACTTTCCGACCGAAAAAAATTATTTTCGAGTATTTTTGATAAGAATAGTAATTTTTTCAAGTCGAAAAATTCAAAAAATAATGTTTTTTCAAAGTTCATCTAAAACTGCAACTTTTTTGTCTGAAACATTTTTCTGTGTAATTGAATCCTTTTAAGACATAACGATCTTTATAAAATTTTGAAATTTCGAAAAACTCAAAACAATGCGATCCAAAAATTCTGAAAAATGTACATAAATCCTTTTTATATAATTACATAATTTGACAAAATTTAAATTTTTTTGGGAGTGGACAACTTTTTGACCGTTCGAAACCGGATGGAATGCCTCTTATACAGTTTTGAATTTCGAATTCATCAACATCGGCCAAAAACATGGAATTTAAAACGCGACGCATATTTGCCGGGATTATACCACCATATCAGTTAATTGAGACGCAAGAGTGGCCCCGATGTTTGCAAAATAATCATTAAAAGCGTTTGCAATCTCACACTTTTCGACGATCACTTCACCATCTTTAGTTATTTTATTTACAGACTTCTGTTTCATCTTCGGGTTTATTATCTCACTTACGGCATTCCACATTTTCTTTGGGTCCCTGTTTGTGTTTGGTATTTTCGAGGCATGATAAGCGGTCTTGGCTTTATTTATCAGTGAGGTCAGTCGATTTCGATATTGCTTGAACTTTTCATTTAAGGATTCGTTTAGGGGATTGTTTATTACTCGCTGGTAGAGAGAATCACGACATTTTATCGATTGGATTATCCCAGGGGTAATCCAAGGCTTTTTTGATGCTGGTATTTTTATCACGTTTCGTGTGGTAGCATTTCCTATGTGCTCGTTAAATCTTCTTACGAAGTTGGAGGCAGCGTGGTCCGCATCTATTGATTCCAAGGTTTCCGTCCACTGTTCCATCGAGATAGTACTCACAAGCAGTTCGTGGTCCGTCTTCACTTTTTCGATAATCGTCGCCGATTTCATGGGTAGCGTTCTGCCGGGTAGTTGCATAATAACCGCATAATGATCCGTGATGCTCGTTTCAAGTATTCCAGCTATTAAGTGTTGCAGAAGTTCTCTTGTCTTGATGAAAACATGGTCGATACACGTCCGCGTATGTCCTTGAGCGCGAGTATATGAGTTTATTGCAGAGACAAATCCAAGCTCGCTGAAGTTGCTTACGTATTCCACGGCAATAGGATCAGTATCCAATATGTTAATGTTGCAGTCTCCTACAAACAATATCTCTTCAGAGTCTATAGAGCTCAAGTATCTGAATGTGTTTTCCACAAAATCCCTCGGGTCGACAGTGTGTGGTCGGTAGACTGCGACGATAGTGACGAATCCATAGCTTGTTTCAGTCTGCATTTTAATTTGCAGGTCATTTATCTGACCAACTTTATCAACTTTGTGTGCTACTAGTGTCGAGTTGCGTATGAAGACAACCACTCCGTCGTTCTGGTTGACTCTTCCGTTGTTGTAGAGTGTTGTATATCCTTCAATCTGATAAAATCTTGTGTCTACAACGTTCCAAGTCTCTGAGCAGACTATAACATCAAACTTATTTTGATACATCTCCAGGAGGACGAGTAGTTCTTCAAAGTGCTTGTTTAAGCTTCTGATATTAATATGGATAACAGTTATTTGGTTGCATTTTGAGATTTTTTCCACGCATTCTGCGTGATTTTAAAAACGCAAGGTGTTTACGTTGTATCCTTCAAAATCCGTTGCAAGGTTGAACGTGCTGTCTTATCTGGAGATTAGATTCCTTGATGAGTAGTTCGTTTTGGAAATCAGATACTCCTTGCGGGATTTGAATGAACAGCACTCGTTTTCTGCATTTGCAGCGTGTGAGGTGTTCCTGTTTGATTTGAACTTCTGATTCGCTTTATCACAGTTGATGCACTTCTGTTCCTGCCTTTGGTCCTTTTTATCACAGCTTTTTGTGTCACGGTTGCCAGCACAATATTGGCAGGCAACCTCGGCGGTACACTTCTTGATGCCATGGCCATACCCACAGCATCGAAGGCACCTTTTCAAGTTCAGCGTGTCATAGACCGGACAGTATTGCCAGCCTACATACACTTTCTACTTTTGGTACAGTTTAGCGTAGATGCGAGCATCGACCTCGACGAAAGCAGTATATGTGCCTTTGCTCTCAATATGTATTATGTTGCTTACGTTCAGTGTTGGATTTTCAATTTCTTCGAAATGTTTTCTTATCAGGATCTCCTGTAGTTCCTCTCTCTCGTACTCTTCGTTTATTCCAACGATCTTAACGCATGGGTTTTCAAATTTTTCAGTCTCAACATCATATGTGTTTCCTAATTTTCGCTCCAGCTCTTCGGTGATGATTCGTACGTCGTTTGGGCTATCACATTTTATTTTCAGTCCGCCGTTGCTCATCTCCTTCACGTCGATTACTCTTGCACTTATGTTCTTGCTGTCGATCGAGGCTTTCATCTCCTTCATCGTCTTCAGAGATTTCTGCACTGTTTTTGGCTTGAAGAATATTGTCGGTGCTCTTGGTTTTTCTGGTTGCGGAGCCAATGCTCCCCCACCCTGTTGTCCTGCAACATTTGCGTATGTCGGGCTATTCCAGCACGGAGTCTCGCTCAGTCGCTCGTTTTTTTTCGACTAGAAGTGCATTTTTATCTTTAATTTCCTTAACCAAGCCCTTCAGCAAAATATTTTCATTTCTGTACTTGCCGCACTCTTCGCATGCATCCTCAAGGTCGCCGCAACTGCTTGCTCGGCTCGGTGGTCCACTTGGTAGGGTTAGAGTATCATCACTTTTTCGTGCTGCGTCCTGTCCTTGTGTCTTCTCTTTTCGCGCTTTCAGATCGGCTATTTCAGTTTTTAACGTTGCAATCACCTTTATCAGCATCATTATATCTGCGTGATCGTCGTCTGTGTCCGCTGTTGAGGTTATGTTTGGCCCGCAGCAAACAACAGACAGGTTGTCCACCACATGTAGGTTTTTGACTCGTTTCGAGCAGCTAGTGTGGTAAAGTGCGTTGCACACGATGCACACACAGATTCTGGCTGGTTTTTGCCCCGAACAACACTTAAATCGCGTTTCTCTGTCGCTCTTCTCTACTTATTGTTATTTTTACAACAATTATTGTTACATTCATTAATTATTTCATCCCTTTTGAAGTTACTTTTTATTGACCTTTTTTTTGTACTTTTAAAACGAATATTTTTAAAATAATAATGACTAATTACCTATACTACTTGATCTTCCAACAATGAGAAGGCGATATGAAAATCTACATGTTCAACTTTTTTCAACGCTAACGTCGTGTTTGACTTTTATGCAAAACGACTGATCGATTCAGTCTCTGCGGAAAAAAATACACCAAAGCTCTTTATTTTGTCGGATCTGTGCAGCTACTTCGTTTCACGAAAATACAGCCATGTCTAATCTATTTTTCCCCGCTGATTACGAATATCGAACCTATTTTACGCCTGTAGCGATATTCGATGCAGAAATGCCTGTCGGACGTAATATAAACATTTTCCGAAAAGTTCAAAAATTAAAATATATTTTTAACAAATTTAATAAAAGTTGAAAATAGAAATTTTCATATCGCTTTCTCATAAAAGTCGGACATTGAAATTTTCATATCGCCTTCTCATAATGTTCCTTTATTCGCGAAGCCTCTGAGGAAGCATTGTCTCTATTGTTGGCTGATTTTAATGACACGTTTTCATTAAAATCTGGAAAAAAAATGTTCACCATAACAAAGCTTCCTCTATGAGGAAGCAAAAACATTGTACAGTGTTAGTTCATTCCCGTGGCAAATTTCAGCTCGATACGACCATGTTTATTCAAATCAGACCGTGTTTAGTAATTTTTAAGAACACTCAACAAAAACTCAAAATTCCATGAAATCTTCCATGACTACTTCGACAGATTTTGACCAAATTCAATACCAAAGGTCTTCGATCAAAATAGTGTATTTGTGTGTAATTTTAGGACCATAGCTCAAAATTTACGCAAGTTTGTGTTACCACAGAGACTTTCCAAAAATTCACAATCGCGTAAAATCTCCAGTTGGGCCTCATTCTTCACGAAAATAGCACCGAACGAAGCGACGTGGTCAATTTATTGGTGTGATAAATTTCAACTGGCCGTCTCAAGCCGTTTCCAAGTTATAATCGTTTTAAATTATGCGAATTTGTCACATACACACACACTTACATCTGGACGTTAGCTAAAAATCGTATTTCTCGACGTTTTAGACTATTTTAAGTAATCTAACATTAAAATCTCGAATATTTTTTTACGAAAACTGCTTCCTCATTGCGGAAGCAATATCTCGAGATATGTTATTCACAAAAAATCTTTGTCTATGAGGAAGCAATGACTTTTTGGCATTGTAAAATGCCATAACGATTGGTATTTCCGTCAATTGTTACTAGATTAATATTCCTGCATAAAACTAATATTGCAGTGGTCATATTTTTAATATAGTTTTATACTGTTTCATTCCGCTTCTGTTAGTCAAAAGTAATCTTCATTGTCCGAACCTAGATATAAAAACATTGTATTAATTAATAAAAGTAATCTTTCTCATCGCGTCCACGAAAACCCACGATGGATTTGCTCATAACAAAAATAGCATTTGTTAACTTTAGCAAAGCAAATGTATATTACGGTGTTTCACAAAAAGGATATTATTTTTTAAAATTTTCCTCCCACCCTTTTAAAGTATAGATTTCGATCTCAAATTGAACCTCAAGAAAGGCGATCCCTAGCAAAAAAATTCTAAGAGGTGCCGCATTCGACGTTTGTACCCAAAAAATGCGGCACCTTTTAAACGTAATTGTCAACGATCGCGATTCGCGAGATGTTTTTTTAGATCGAAATATATACTTCTGCGGGGTGGGAGATAAACTTTTTCTCATTTTTGTAAGTGAACCCAAAATACACATTTTTTAATTATTTTTTTTAATTTGGATATAAGAAACTCTGAAATGTCCAGTGGTATGAATTTGTTGAAAAAATTTCTTTCCATCCTCCATAAATATAGATTTCAATCTCAAATTGAACCTAGCGAAAGACGGGCCCAAGCAAAAAATCCGAAGAGGTGCCGCATTCAACGTTTGTACCAAGACAATTAGACAACTTCATTCTTTTTGGATATAAACGACGAATGCGGCATCGCTTAAGATTTTTTGCTTAGGCCTGCCGTTCGCAAAATTCAAGTTCAGATTAAAATCTATACTTTTGGAGGGTGCAAAGAATTTTTTTCAACAAAGTCACCCTACTGGACATTTTTAGAGTTTTCTGTATACGAATTTAAAAATCGAAGTCTTTTGGGTTCAAAACAAAAAAAAAGTTGAAAATTGAAATTTTCATATGGCTTCCTCATAAAAGTTGAAAATTGAAAGTTAAAAGGTGAAAATTGAAAGATGAAAGTTGAAAGTTGAAAGTAGAAAGTTGACAGTTGAAATTTTTATATCAATTCGTCATAATGTCCCTGTATTCCCAAAGCTTCCTCTGTGAGGAAGCATTTACTATATTTTTGGCTTCCTCATAGAGGAAGCTTTGCGAATAAAGGGACATTATGAGGAATTGATATAAAAATTTCAACTGTCAACTTTCTACTTTCAACTTTCAACTTTCAACTTTCATCTTTCAACTTTCATCTTTCAACTTTCAATTTTCAACTTTTATGAGGAATCCATATGAAAATTGCAATTTTCAACTTTTATGAGGAAGCCATATGAAAATTTCAATTTTCAACTTTTTTTTGTTTCTACATGAATATTTGAAACAGATACGTACGTCTGTTATGAAGTGCGATTAAAAAAAATTATAAAGTGAATCGCCGCTCAGGCACTATGTTTAATCTATTTTTCTCACTAATCTCGAATCTACCACTTATTTAGCTTCTTTCTCAGTATTTAAAACAAAAATAATCGTCTCTTGTGAGGTACGTATTTTCGGATTTTTTGACTTCCGGTTGAGAGCGCCACGCGAGCAGTCGACTTCTCACGTGCTCCCATCAAAAATCTCATATTTTCTGTGAAAACCTTGGTCTGGGTTCGAGATTAAAGTATAAAAGTGTCAATTACAGTGGTGCAACAATATTAAATAATAACTTGGCTGCCGTAAAAGTAAAAGGTGTAAAAGAGTTGGTTGTGTTAGACCGGCTCAGAGAGGTTAGGATTTCTCGAGAGAGTTCTCCGTACAACGGCAATACGGCAGACAAGATGACGGCCCGAGCCACAAAGCAAGCGACTGGTGCAAAACAGTCTAACCAGAAAATTACAGATTTGATTAAGCCAAACCACAATTTGCGAAGTAATGCGATCAGGGAAGACGCGGGAATGGGGCAAACGAGCCCTGCGGGTCCTACTCAGCGCAATACGTGGACGATGGAAGATGTTATGACGAAACTGGAAGACCTAACGATTATCGTGACGCAGTTAAGAGACGACGGCATCAAGATGAAAGAAATGGTGGGCAGATTGGCGGTGGTCGAACAACGAGTGGAGACAAGCAACATCAAATGGGAAGTGGAGAAAAGTGTATTACAGGAGAGGATTCGCAACCTCGAAAACAAGGAAGAGAGGAGGGACAAGGATGCGAGGAGAAACAATGTCGTTATCCACGGTATGCGTGTCAAGCATGAGGAAGCGAAGGAGAAAACCATGGAGTTTTTTAGGGAGCAGCTTGACGTCCAGGTTGGCCTTTCCGAAGTTTTTCCGATCGGCAGGACTGAAAAGAACAAACATTTTGGATCGGTTCTGGTGAAGCTGTCGAGCACTGAAGACAAGATAGCAGTGATGAAAAACAGACACAGGCTGAAGAACACGAATATCTATGTCACGCAGGATCGGACCGTGCGCGAAAGAGAAATCCAAAGGAAAATTGCTAAAATCGCGAAGGAGGAAGAGGAAAAAGGCTGTCAAGTGAAAATTGGGTACCGAAAGCTTATGGTAGGAAACGTGCAGTACATATGGAGTGACGATGACGGGTTGGTGGAGGCGCCGCAAGGGCGCGAGCACTCGCCGGAAACATTTTCTCCCGGCACATCAGCGCGCAACCGGCATGGGCGAAGCGGAAGACGATCCTAACGTTTCGATCGGTAAAACAGAGGGGGACTGGGAGGGTGGCAGAGCTGCCATCGGACGGTCCGGGAGCAAAGTTCGGCACGAGCAGTCACCGGAGCGAGTTCGTTCTCAAAATGTTACAGCGACGGAAAAGTCGACGGGCGGACTGTCACCCCCCCCCCCCCCCTATCTTCAATATCATTGACTCAGAGGATGAGACAGGCAGCATAGTACCTAGGCAAAATGCGATAAGAGCGTCGAGTGAAGGAAGCAGTTTATTCCAAGGCGGAGAGAACATCGCGAGCCAAGGAGTTCGGCAGCACCAGGATGATGTCATGGCGGATGGCGGCGAAGCAGAAGGTTGCATTGCGGAAGGGAACAGCGTTTCAGCACGGGCGAACACGCCGTCCAGCCCGACTATCCTTTTTTGGAATGTTCATGGGCTGAAGAATTTTTTGGAAATAACTGTAGACGATTTCGAAGAATATTTCGCGGATACAGCGGTGTTAGGTCTCAGCGAAACGTGGATAGTGGATAAAAATTGGTCTCCGAAGGGGTTTTTTAGTGAGTTTGATTACGTAGCGAGTCCGGCAACAAAAATTCACGCGGAGGGAAGGGCTAGCGGCGGCATCTGTGTGCTGTATAGGCGAGACTTGGTCTCGAACTGTAGAGTTCTTGAGAAAAATGATATCTGGATTGCGATAATGTGTAGAATACAGAATCTGGAGGTTATTATAATCACCGTGTATCTTCGCGACCACTACTACGGAGATCGGCTGGACTTATTGGCAAACTTTACGCGAGAAATGTCTGAACAATATGAACACCCAATATTCCTAGGCGGAGATTTCAATGCGCGAATTGGCTTACAAAATCAGTTGCCGGAAGACTCAATAATTCCCATGGGGAGCTGCTTTAGTGCCCGAAATTCACTAGATAGCACAATGAATAGAAATGGAAATACTATACTTGAATCGCTTGAGGAAATTGGTTTTGTATCATTGAATGGAAGAGCCCCTTCGGATGCCGATGGTCAATTCACTTTCTTAGGCAAAAGCAATAGCGTTATTGATTACGTGTGGACACACGTAGCGCACGTTCAACATGTTCGAGATTTTGCGGTAGTAAACGCGGGGGCATCAGATCATCTGCCCGTGAAAATATGGTTAAATGAAAGAGAGAATGTGGGGCGGGTCGAACCGGAAATTATTGAGAACACTCTGCCACTGATCTTGAAATGGGACGTGAACAAGCTAGAGGAATTCAGAAATGAGATTAAAAATAGGATGCCAATTGCTGTACAAGAGGAGGTGGATAGGATGAATGATACAATAGTTGAGGCGATTCGTAGTGTGGCAAGCGAACTTGAAATGAGTACAAAACCGAGAAAAAGTAGATCAAACCTCCGTGAAAAAGAATGGTTCAATAAAACGTGCAGAGCAGCTAATAAGGAAACGAAAAGGTTATATAAAGTTTGGATCAGAGATAAAACGGTTGACAGTGGTGTTCAGTTTAAAGCTCAACGGAATGAGTACAATAAAGTAATTAAAGCGGCAAAAAAAGAATATTTTGAGACAATAAAACAGGCGATATTGAATGCAGGCAACAGTAAAGTATTCTGGGACGCAGTGAATAAGTATAGAAGAAAATCTTTCAAATCCTGTCCGGTGTCTGGAGAGCAATGGGAGAATTTTTATAGCGAGTTACTTCCGGAGCGTGAAGAGGTTCCGAGAGTGCAAATAGCCGAGCTGAACTCGGATTTGGATAGAGAAATAGACTCCGTAGAACTACTAAAAGTGATTAGACACATAAAATCGAATAAGGCTCCTGGTCCAGATGGGATACAAAGCAATTTCTATAAAGCTCTACCGCTGGAGTGCATTTGCGCGGTTGAAAAACTATTCAATAGGGTACTGTCCTCGGGCGAGATTCCGTACAGTTGGGGTCAATCAGACATTGTTATGTTTTATAAAAAAGGGGACGAAAGGGATCCTCTCAACTACAGAGGTATTGCGCTCGCGAATACATTAACAAAGATCTTCACCTCCCTTGTGACGATGTGGCTTAACGTATGGATCGAGCGTTATAATATCCTCCCAGAGGCCCAAGCAGGCTTTAGAGCTAACAGATCGTGCGAAGACAACTTGTTCACACTTCAGGTAAAGATTGCGCCAGCGCTGAGCAAGCTCAATGGGAGGATCTTTCTTGCATTCATAGACTTTAAAAGAGCCTTTGATACAGTCGCACATGGTGTTTTGTGGCGAAAGTTGGGAACTTTTGGAGTAAGCTCGCGGGTGATAAGAGTGCTGCAGAATCTATACCAAATTGCCCGATTTCGGGTTCGCACGGGTCGGTGTAATAAGACTAGGGAAATGGATATCACGCAGGGAGTGTTTCAGGGTGACCCTGCCAGTCCAGTGCTCTTTTCATTGTTATTAGCAGACATAATCAGTTTCTTTATCAGTAAGGGGCACAACGGAGTACAGGGAAACATGGAAATATTGCTTTTCGCGGATGACTTGATCATCACGGCTAACGATCCTATAGACCTGCAAGACAAACTTAACACGCTGGCCGATTTTTGTGAGCAGAACAGACTCGAGGTCAACACGCAGAAAACGAAAATACTAGTTTGCAGAAAGGCAGGTAAAATTAGAAAAATGCGAACCATAAGGTTTAGCGGAAGACCGTTGGAGGTTGTCAAAAAGTATGTGTACTTGGGTGTGCCGTTCACGTGCTCTGGGTTGTTCGGCACCGCAGCTGAATATTTCATGGCGAAGGGGCAAATGGCTCTGGGAGCGATATGGGCCCCGATGATTGCAACAAAGATGAGCAGCTGGAGCGCGAGGATGAAACTTTTTCAAGCTGTGGTCCAGTCGACTCTTCTGTACGGCGCGGGGGTGTGGGATATTAGTTACGTAGATCAGCTAGAAAAGGTGCAGCAACGATTTTTTAAGTTGCTGCTGGGGGTGCCATTTTGTTTTGTACGCCGAGATACATGATCCGTTTGGAAACTGGCAGCTCCCCTATAGAACTGTTGGTGGTCAAACGAGCACTTAGCTATCTAGTCAGAATTCTAAAAATGCCGCAGCATCGATTCCCGCGTAAAAGCCTTGATCTCTTGATCGCTCTTGATTTATCGAATGGAAATGTTACCAAACTAAATTGGTTTTCGTGTCTTAAAGCTAAGCTCGTAGAGTTTCAGTTGCAGCGAGTATTAGATAATATGCAGCCGAACACTGTACAGAGATCGATACCGATAATACTCGAGAACATGCAGAATATTCGATTCCGTTCCGATGCGGTAAAAGTGTTGGTGTCCTCCTACAGTAACATATATAAGGGAATTAAGCAACTGAACACGCTGGAATGTGAGGCCTATCTGCAGATGAATGTGCCAATTGCGCAAATAAGAGTTATGGCACAGTGTAGACTGGTAGGGAAATTCGCATGCACGTTCAAAATAAAGAACTTTGTGTACAAGTTTG
>CAKJTD010000033.1:270936-503436 GCA_917499995.1 Ichneumon xanthorius | reverse complement strand
CAGCAGCAGCAGCAGCAGCAGCAGCAGCAGCAGCAGCAGCAGCAGCAGCAGCAGCAGCAGCAGCAGCAGCAGCAGCAGCAGCAGCAGCAGCAGCAGCAGCAGCAGCAGCAGCAGCAGCAGCAGCAGCAGCAGCAGCAGCAGCAGCAGCAGCAGCAGCAGCAGCAGCAGCAGCAGCAGCAGCAGCAGCAGCAGCAGCAGCAGCAGCAGCAGCAGCAGCAGCAGCAGCAGCAGCAGCAGCAGCAGCAGCAGCAGCAGCAGCAGCAGCAGCAGCAGCAGCAGCAGCAGCAGCAGCAGCAGCAGCAGCAGCAGCAGCAGCAGCAGCAGCAGCAGCAGCAGCAGCAGCAGCAGCAGCAGCAGCAGCAGCAGCAGCAGCAGCAGCAGCAGCAGCAGCAGCAGCAGCAGCAGCAGCAGCAGCAGCAGCAGCAGCAGCAGCAGCAGCAGCAGCAGCAGCAGCAGCAGCAGCAGCAGCAGCAGCAGCAGCAGCAGCAGCAGCAGCAGCAGCAGCAGCAGCAGCAGCAGCAGCAGCAGCAGCAGCAGCAGCAGCAGCAGCAGCAGCAGCAGCAGCAGCAGCAGCAGCAGCAGCAGCAGCAGCAGCAGCAGCAGCAGCAGCAGCAGCAGCAGCAGCAGCAGCAGCAGCAGCAGCAGCAGCAGCAGCAGCAGCAGCAGCAGCAGCAGCAGCAGCAGCAGCAGCAGCAGCAGCAGCAGCAGCAGCAGCAGCAGCAGCAGCAGCAGCAGCAGCAGCAGCAGCAGCAGCAGCAGCAGCAGCAGCAGCAGCAGCAGCAGCAGCAGCAGCAGCAGCAGCAGCAGCAGCAGCAGCAGCAGCAGCAGCAGCAGCAGCAGCAGCAGCAGCAGCAGCAGCAGCAGCAGCAGCAGCAGCAGCAGCAGCAGCAGCAGCAGCAGCAGCAGCAGCAGCAGCAGCAGCAGCAGCAGCAGCAGCAGCAGCAGCAGCAGCAGCAGCAGCAGCAGCAGCAGCAGCAGCAGCAGCAGCAGCAGCAGCAGCAGCAGCAGCAGCAGCAGCAGCAGCAGCAGCAGCAGCAGCAGCAGCAGCAGCAGCAGCAGCAGCAGCAGCAGCAGCAGCAGCAGCAGCAGCAGCAGCAGCAGCAGCAGCAGCAGCAGCAGCAGCAGCAGCAGCAGCAGCAGCAGCAGCAGCAGCAGCAGCAGCAGCAGCAGCAGCAGCAGCAGCAGCAGCAGCAGCAGCAGCAGCAGCAGCAGCAGCAGCAGCAGCAGCAGCAGCAGCAGCAGCAGCAGCAGCAGCAGCAGCAGCAGCAGCAGCAGCAGCAGCAGCAGCAGCAGCAGCAGCAGCAGCAGCAGCAGCAGCAGCAGCAGCAGCAGCAGCAGCAGCAGCAGCAGCAGCAGCAGCAGCAGCAGCAGCAGCAGCAGCAGCAGCAGCAGCAGCAGCAGCAGCAGCAGCAGCAGCAGCAGCAGCAGCAGCAGCAGCAGCAGCAGCAGCAGCAGCAGCAGCAGCAGCAGCAGCAGCAGCAGCAGCAGCAGCAGCAGCAGCAGCAGCAGCAGCAGCAGCAGCAGCAGCAGCAGCAGCAGCAGCAGCAGCAGCAGCAGCAGCAGCAGCAGCAGCAGCAGCAGCAGCAGCAGCAGCAGCAGCAGCAGCAGCAGCAGCAGCAGCAGCAGCAGCAGCAGCAGCAGCAGCAGCAGCAGCAGCAGCAGCAGCAGCAGCAGCAGCAGCAGCAGCAGCAGCAGCAGCAGCAGCAGCAGCAGCAGCAGCAGCAGCAGCAGCAGCAGCAGCAGCAGCAGCAGCAGCAGCAGCAGCAGCAGCAGCAGCAGCAGCAGCAGCAGCAGCAGCAGCAGCAGCAGCAGCAGCAGCAGCAGCAGCAGCAGCAGCAGCAGCAGCAGCAGCAGCAGCAGCAGCAGCAGCAGCAGCAGCAGCAGCAGCAGCAGCAGCAGCAGCAGCAGCAGCAGCAGCAGCAGCAGCAGCAGCAGCAGCAGCAGCAGCAGCAGCAGCAGCAGCAGCAGCAGCAGCAGCAGCAGCAGCAGCAGCAGCAGCAGCAGCAGCAGCAGCAGCAGCAGCAGCAGCAGCAGCAGCAGCAGCAGCAGCAGCAGCAGCAGCAGCAGCAGCAGCAGCAGCAGCAGCAGCAGCAGCAGCAGCAGCAGCAGCAGCAGCAGCAGCAGCAGCAGCAGCAGCAGCAGCAGCAGCAGCAGCAGCAGCAGCAGCAGCAGCAGCAGCAGCAGCAGCAGCAGCAGCAGCAGCAGCAGCAGCAGCAGCAGCAGCAGCAGCAGCAGCAGCAGCAGCAGCAGCAGCAGCAGCAGCAGCAGCAGCAGCAGCAGCAGCAGCAGCAGCAGCAGCAGCAGCAGCAGCAGCAGCAGCAGCAGCAGCAGCAGCAGCAGCAGCAGCAGCAGCAGCAGCAGCAGCAGCAGCAGCAGCAGCAGCAGCAGCAGCAGCAGCAGCAGCAGCAGCAGCAGCAGCAGCAGCAGCAGCAGCAGCAGCAGCAGCAGCAGCAGCAGCAGCAGCAGCAGCAGCAGCAGCAGCAGCAGCAGCAGCAGCAGCAGCAGCAGCAGCAGCAGCAGCAGCAGCAGCAGCAGCAGCAGCAGCAGCAGCAGCAGCAGCAGCAGCAGCAGCAGCAGCAGCAGCAGCAGCAGCAGCAGCAGCAGCAGCAGCAGCAGCAGCAGCAGCAGCAGCAGCAGCAGCAGCAGCAGCAGCAGCAGCAGCAGCAGCAGCAGCAGCAGCAGCAGCAGCAGCAGCAGCAGCAGCAGCAGCAGCAGCAGCAGCAGCAGCAGCAGCAGCAGCAGCAGCAGCAGCAGCAGCAGCAGCAGCAGCAGCAGCAGCAGCAGCAGCAGCAGCAGCAGCAGCAGCAGCAGCAGCAGCAGCAGCAGCAGCAGCAGCAGCAGCAGCAGCAGCAGCAGCAGCAGCAGCAGCAGCAGCAGCAGCAGCAGCAGCAGCAGCAGCAGCAGCAGCAGCAGCAGCAGCAGCAGCAGCAGCAGCAGCAGCAGCAGCAGCAGCAGCAGCAGCAGCAGCAGCAGCAGCAGCAGCAGCAGCAGCAGCAGCAGCAGCAGCAGCAGCAGCAGCAGCAGCAGCAGCAGCAGCAGCAGCAGCAGCAGCAGCAGCAGCAGCAGCAGCAGCAGCAGCAGCAGCAGCAGCAGCAGCAGCAGCAGCAGCAGCAGCAGCAGCAGCAGCAGCAGCAGCAGCAGCAGCAGCAGCAGCAGCAGCAGCAGCAGCAGCAGCAGCAGCAGCAGCAGCAGCAGCAGCAGCAGCAGCAGCAGCAGCAGCAGCAGCAGCAGCAGCAGCAGCAGCAGCAGCAGCAGCAGCAGCAGCAGCAGCAGCAGCAGCAGCAGCAGCAGCAGCAGCAGCAGCAGCAGCAGCAGCAGCAGCAGCAGCAGCAGCAGCAGCAGCAGCAGCAGCAGCAGCAGCAGCAGCAGCAGCAGCAGCAGCAGCAGCAGCAGCAGCAGCAGCAGCAGCAGCAGCAGCAGCAGCAGCAGCAGCAGCAGCAGCAGCAGCAGCAGCAGCAGCAGCAGCAGCAGCAGCAGCAGCAGCAGCAGCAGCAGCAGCAGCAGCAGCAGCAGCAGCAGCAGCAGCAGCAGCAGCAGCAGCAGCAGCAGCAGCAGCAGCAGCAGCAGCAGCAGCAGCAGCAGCAGCAGCAGCAGCAGCAGCAGCAGCAGCAGCAGCAGCAGCAGCAGCAGCAGCAGCAGCAGCAGCAGCAGCAGCAGCAGCAGCAGCAGCAGCAGCAGCAGCAGCAGCAGCAGCAGCAGCAGCAGCAGCAGCAGCAGCAGCAGCAGCAGCAGCAGCAGCAGCAGCAGCAGCAGCAGCAGCAGCAGCAGCAGCAGCAGCAGCAGCAGCAGCAGCAGCAGCAGCAGCAGCAGCAGCAGCAGCAGCAGCAGCAGCAGCAGCAGCAGCAGCAGCAGCAGCAGCAGCAGCAGCAGCAGCAGCAGCAGCAGCAGCAGCAGCAGCAGCAGCAGCAGCAGCAGCAGCAGCAGCAGCAGCAGCAGCAGCAGCAGCAGCAGCAGCAGCAGCAGCAGCAGCAGCAGCAGCAGCAGCAGCAGCAGCAGCAGCAGCAGCAGCAGCAGCAGCAGCAGCAGCAGCAGCAGCAGCAGCAGCAGCAGCAGCAGCAGCAGCAGCAGCAGCAGCAGCAGCAGCAGCAGCAGCAGCAGCAGCAGCAGCAGCAGCAGCAGCAGCAGCAGCAGCAGCAGCAGCAGCAGCAGCAGCAGCAGCAGCAGCAGCAGCAGCAGCAGCAGCAGCAGCAGCAGCAGCAGCAGCAGCAGCAGCAGCAGCAGCAGCAGCAGCAGCAGCAGCAGCAGCAGCAGCAGCAGCAGCAGCAGCAGCAGCAGCAGCAGCAGCAGCAGCAGCAGCAGCAGCAGCAGCAGCAGCAGCAGCAGCAGCAGCAGCAGCAGCAGCAGCAGCAGCAGCAGCAGCAGCAGCAGCAGCAGCAGCAGCAGCAGCAGCAGCAGCAGCAGCAGCAGCAGCAGCAGCAGCAGCAGCAGCAGCAGCAGCAGCAGCAGCAGCAGCAGCAGCAGCAGCAGCAGCAGCAGCAGCAGCAGCAGCAGCAGCAGCAGCAGCAGCAGCAGCAGCAGCAGCAGCAGCAGCAGCAGCAGCAGCAGCAGCAGCAGCAGCAGCAGCAGCAGCAGCAGCAGCAGCAGCAGCAGCAGCAGCAGCAGCAGCAGCAGCAGCAGCAGCAGCAGCAGCAGCAGCAGCAGCAGCAGCAGCAGCAGCAGCAGCAGCAGCAGCAGCAGCAGCAGCAGCAGCAGCAGCAGCAGCAGCAGCAGCAGCAGCAGCAGCAGCAGCAGCAGCAGCAGCAGCAGCAGCAGAGCAGCAGCAGCAGCAGCAGCAGCAGCAGCAGCAGCAGCAGCAGCAGCAGCAGCAGCAGCAGCAGCAGCAGCAGCAGCAGCAGCAGCAGCAGCAGCAGCAGCAGCAGCAGCAGCAGCAGCAGCAGCAGCAGCAGCAGCAGCAGCAGCAGCAGCAGCAGCAGCAGCAGCAGCAGCAGCAGCAGCAGCAGCAGCAGCAGCAGCAGCAGCAGCAGCAGCAGCAGCAGCAGCAGCAGCAGCAGCAGCAGCAGCAGCAGCCAGCAGCAGCAGCAGCAGCAGCAGCAGCAGCAGCAGCAGCAGCAGCAGCAGCAGCAGCAGCAGCAGCAGCAGCAGCAGCAGCAGCAGCAGCAGCAGCAGCAGCAGCAGCAGCAGCAGCAGCAGCAGCAGCAGCAGCAGCAGCAGCAGCAGCAGCAGCAGCAGCAGCAGCAGCAGCAGCAGCAGCAGCAGCAGCAGCAGCAGCAGCAGCAGCAGCAGCAGCAGCAGCAGCAGCAGCAGCAGCAGCAGCAGCAGCAGCAGCAGCAGCAGCAGCAGCAGCAGCAGCAGCAGCAGCAGCAGCAGCAGCAGCAGCAGCAGCAGCAGCAGCAGCAGCAGCAGCAGCAGCAGCAGCAGCAGCAGCAGCAGCAGCAGCAGCAGCAGCAGCAGCAGCAGCAGCAGCAGCAGCAGCAGCAGCAGCAGCAGCAGCAGCAGCAGCAGCAGCAGCAGCAGCAGCAGCAGCAGCAGCAGCAGCAGCAGCAGCAGCAGCAGCAGCAGCAGCAGCAGCAGCAGCAGCAGCAGCAGCAGCAGCAGCAGCAGCAGCAGCAGCAGCAGCAGCAGCAGCAGCAGCAGCAGCAGCAGCAGCAGCAGCAGCAGCAGCAGCAGCAGCAGCAGCAGCAGCAGCAGCAGCAGCAGCAGCAGCAGCAGCAGCAGCAGCAGCAGCAGCAGCAGCAGCAGCAGCAGCAGCAGCAGCAGCAGCAGCAGCAGCAGCAGCAGCAGCAGCAGCAGCAGCAGCAGCAGCAGCAGCAGCAGCAGCAGCAGCAGCAGCAGCAGCAGCAGCAGCAGCAGCAGCAGCAGCAGCAGCAGCAGCAGCAGCAGCAGCAGCAGCAGCAGCAGCAGCAGCAGCAGCAGCAGCAGCAGCAGCAGCAGCAGCAGCAGCAGCAGCAGCAGCAGCAGCAGCAGCAGCAGCAGCAGCAGCAGCAGCAGCAGCAGCAGCAGCAGCAGCAGCAGCAGCAGCAGCAGCAGCAGCAGCAGCAGCAGCAGCAGCAGCAGCAGCAGCAGCAGCAGCAGCAGCAGCAGCAGCAGCAGCAGCAGCAGCAGCAGCAGCAGCAGCAGCAGCAGCAGCAGCAGCAGCAGCAGCAGCAGCAGCAGCAGCAGCAGCAGCAGCAGCAGCAGCAGCAGCAGCAGCAGCAGCAGCAGCAGCAGCAGCAGCAGCAGCAGCAGCAGCAGCAGCAGCAGCAGCAGCAGCAGCAGCAGCAGCAGCAGCAGCAGCAGCAGCAGCAGCAGCAGCAGCAGCAGCAGCAGCAGCAGCAGCAGCAGCAGCAGCAGCAGCAGCAGCAGCAGCAGCAGCAGCAGCAGCAGCAGCAGCAGCAGCAGCAGCAGCAGCAGCAGCAGCAGCAGCAGCAGCAGCAGCAGCAGCAGCAGCAGCAGCAGCAGCAGCAGCAGCAGCAGCAGCAGCAGCAGCAGCAGCAGCAGCAGCAGCAGCAGCAGCAGCAGCAGCAGCAGCAGCAGCAGCAGCAGCAGCAGCAGCAGCAGCAGCAGCAGCAGCAGCAGCAGCAGCAGCAGCAGCAGCAGCAGCAGCAGCAGCAGCAGCAGCAGCAGCAGCAGCAGCAGCAGCAGCAGCAGCAGCAGCAGCAGCAGCAGCAGCAGCAGCAGCAGCAGCAGCAGCAGCAGCAGCAGCAGCAGCAGCAGCAGCAGCAGCAGCAGCAGCAGCAGCAGCAGCAGCAGCAGCAGCAGCAGCAGCAGCAGCAGCAGCAGCAGCAGCAGCAGCAGCAGCAGCAGCAGCAGCAGCAGCAGCAGCAGCAGCAGCAGCAGCAGCAGCAGCAGCAGCAGCAGCAGCAGCAGCAGCAGCAGCAGCAGCAGCAGCAGCAGCAGCAGCAGCAGCAGCAGCAGCAGCAGCAGCAGCAGCAGCAGCAGCAGCAGCAGCAGCAGCAGCAGCAGCAGCAGCAGCAGCAGCAGCAGCAGCAGCAGCAGCAGCAGCAGCAGCAGCAGCAGCAGCAGCAGCAGCAGCAGCAGCAGCAGCAGCAGCAGCAGCAGCAGCAGCAGCAGCAGCAGCAGCAGCAGCAGCAGCAGCAGCAGCAGCAGCAGCAGCAGCAGCAGCAGCAGCAGCAGCAGCAGCAGCAGCAGCAGCAGCAGCAGCAGCAGCAGCAGCAGCAGCAGCAGCAGCAGCAGCAGCAGCAGCAGCAGCAGCAGCAGCAGCAGCAGCAGCAGCAGCAGCAGCAGCAGCAGCAGCAGCAGCAGCAGCAGCAGCAGCAGCAGCAGCAGCAGCAGCAGCAGCAGCAGCAGCAGCAGCAGCAGCAGCAGCAGCAGCAGCAGCAGCAGCAGCAGCAGCAGCAGCAGCAGCAGCAGCAGCAGCAGCAGCAGCAGCAGCAGCAGCAGCAGCAGCAGCAGCAGCAGCAGCAGCAGCAGCAGCAGCAGCAGCAGCAGCAGCAGCAGCAGCAGCAGCAGCAGCAGCAGCAGCAGCAGCAGCAGCAGCAGCAGCAGCAGCAGCAGCAGCAGCAGCAGCAGCAGCAGCAGCAGCAGCAGCAGCAGCAGCAGCAGCAGCAGCAGCAGCAGCAGCAGCAGCAGCAGCAGCAGCAGCAGCAGCAGCAGCAGCAGCAGCAGCAGCAGCAGCAGCAGCAGCAGCAGCAGCAGCAGCAGCAGCAGCAGCAGCAGCAGCAGCAGCAGCAGCAGCAGCAGCAGCAGCAGCAGCAGCAGCAGCAGCAGCAGCAGCAGCAGCAGCAGCAGCAGCAGCAGCAGCAGCAGCAGCAGCAGCAGCAGCAGCAGCAGCAGCAGCAGCAGCAGCAGCAGCAGCAGCAGCAGCAGCAGCAGCAGCAGCAGCAGCAGCAGCAGCAGCAGCAGCAGCAGCAGCAGCAGCAGCAGCAGCAGCAGCAGCAGCAGCAGCAGCAGCAGCAGCAGCAGCAGCAGCAGCAGCAGCAGCAGCAGCAGCAGCAGCAGCAGCAGCAGCAGCAGCAGCAGCAGCAGCAGCAGCAGCAGCAGCAGCAGCAGCAGCAGCAGCAGCAGCAGCAGCAGCAGCAGCAGCAGCAGCAGCAGCAGCAGCAGCAGCAGCAGCAGCAGCAGCAGCAGCAGCAGCAGCAGCAGCAGCAGCAGCAGCAGCAGCAGCAGCAGCAGCAGCAGCAGCAGCAGCAGCAGCAGCAGCAGCAGCAGCAGCAGCAGCAGCAGCAGCAGCAGCAGCAGCAGCAGCAGCAGCAGCAGCAGCAGCAGCAGCAGCAGCAGCAGCAGCAGCAGCAGCAGCAGCAGCAGCAGCAGCAGCAGCAGCAGCAGCAGCAGCAGCAGCAGCAGCAGCAGCAGCAGCAGCAGCAGCAGCAGCAGCAGCAGCAGCAGCAGCAGCAGCAGCAGCAGCAGCAGCAGCAGCAGCAGCAGCAGCAGCAGCAGCAGCAGCAGCAGCAGCAGCAGCAGCAGCAGCAGCAGCAGCAGCAGCAGCAGCAGCAGCAGCAGCAGCAGCAGCAGCAGCAGCAGCAGCAGCAGCAGCAGCAGCAGCAGCAGCAGCAGCAGCAGCAGCAGCAGCAGCAGCAGCAGCAGCAGCAGCAGCAGCAGCAGCAGCAGCAGCAGCAGCAGCAGCAGCAGCAGCAGCAGCAGCAGCAGCAGCAGCAGCAGCAGCAGCAGCAGCAGCAGCAGCAGCAGCAGCAGCAGCAGCAGCAGCAGCAGCAGCAGCAGCAGCAGCAGCAGCAGCAGCAGCAGCAGCAGCAGCAGCAGCAGCAGCAGCAGCAGCAGCAGCAGCAGCAGCAGCAGCAGCAGCAGCAGCAGCAGCAGCAGCAGCAGCAGCAGCAGCAGCAGCAGCAGCAGCAGCAGCAGCAGCAGCAGCAGCAGCAGCAGCAGCAGCAGCAGCAGCAGCAGCAGCAGCAGCAGCAGCAGCAGCAGCAGCAGCAGCAGCAGCAGCAGCAGCAGCAGCAGCAGCAGCAGCAGCAGCAGCAGCAGCAGCAGCAGCAGCAGCAGCAGCAGCAGCAGCAGCAGCAGCAGCAGCAGCAGCAGCAGCAGCAGCAGCAGCAGCAGCAGCAGCAGCAGCAGCAGCAGCAGCAGCAGCAGCAGCAGCAGCAGCAGCAGCAGCAGCAGCAGCAGCAGCAGCAGCAGCAGCAGCAGCAGCAGCAGCAGCAGCAGCAGCAGCAGCAGCAGCAGCAGCAGCAGCAGCAGCAGCAGCAGCAGCAGCAGCAGCAGCAGCAGCAGCAGCAGCAGCAGCAGCAGCAGCAGCAGCAGCAGCAGCAGCAGCAGCAGCAGCAGCAGCAGCAGCAGCAGCAGCAGCAGCAGCAGCAGCAGCAGCAGCAGCAGCAGCAGCAGCAGCAGCAGCAGCAGCAGCAGCAGCAGCAGCAGCAGCAGCAGCAGCAGCAGCAGCAGCAGCAGCAGCAGCAGCAGCAGCAGCAGCAGCAGCAGCAGCAGCAGCAGCAGCAGCAGCAGCAGCAGCAGCAGCAGCAGCAGCAGCAGCAGCAGCAGCAGCAGCAGCAGCAGCAGCAGCAGCAGCAGCAGCAGCAGCAGCAGCAGCAGCAGCAGCAGCAGCAGCAGCAGCAGCAGCAGCAGCAGCAGCAGCAGCAGCAGCAGCAGCAGCAGCAGCAGCAGCAGCAGCAGCAGCAGCAGCAGCAGCAGCAGCAGCAGCAGCAGCAGCAGCAGCAGCAGCAGCAGCAGCAGCAGCAGCAGCAGCAGCAGCAGCAGCAGCAGCAGCAGCAGCAGCAGCAGCAGCAGCAGCAGCAGCAGCAGCAGCAGCAGCAGCAGCAGCAGCAGCAGCAGCAGCAGCAGCAGCAGCAGCAGCAGCAGCAGCAGCAGCAGCAGCAGCAGCAGCAGCAGCAGCAGCAGCAGCAGCAGCAGCAGCAGCAGCAGCAGCAGCAGCAGCAGCAGCAGCAGCAGCAGCAGCAGCAGCAGCAGCAGCAGCAGCAGCAGCAGCAGCAGCAGCAGCAGCAGCAGCAGCAGCAGCAGCAGCAGCAGCAGCAGCAGCAGCAGCAGCAGCAGCAGCAGCAGCAGCAGCAGCAGCAGCAGCAGCAGCAGCAGCAGCAGCAGCAGCAGCAGCAGCAGCAGCAGCAGCAGCAGCAGCAGCAGCAGCAGCAGCAGCAGCAGCAGCAGCAGCAGCAGCAGCAGCAGCAGCAGCAGCAGCAGCAGCAGCAGCAGCAGCAGCAGCAGCAGCAGCAGCAGCAGCAGCAGCAGCAGCAGCAGCAGCAGCAGCAGCAGCAGCAGCAGCAGCAGCAGCAGCAGCAGCAGCAGCAGCAGCAGCAGCAGCAGCAGCAGCAGCAGCAGCAGCAGCAGCAGCAGCAGCAGCAGCAGCAGCAGCAGCAGCAGCAGCAGCAGCAGCAGCAGCAGCAGCAGCAGCAGCAGCAGCAGCAGCAGCAGCAGCAGCAGCAGCAGCAGCAGCAGCAGCAGCAGCAGCAGCAGCAGCAGCAGCAGCAGCAGCAGCAGCAGCAGCAGCAGCAGCAGCAGCAGCAGCAGCAGCAGCAGCAGCAGCAGCAGCAGCAGCAGCAGCAGCAGCAGCAGCAGCAGCAGCAGCAGCAGCAGCAGCAGCAGCAGCAGCAGCAGCAGCAGCAGCAGCAGCAGCAGCAGCAGCAGCAGCAGCAGCAGCAGCAGCAGCAGCAGCAGCAGCAGCAGCAGCAGCAGCAGCAGCAGCAGCAGCAGCAGCAGCAGCAGCAGCAGCAGCAGCAGCAGCAGCAGCAGCAGCAGCAGCAGCAGCAGCAGCAGCAGCAGCAGCAGCAGCAGCAGCAGCAGCAGCAGCAGCAGCAGCAGCAGCAGCAGCAGCAGCAGCAGCAGCAGCAGCAGCAGCAGCAGCAGCAGCAGCAGCAGCAGCAGCAGCAGCAGCAGCAGCAGCAGCAGCAGCAGCAGCAGCAGCAGCAGCAGCAGCAGCAGCAGCAGCAGCAGCAGCAGCAGCAGCAGCAGCAGCAGCAGCAGCAGCAGCAGCAGCAGCAGCAGCAGCAGCAGCAGCAGCAGCAGCAGCAGCAGCAGCAGCAGCAGCAGCAGCAGCAGCAGCAGCAGCAGCAGCAGCAGCAGCAGCAGCAGCAGCAGCAGCAGCAGCAGCAGCAGCAGCAGCAGCAGCAGCAGCAGCAGCAGCAGCAGCAGCAGCAGCAGCAGCAGCAGCAGCAGCAGCAGCAGCAGCAGCAGCAGCAGCAGCAGCAGCAGCAGCAGCAGCAGCAGCAGCAGCAGCAGCAGCAGCAGCAGCAGCAGCAGCAGCAGCAGCAGCAGCAGCAGCAGCAGCAGCAGCAGCAGCAGCAGCAGCAGCAGCAGCAGCAGCAGCAGCAGCAGCAGCAGCAGCAGCAGCAGCAGCAGCAGCAGCAGCAGCAGCAGCAGCAGCAGCAGCAGCAGCAGCAGCAGCAGCAGCAGCAGCAGCAGCAGCAGCAGCAGCAGCAGCAGCAGCAGCAGCAGCAGCAGCAGCAGCAGCAGCAGCAGCAGCAGCAGCAGCAGCAGCAGCAGCAGCAGCAGCAGCAGCAGCAGCAGCAGCAGCAGCAGCAGCAGCAGCAGCAGCAGCAGCAGCAGCAGCAGCAGCAGCAGCAGCAGCAGCAGCAGCAGCAGCAGCAGCAGCAGCAGCAGCAGCAGCAGCAGCAGCAGCAGCAGCAGCAGCAGCAGCAGCAGCAGCAGCAGCAGCAGCAGCAGCAGCAGCAGCAGCAGCAGCAGCAGCAGCAGCAGCAGCAGCAGCAGCAGCAGCAGCAGCAGCAGCAGCAGCAGCAGCAGCAGCAGCAGCAGCAGCAGCAGCAGCAGCAGCAGCAGCAGCAGCAGCAGCAGCAGCAGCAGCAGCAGCAGCAGCAGCAGCAGCAGCAGCAGCAGCAGCAGCAGCAGCAGCAGCAGCAGCAGCAGCAGCAGCAGCAGCAGCAGCAGCAGCAGCAGCAGCAGCAGCAGCAGCAGCAGCAGCAGCAGCAGCAGCAGCAGCAGCAGCAGCAGCAGCAGCAGCAGCAGCAGCAGCAGCAGCAGCAGCAGCAGCAGCAGCAGCAGCAGCAGCAGCAGCAGCAGCAGCAGCAGCAGCAGCAGCAGCAGCAGCAGCAGCAGCAGCAGCAGCAGCAGCAGCAGCAGCAGCAGCAGCAGCAGCAGCAGCAGCAGCAGCAGCAGCAGCAGCAGCAGCAGCAGCAGCAGCAGCAGCAGCAGCAGCAGCAGCAGCAGCAGCAGCAGCAGCAGCAGCAGCAGCAGCAGCAGCAGCAGCAGCAGCAGCAGCAGCAGCAGCAGCAGCAGCAGCAGCAGCAGCAGCAGCAGCAGCAGCAGCAGCAGCAGCAGCAGCAGCAGCAGCAGCAGCAGCAGCAGCAGCAGCAGCAGCAGCAGCAGCAGCAGCAGCAGCAGCAGCAGCAGCAGCAGCAGCAGCAGCAGCAGCAGCAGCAGCAGCAGCAGCAGCAGCAGCAGCAGCAGCAGCAGCAGCAGCAGCAGCAGCAGCAGCAGCAGCAGCAGCAGCAGCAGCAGCAGCAGCAGCAGCAGCAGCAGCAGCAGCAGCAGCAGCAGCAGCAGCAGCAGCAGCAGCAGCAGCAGCAGCAGCAGCAGCAGCAGCAGCAGCAGCAGCAGCAGCAGCAGCAGCAGCAGCAGCAGCAGCAGCAGCAGCAGCAGCAGCAGCAGCAGCAGCAGCAGCAGCAGCAGCAGCAGCAGCAGCAGCAGCAGCAGCAGCAGCAGCAGCAGCAGCAGCAGCAGCAGCAGCAGCAGCAGCAGCAGCAGCAGCAGCAGCAGCAGCAGCAGCAGCAGCAGCAGCAGCAGCAGCAGCAGCAGCAGCAGCAGCAGCAGCAGCAGCAGCAGCAGCAGCAGCAGCAGCAGCAGCAGCAGCAGCAGCAGCAGCAGCAGCAGCAGCAGCAGCAGCAGCAGCAGCAGCAGCAGCAGCAGCAGCAGCAGCAGCAGCAGCAGCAGCAGCAGCAGCAGCAGCAGCAGCAGCAGCAGCAGCAGCAGCAGCAGCAGCAGCAGCAGCAGCAGCAGCAGCAGCAGCAGCAGCAGCAGCAGCAGCAGCAGCAGCAGCAGCAGCAGCAGCAGCAGCAGCAGCAGCAGCAGCAGCAGCAGCAGCAGCAGCAGCAGCAGCAGCAGCAGCAGCAGCAGCAGCAGCAGCAGCAGCAGCAGCAGCAGCAGCAGCAGCAGCAGCAGCAGCAGCAGCAGCAGCAGCAGCAGCAGCAGCAGCAGCAGCAGCAGCAGCAGCAGCAGCAGCAGCAGCAGCAGCAGCAGCAGCAGCAGCAGCAGCAGCAGCAGCAGCAGCAGCAGCAGCAGCAGCAGCAGCAGCAGCAGCAGCAGCAGCAGCAGCAGCAGCAGCAGCAGCAGCAGCAGCAGCAGCAGCAGCAGCAGCAGCAGCAGCAGCAGCAGCAGCAGCAGCAGCAGCAGCAGCAGCAGCAGCAGCAGCAGCAGCAGCAGCAGCAGCAGCAGCAGCAGCAGCAGCAGCAGCAGCAGCAGCAGCAGCAGCAGCAGCAGCAGCAGCAGCAGCAGCAGCAGCAGCAGCAGCAGCAGCAGCAGCAGCAGCAGCAGCAGCAGCAGCAGCAGCAGCAGCAGCAGCAGCAGCAGCAGCAGCAGCAGCAGCAGCAGCAGCAGCAGCAGCAGCAGCAGCAGCAGCAGCAGCAGCAGCAGCAGCAGCAGCAGCAGCAGCAGCAGCAGCAGCAGCAGCAGCAGCAGCAGCAGCAGCAGCAGCAGCAGCAGCAGCAGCAGCAGCAGCAGCAGCAGCAGCAGCAGCAGCAGCAGCAGCAGCAGCAGCAGCAGCAGCAGCAGCAGCAGCAGCAGCAGCAGCAGCAGCAGCAGCAGCAGCAGCAGCAGCAGCAGAGCAGCAGCAGCAGCAGCAGCAGCAGCAGCAGCAGCAGCAGCAGCAGCAGCAGCAGCAGCAGCAGCAGCAGCAGCAGCAGCAGCAGCAGCAGCAGCAGCAGCAGCAGCAGCAGCAGCAGCAGCAGCAGCAGCAGCAGCAGCAGCAGCAGCAGCAGCAGCAGCAGCAGCAGCAGCAGCAGCAGCAGCAGCAGCAGCAGCAGCAGCAGCAGCAGCAGCAGCAGCAGCAGCAGCAGCAGCAGCAGCAGCAGCAGCAGCAGCAGCAGCAGCAGCAGCAGCAGCAGCAGCAGCAGCAGCAGCAGCAGCAGCAGCAGCAGCAGCAGCAGCAGCAGCAGCAGCAGCAGCAGCAGCAGCAGCAGCAGCAGCAGCAGCAGCAGCAGCAGCAGCAGCAGCAGCAGCAGCAGCAGCAGCAGCAGCAGCAGCAGCAGCAGCAGCAGCAGCAGCAGCAGCAGCAGCAGCAGCAGCAGCAGCAGCAGCAGCAGCAGCAGCAGCAGCAGCAGCAGCAGCAGCAGCAGCAGCAGCAGCAGCAGCAGCAGCAGCAGCAGCAGCAGCAGCAGCAGCAGCAGCAGCAGCAGCAGCAGCAGCAGCAGCAGCAGCAGCAGCAGCAGCAGCAGCAGCAGCAGCAGCAGCAGCAGCAGCAGCAGCAGCAGCAGCAGCAGCAGCAGCAGCAGCAGCAGCAGCAGCAGCAGCAGCAGCAGCAGCAGCAGCAGCAGCAGCAGCAGCAGCAGCAGCAGCAGCAGCAGCAGCAGCAGCAGCAGCAGCAGCAGCAGCAGCAGCAGCAGCAGCAGCAGCAGCAGCAGCAGCAGCAGCAGCAGCAGCAGCAGCAGCAGCAGCAGCAGCAGCAGCAGCAGCAGCAGCAGCAGCAGCAGCAGCAGCAGCAGCAGCAGCAGCAGCAGCAGCAGCAGCAGCAGCAGCAGCAGCAGCAGCAGCAGCAGCAGCAGCAGCAGCAGCAGCAGCAGCAGCAGCAGCAGCAGCAGCAGCAGCAGCAGCAGCAGCAGCAGCAGCAGCAGCAGCAGCAGCAGCAGCAGCAGCAGCAGCAGCAGCAGCAGCAGCAGCAGCAGCAGCAGCAGCAGCAGCAGCAGCAGCAGCAGCAGCAGCAGCAGCAGCAGCAGCAGCAGCAGCAGCAGCAGCAGCAGCAGCAGCAGCAGCAGCAGCAGCAGCAGCAGCAGCAGCAGCAGCAGCAGCAGCAGCAGCAGCAGCAGCAGCAGCAGCAGCAGCAGCAGCAGCAGCAGCAGCAGCAGCAGCAGCAGCAGCAGCAGCAGCAGCAGCAGCAGCAGCAGCAGCAGCAGCAGCAGCAGCAGCAGCAGCAGCAGCAGCAGCAGCAGCAGCAGCAGCAGCAGCAGCAGCAGCAGCAGCAGCAGCAGCAGCAGCAGCAGCAGCAGCAGCAGCAGCAGCAGCAGCAGCAGCAGCAGCAGCAGCAGCAGCAGCAGCAGCAGCAGCAGCAGCAGCAGCAGCAGCAGCAGCAGCAGCAGCAGCAGCAGCAGCAGCAGCAGCAGCAGCAGCAGCAGCAGCAGCAGCAGCAGCAGCAGCAGCAGCAGCAGCAGCAGCAGCAGCAGCAGCAGCAGCAGCAGCAGCAGCAGCAGCAGCAGCAGCAGCAGCAGCAGCAGCAGCAGCAGCAGCAGCAGCAGCAGCAGCAGCAGCAGCAGCAGCAGCAGCAGCAGCAGCAGCAGCAGCAGCAGCAGCAGCAGCAGCAGCAGCAGCAGCAGCAGCAGCAGCAGCAGCAGCAGCAGCAGCAGCAGCAGCAGCAGCAGCAGCAGCAGCAGCAGCAGCAGCAGCAGCAGCAGCAGCAGCAGCAGCAGCAGCAGCAGCAGCAGCAGCAGCAGCAGCAGCAGCAGCAGCAGCAGCAGCAGCAGCAGCAGCAGCAGCAGCAGCAGCAGCAGCAGCAGCAGCAGCAGCAGCAGCAGCAGCAGCAGCAGCAGCAGCAGCAGCAGCAGCAGCAGCAGCAGCAGCAGCAGCAGCAGCAGCAGCAGCAGCAGCAGCAGCAGCAGCAGCAGCAGCAGCAGCAGCAGCAGCAGCAGCAGCAGCAGCAGCAGCAGCAGCAGCAGCAGCAGCAGCAGCAGCAGCAGCAGCAGCAGCAGCAGCAGCAGCAGCAGCAGCAGCAGCAGCAGCAGCAGCAGCAGCAGCAGCAGCAGCAGCAGCAGCAGCAGCAGCAGCAGCAGCAGCAGCAGCAGCAGCAGCAGCAGCAGCAGCAGCAGCAGCAGCAGCAGCAGCAGCAGCAGCAGCAGCAGCAGCAGCAGCAGCAGCAGCAGCAGCAGCAGCAGCAGCAGCAGCAGCAGCAGCAGCAGCAGCAGCAGCAGCAGCAGCAGCAGCAGCAGCAGCAGCAGCAGCAGCAGCAGCAGCAGCAGCAGCAGCAGCAGCAGCAGCAGCAGCAGCAGCAGCAGCAGCAGCAGCAGCAGCAGCAGCAGCAGCAGCAGCAGCAGCAGCAGCAGCAGCAGCAGCAGCAGCAGCAGCAGCAGCAGCAGCAGCAGCAGCAGCAGCAGCAGCAGCAGCAGCAGCAGCAGCAGCAGCAGCAGCAGCAGCAGCAGCAGCAGCAGCAGCAGCAGCAGCAGCAGCAGCAGCAGCAGCAGCAGCAGCAGCAGCAGCAGCAGCAGCAGCAGCAGCAGCAGCAGCAGCAGCAGCAGCAGCAGCAGCAGCAGCAGCAGCAGCAGCAGCAGCAGCAGCAGCAGCAGCAGCAGCAGCAGCAGCAGCAGCAGCAGCAGCAGCAGCAGCAGCAGCAGCAGCAGCAGCAGCAGCAGCAGCAGCAGCAGCAGCAGCAGCAGCAGCAGCAGCAGCAGCAGCAGCAGCAGCAGCAGCAGCAGCAGCAGCAGCAGCAGCAGCAGCAGCAGCAGCAGCAGCAGCAGCAGCAGCAGCAGCAGCAGCAGCAGCAGCAGCAGCAGCAGCAGCAGCAGCAGCAGCAGCAGCAGCAGCAGCAGCAGCAGCAGCAGCAGCAGCAGCAGCAGCAGCAGCAGCAGCAGCAGCAGCAGCAGCAGCAGCAGCAGCAGCAGCAGCAGCAGCAGCAGCAGCAGCAGCAGCAGCAGCAGCAGCAGCAGCAGCAGCAGCAGCAGCAGCAGCAGCAGCAGCAGCAGCAGCAGCAGCAGCAGCAGCAGCAGCAGCAGCAGCAGCAGCAGCAGCAGCAGCAGCAGCAGCAGCAGCAGCAGCAGCAGCAGCAGCAGCAGCAGCAGCAGCAGCAGCAGCAGCAGCAGCAGCAGCAGCAGCAGCAGCAGCAGCAGCAGCAGCAGCAGCAGCAGCAGCAGCAGCAGCAGCAGCAGCAGCAGCAGCAGCAGCAGCAGCAGCAGCAGCAGCAGCAGCAGCAGCAGCAGCAGCAGCAGCAGCAGCAGCAGCAGCAGCAGCAGCAGCAGCAGCAGCAGCAGCAGCAGCAGCAGCAGCAGCAGCAGCAGCAGCAGCAGCAGCAGCAGCAGCAGCAGCAGCAGCAGCAGCAGCAGCAGCAGCAGCAGCAGCAGCAGCAGCAGCAGCAGCAGCAGCAGCAGCAGCAGCAGCAGCAGCAGCAGCAGCAGCAGCAGCAGCAGCAGCAGCAGCAGCAGCAGCAGCAGCAGCAGCAGCAGCAGCAGCAGCAGCAGCAGCAGCAGCAGCAGCAGCAGCAGCAGCAGCAGCAGCAGCAGCAGCAGCAGCAGCAGCAGCAGCAGCAGCAGCAGCAGCAGCAGCAGCAGCAGCAGCAGCAGCAGCAGCAGCAGCAGCAGCAGCAGCAGCAGCAGCAGCAGCAGCAGCAGCAGCAGCAGCAGCAGCAGCAGCAGCAGCAGCAGCAGCAGCAGCAGCAGCAGCAGCAGCAGCAGCAGCAGCAGCAGCAGCAGCAGCAGCAGCAGCAGCAGCAGCAGCAGCAGCAGCAGCAGCAGCAGCAGCAGCAGCAGCAGCAGCAGCAGCAGCAGCAGCAGCAGCAGCAGCAGCAGCAGCAGCAGCAGCAGCAGCAGCAGCAGCAGCAGCAGCAGCAGCAGCAGCAGCAGCAGCAGCAGCAGCAGCAGCAGCAGCAGCAGCAGCAGCAGCAGCAGCAGCAGCAGCAGCAGCAGCAGCAGCAGCAGCAGCAGCAGCAGCAGCAGCAGCAGCAGCAGCAGCAGCAGCAGCAGCAGCAGCAGCAGCAGCAGCAGCAGCAGCAGCAGCAGCAGCAGCAGCAGCAGCAGCAGCAGCAGCAGCAGCAGCAGCAGCAGCAGCAGCAGCAGCAGCAGCAGCAGCAGCAGCAGCAGCAGCAGCAGCAGCAGCAGCAGCAGCAGCAGCAGCAGCAGCAGCAGCAGCAGCAGCAGCAGCAGCAGCAGCAGCAGCAGCAGCAGCAGCAGCAGCAGCAGCAGCAGCAGCAGCAGCAGCAGCAGCAGCAGCAGCAGCAGCAGCAGCAGCAGCAGCAGCAGCAGCAGCAGCAGCAGCAGCAGCAGCAGCAGCAGCAGCAGCAGCAGCAGCAGCAGCAGCAGCAGCAGCAGCAGCAGCAGCAGCAGCAGCAGCAGCAGCAGCAGCAGCAGCAGCAGCAGCAGCAGCAGCAGCAGCAGCAGCAGCAGCAGCAGCAGCAGCAGCAGCAGCAGAGCAGCAGCAGCAGCAGCAGCAGCAGCAGCAGCAGCAGCAGCAGCAGCAGCAGCAGCAGCAGCAGCAGCAGCAGCAGCAGCAGCAGCAGCAGCAGCAGCAGCAGCAGCAGCAGCAGCAGCAGCAGCAGCAGCAGCAGCAGCAGCAGCAGCAGCAGCAGCAGCAGCAGCAGCAGCAGCAGCAGCAGCAGCAGCAGCAGCAGCAGCAGCAGCAGCAGCAGCAGCAGCAGCAGCAGCAGCAGCAGCAGCAGCAGCAGCAGCAGCAGCAGCAGCAGCAGCAGCAGCAGCAGCAGCAGCAGCAGCAGCAGCAGCAGCAGCAGCAGCAGCAGCAGCAGCAGCAGCAGCAGCAGCAGCAGCAGCAGCAGCAGCAGCAGCAGCAGCAGCAGCAGCAGCAGCAGCAGCAGCAGCAGCAGCAGCAGCAGCAGCAGCAGCAGCAGCAGCAGCAGCAGCAGCAGCAGCAGCAGCAGCAGCAGCAGCAGCAGCAGCAGCAGCAGCAGCAGCAGCAGCAGCAGCAGCAGCAGCAGCAGCAGCAGCAGCAGCAGCAGCAGCAGCAGCAGCAGCAGCAGCAGCAGCAGCAGCAGCAGCAGCAGCAGCAGCAGCAGCAGCAGCAGCAGCAGCAGCAGCAGCAGCAGCAGCAGCAGCAGCAGCAGCAGCAGCAGCAGCAGCAGCAGCAGCAGCAGCAGCAGCAGCAGCAGCAGCAGCAGCAGCAGCAGCAGCAGCAGCAGCAGCAGCAGCAGCAGCAGCAGCAGCAGCAGCAGCAGCAGCAGCAGCAGCAGCAGCAGCAGCAGCAGCAGCAGCAGCAGCAGCAGCAGCAGCAGCAGCAGCAGCAGCAGCAGCAGCAGCAGCAGCAGCAGCAGCAGCAGCAGCAGCAGCAGCAGCAGCAGCAGCAGCAGCAGCAGCAGCAGCAGCAGCAGCAGCAGCAGCAGCAGCAGCAGCAGCAGCAGCAGCAGCAGCAGCAGCAGCAGCAGCAGCAGCAGCAGCAGCAGCAGCAGCAGCAGCAGCAGCAGCAGCAGCAGCAGCAGCAGCAGCAGCAGCAGCAGCAGCAGCAGCAGCAGCAGCAGCAGCAGCAGCAGCAGCAGCAGCAGCAGCAGCAGCAGCAGCAGCAGCAGCAGCAGCAGCAGCAGCAGCAGCAGCAGCAGCAGCAGCAGCAGCAGCAGCAGCAGCAGCAGCAGCAGCAGCAGCAGCAGCAGCAGCAGCAGCAGCAGCAGCAGCAGCAGCAGCAGCAGCAGCAGCAGCAGCAGCAGCAGCAGCAGCAGCAGCAGCAGCAGCAGCAGCAGCAGCAGCAGCAGCAGCAGCAGCAGCAGCAGCAGCAGCAGCAGCAGCAGCAGCAGCAGCAGCAGCAGCAGCAGCAGCAGCAGCAGCAGCAGCAGCAGCAGCAGCAGCAGCAGCAGCAGCAGCAGCAGCAGCAGCAGCAGCAGCAGCAGCAGCAGCAGCAGCAGCAGCAGCAGCAGCAGCAGCAGCAGCAGCAGCAGCAGCAGCAGCAGCAGCAGCAGCAGCAGCAGCAGCAGCAGCAGCAGCAGCAGCAGCAGCAGCAGCAGCAGCAGCAGCAGCAGCAGCAGCAGCAGCAGCAGCAGCAGCAGCAGCAGCAGCAGCAGCAGCAGCAGCAGCAGCAGCAGCAGCAGCAGCAGCAGCAGCAGCAGCAGCAGCAGCAGCAGCAGCAGCAGCAGCAGCAGCAGCAGCAGCAGCAGCAGCAGCAGCAGCAGCAGCAGCAGCAGCAGCAGCAGCAGCAGCAGCAGCAGCAGCAGCAGCAGCAGCAGCAGCAGCAGCAGCAGCAGCAGCAGCAGCAGCAGCAGCAGCAGCAGCAGCAGCAGCAGCAGCAGCAGCAGCAGCAGCAGCAGCAGCAGCAGCAGCAGCAGCAGCAGCAGCAGCAGCAGCAGCAGCAGCAGCAGCAGCAGCAGCAGCAGCAGCAGCAGCAGCAGCAGCAGCAGCAGCAGCAGCAGCAGCAGCAGCAGCAGCAGCAGCAGCAGCAGCAGCAGCAGCAGCAGCAGCAGCAGCAGCAGCAGCAGCAGCAGCAGCAGCAGCAGCAGCAGCAGCAGCAGCAGCAGCAGCAGCAGCAGCAGCAGCAGCAGCAGCAGCAGCAGCAGCAGCAGCAGCAGCAGCAGCAGCAGCAGCAGCAGCAGCAGCAGCAGCAGCAGCAGCAGCAGCAGCAGCAGCAGCAGCAGCAGCAGCAGCAGCAGCAGCAGCAGCAGCAGCAGCAGCAGCAGCAGCAGCAGCAGCAGCAGCAGCAGCAGCAGCAGCAGCAGCAGCAGCAGCAGCAGCAGCAGCAGCAGCAGCAGCAGCAGCAGCAGCAGCAGCAGCAGCAGCAGCAGCAGCAGCAGCAGCAGCAGCAGCAGCAGCAGCAGCAGCAGCAGCAGCAGCAGCAGCAGCAGCAGCAGCAGCAGCAGCAGCAGCAGCAGCAGCAGCAGCAGCAGCAGCAGCAGCAGCAGCAGCAGCAGCAGCAGCAGCAGCAGCAGCAGCAGCAGCAGCAGCAGCAGCAGCAGCAGCAGCAGCAGCAGCAGCAGCAGCAGCAGCAGCAGCAGCAGCAGCAGCAGCAGCAGCAGCAGCAGCAGCAGCAGCAGCAGCAGCAGCAGCAGCAGCAGCAGCAGCAGCAGCAGCAGCAGCAGCAGCAGCAGCAGCAGCAGCAGCAGCAGCAGCAGCAGCAGCAGCAGCAGCAGCAGCAGCAGCAGCAGCAGCAGCAGCAGCAGCAGCAGCAGCAGCAGCAGCAGCAGCAGCAGCAGCAGCAGCAGCAGCAGCAGCAGCAGCAGCAGCAGCAGCAGCAGCAGCAGCAGCAGCAGCAGCAGCAGCAGCAGCAGCAGCAGCAGCAGCAGCAGCAGCAGCAGCAGCAGCAGCAGCAGCAGCAGCAGCAGCAGCAGCAGCAGCAGCAGCAGCAGCAGCAGCAGCAGCAGCAGCAGCAGCAGCAGCAGCAGCAGCAGCAGCAGCAGCAGCAGCAGCAGCAGCAGCAGCAGCAGCAGCAGCAGCAGCAGCAGCAGCAGCAGCAGCAGCAGCAGCAGCAGCAGCAGCAGCAGCAGCAGCAGCAGCAGCAGCAGCAGCAGCAGCAGCAGCAGCAGCAGCAGCAGCAGCAGCAGCAGCAGCAGCAGCAGCAGCAGCAGCAGCAGCAGCAGCAGCAGCAGCAGCAGCAGCAGCAGCAGCAGCAGCAGCAGCAGCAGCAGCAGCAGCAGCAGCAGCAGCAGCAGCAGCAGCAGCAGCAGCAGCAGCAGCAGCAGCAGCAGCAGCAGCAGCAGCAGCAGCAGCAGCAGCAGCAGCAGCAGCAGCAGCAGCAGCAGCAGCAGCAGCAGCAGCAGCAGCAGCAGCAGCAGCAGCAGCAGCAGCAGCAGCAGCAGCAGCAGCAGCAGCAGCAGCAGCAGCAGCAGCAGCAGCAGCAGCAGCAGCAGCAGCAGCAGCAGCAGCAGCAGCAGCAGCAGCAGCAGCAGCAGCAGCAGCAGCAGCAGCAGCAGCAGCAGCAGCAGCAGCAGCAGCAGCAGCAGCAGCAGCAGCAGCAGCAGCAGCAGCAGCAGCAGCAGCAGCAGCAGCAGCAGCAGCAGCAGCAGCAGCAGCAGCAGCAGCAGCAGCAGCAGCAGCAGCAGCAGCAGCAGCAGCAGCAGCAGCAGCAGCAGCAGCAGCAGCAGCAGCAGCAGCAGCAGCAGCAGCAGCAGCAGCAGCAGCAGCAGCAGCAGCAGCAGCAGCAGCAGCAGCAGCAGCAGCAGCAGCAGCAGCAGCAGCAGCAGCAGCAGCAGCAGCAGCAGCAGCAGCAGCAGCAGCAGCAGCAGCAGCAGCAGCAGCAGCAGCAGCAGCAGCAGCAGCAGCAGCAGCAGCAGCAGCAGCAGCAGCAGCAGCAGCAGCAGCAGCAGCAGCAGCAGCAGCAGCAGCAGCAGCAGCAGCAGCAGCAGCAGCAGCAGCAGCAGCAGCAGCAGCAGCAGCAGCAGCAGCAGCAGCAGCAGCAGCAGCAGCAGCAGCAGCAGCAGCAGCAGCAGCAGCAGCAGCAGCAGCAGCAGCAGCAGCAGCAGCAGCAGCAGCAGCAGCAGCAGCAGCAGCAGCAGCAGCAGCAGCAGCAGCAGCAGCAGCAGCAGCAGCAGCAGCAGCAGCAGCAGCAGCAGCAGCAGCAGCAGCAGCAGCAGCAGCAGCAGCAGCAGCAGCAGCAGCAGCAGCAGCAGCAGCAGCAGCAGCAGCAGCAGCAGCAGCAGCAGCAGCAGCAGCAGCAGCAGCAGCAGCAGCAGCAGCAGCAGCAGCAGCAGCAGCAGCAGCAGCAGCAGCAGCAGCAGCAGCAGCAGCAGCAGCAGCAGCAGCAGCAGCAGCAGCAGCAGCAGAGCAGCAGCAGCAGCAGCAGCAGCAGCAGCAGCAGCAGCAGCAGCAGCAGCAGCAGCAGCAGCAGCAGCAGCAGCAGCAGCAGCAGCAGCAGCAGCAGCAGCAGCAGCAGCAGCAGCAGCAGCAGCAGCAGCAGCAGCAGCAGCAGCAGCAGCAGCAGCAGCAGCAGCAGCAGCAGCAGCAGCAGCAGCAGCAGCAGCAGCAGCAGCAGCAGCAGCAGCAGCAGCAGCAGCAGCAGCAGCAGCAGCAGCAGCAGCAGCAGCAGCAGCAGCAGCAGCAGCAGCAGCAGCAGCAGCAGCAGCAGCAGCAGCAGCAGCAGCAGCAGCAGCAGCAGCAGCAGCAGCAGCAGCAGCAGCAGCAGCAGCAGCAGCAGCAGCAGCAGCAGCAGCAGCAGCAGCAGCAGCAGCAGCAGCAGCAGCAGCAGCAGCAGCAGCAGCAGCAGCAGCAGCAGCAGCAGCAGCAGCAGCAGCAGCAGCAGCAGCAGCAGCAGCAGCAGCAGCAGCAGCAGCAGCAGCAGCAGCAGCAGCAGCAGCAGCAGCAGCAGCAGCAGCAGCAGCAGCAGCAGCAGCAGCAGCAGCAGCAGCAGCAGCAGCAGCAGCAGCAGCAGCAGCAGCAGCAGCAGCAGCAGCAGCAGCAGCAGCAGCAGCAGCAGCAGCAGCAGCAGCAGCAGCAGCAGCAGCAGCAGCAGCAGCAGCAGCAGCAGCAGCAGCAGCAGCAGCAGCAGCAGCAGCAGCAGCAGCAGCAGCAGCAGCAGCAGCAGCAGCAGCAGCAGCAGCAGCAGCAGCAGCAGCAGCAGCAGCAGCAGCAGCAGCAGCAGCAGCAGCAGCAGCAGCAGCAGCAGCAGCAGCAGCAGCAGCAGCAGCAGCAGCAGCAGCAGCAGCAGCAGCAGCAGCAGCAGCAGCAGCAGCAGCAGCAGCAGCAGCAGCAGCAGCAGCAGCAGCAGCAGCAGCAGCAGCAGCAGCAGCAGCAGCAGCAGCAGCAGCAGCAGCAGCAGCAGCAGCAGCAGCAGCAGCAGCAGCAGCAGCAGCAGCAGCAGCAGCAGCAGCAGCAGCAGCAGCAGCAGCAGCAGCAGCAGCAGCAGCAGCAGCAGCAGCAGCAGCAGCAGCAGCAGCAGCAGCAGCAGCAGCAGCAGCAGCAGCAGCAGCAGCAGCAGCAGCAGCAGCAGCAGCAGCAGCAGCAGCAGCAGCAGCAGCAGCAGCAGCAGCAGCAGCAGCAGCAGCAGCAGCAGCAGCAGCAGCAGCAGCAGCAGCAGCAGCAGCAGCAGCAGCAGCAGCAGCAGCAGCAGCAGCAGCAGCAGCAGCAGCAGCAGCAGCAGCAGCAGCAGCAGCAGCAGCAGCAGCAGCAGCAGCAGCAGCAGCAGCAGCAGCAGCAGCAGCAGCAGCAGCAGCAGCAGCAGCAGCAGCAGCAGCAGCAGCAGCAGCAGCAGCAGCAGCAGCAGCAGCAGCAGCAGCAGCAGCAGCAGCAGCAGCAGCAGCAGCAGCAGCAGCAGCAGCAGCAGCAGCAGCAGCAGCAGCAGCAGCAGCAGCAGCAGCAGCAGCAGCAGCAGCAGCAGCAGCAGCAGCAGCAGCAGCAGCAGCAGCAGCAGCAGCAGCAGCAGCAGCAGCAGCAGCAGCAGCAGCAGCAGCAGCAGCAGCAGCAGCAGCAGCAGCAGCAGCAGCAGCAGCAGCAGCAGCAGCAGCAGCAGCAGCAGCAGCAGCAGCAGCAGCAGCAGCAGCAGCAGCAGCAGCAGCAGCAGCAGCAGCAGCAGCAGCAGCAGCAGCAGCAGCAGCAGCAGCAGCAGCAGCAGCAGCAGCAGCAGCAGCAGCAGCAGCAGCAGCAGCAGCAGCAGCAGCAGCAGCAGCAGCAGCAGCAGCAGCAGCAGCAGCAGCAGCAGCAGCAGCAGCAGCAGCAGCAGCAGCAGCAGCAGCAGCAGCAGCAGCAGCAGCAGCAGCAGCAGCAGCAGCAGCAGCAGCAGCAGCAGCAGCAGCAGCAGCAGCAGCAGCAGCAGCAGCAGCAGCAGCAGCAGCAGCAGCAGCAGCAGCAGCAGCAGCAGCAGCAGCAGCAGCAGCAGCAGCAGCAGCAGCAGCAGCAGCAGCAGCAGCAGCAGCAGCAGCAGCAGCAGCAGCAGCAGCAGCAGCAGCAGCAGCAGCAGCAGCAGCAGCAGCAGCAGCAGCAGCAGCAGCAGCAGCAGCAGCAGCAGCAGCAGCAGCAGCAGCAGCAGCAGCAGCAGCAGCAGCAGCAGCAGCAGCAGCAGCAGCAGCAGCAGCAGCAGCAGCAGCAGCAGCAGCAGCAGCAGCAGCAGCAGCAGCAGCAGCAGCAGCAGCAGCAGCAGCAGCAGCAGCAGCAGCAGCAGCAGCAGCAGCAGCAGCAGCAGCAGCAGCAGCAGCAGCAGCAGCAGCAGCAGCAGCAGCAGCAGCAGCAGCAGCAGCAGCAGCAGCAGCAGCAGCAGCAGCAGCAGCAGCAGCAGCAGCAGCAGCAGCAGCAGCAGCAGCAGCAGCAGCAGCAGCAGCAGCAGCAGCAGCAGCAGCAGCAGCAGCAGCAGCAGCAGCAGCAGCAGCAGCAGCAGCAGCAGCAGCAGCAGCAGCAGCAGCAGCAGCAGCAGCAGCAGCAGCAGCAGCAGCAGCAGCAGCAGCAGCAGCAGCAGCAGCAGCAGCAGCAGCAGCAGCAGCAGCAGCAGCAGCAGCAGCAGCAGCAGCAGCAGCAGCAGCAGCAGCAGCAGCAGCAGCAGCAGCAGCAGCAGCAGCAGCAGCAGCAGCAGCAGCAGCAGCAGCAGCAGCAGCAGCAGCAGCAGCAGCAGCAGCAGCAGCAGCAGCAGCAGCAGCAGCAGCAGCAGCAGCAGCAGCAGCAGCAGCAGCAGCAGCAGCAGCAGCAGCAGCAGCAGCAGCAGCAGCAGCAGCAGCAGCAGCAGCAGCAGCAGCAGCAGCAGCAGCAGCAGCAGCAGCAGCAGCAGCAGCAGCAGCAGCAGCAGCAGCAGCAGCAGCAGCAGCAGCAGCAGCAGCAGCAGCAGCAGCAGCAGCAGCAGCAGCAGCAGCAGCAGCAGCAGCAGCAGCAGCAGCAGCAGCAGCAGCAGCAGCAGCAGCAGCAGCAGCAGCAGCAGCAGCAGCAGCAGCAGCAGCAGCAGCAGCAGCAGCAGCAGCAGCAGCAGCAGCAGCAGCAGCAGCAGCAGCAGCAGCAGCAGCAGCAGCAGCAGCAGCAGCAGCAGCAGCAGCAGCAGCAGCAGCAGCAGCAGCAGCAGCAGCAGCAGCAGCAGCAGCAGCAGCAGCAGCAGCAGCAGCAGCAGCAGCAGCAGCAGCAGCAGCAGCAGCAGCAGCAGCAGCAGCAGCAGCAGCAGCAGCAGCAGCAGCAGCAGCAGCAGCAGCAGCAGCAGCAGCAGCAGCAGCAGCAGCAGCAGCAGCAGCAGCAGCAGCAGCAGCAGCAGCAGCAGCAGCAGCAGCAGCAGCAGCAGCAGCAGCAGCAGCAGCAGCAGCAGCAGCAGCAGCAGCAGCAGCAGCAGCAGCAGCAGCAGCAGCAGCAGCAGCAGCAGCAGCAGCAGCAGCAGCAGCAGCAGCAGCAGCAGCAGCAGCAGCAGCAGCAGCAGCAGCAGCAGCAGCAGCAGCAGCAGCAGCAGCAGCAGCAGCAGCAGCAGCAGCAGCAGCAGCAGCAGCAGCAGCAGCAGCAGCAGCAGCAGCAGCAGCAGCAGCAGCAGCAGCAGCAGCAGCAGCAGCAGCAGCAGCAGCAGCAGCAGCAGCAGCAGCAGCAGCAGCAGCAGCAGCAGCAGCAGCAGCAGCAGCAGCAGCAGCAGCAGCAGCAGCAGCAGCAGCAGCAGCAGCAGCAGCAGCAGCAGCAGCAGCAGCAGCAGCAGCAGCAGCAGCAGCAGCAGCAGCAGCAGCAGCAGCAGCAGCAGCAGCAGCAGCAGCAGCAGCAGCAGCAGCAGCAGCAGCAGCAGCAGCAGCAGCAGCAGCAGCAGCAGCAGCAGCAGCAGCAGCAGCAGCAGCAGCAGCAGCAGCAGCAGCAGCAGCAGCAGCAGCAGCAGCAGCAGCAGCAGCAGCAGCAGCAGCAGCAGCAGCAGCAGCAGCAGCAGCAGCAGCAGCAGCAGCAGCAGCAGCAGCAGCAGCAGCAGCAGCAGCAGCAGCAGCAGCAGCAGCAGCAGCAGCAGCAGCAGCAGCAGCAGCAGCAGCAGCAGCAGCAGCAGCAGCAGCAGCAGCAGCAGCAGCAGCAGCAGCAGCAGCAGCAGCAGCAGCAGCAGCAGCAGCAGCAGCAGCAGCAGCAGCAGCAGCAGCAGCACCAGCAGCAGCAGCAGCAGCAGCAGAGCAGCAGCAGCAGCAGCAGCAGCAGCAGCAGCAGCAGCAGCAGCAGCAGCAGCAGCAGCAGCAGCAGCAGCAGCAGCAGCAGCAGCAGCAGCAGCAGCAGCAGCAGCAGCAGCAGCAGCAGCAGCAGCAGCAGCAGCAGCAGCAGCAGCAGCAGCAGCAGCAGCAGCAGCAGCAGCAGCAGCAGCAGCAGCAGCAGCAGCAGCAGCAGCAGCAGCAGCAGCAGCAGCAGCAGCAGCAGCAGCAGCAGCAGCAGCAGCAGCAGCAGCAGCAGCAGCAGCAGCAGCAGCAGCAGCAGCAGCAGCAGCAGCAGCAGCAGCAGCAGCAGCAGCAGCAGCAGCAGCAGCAGCAGCAGCAGCAGCAGCAGCAGCAGCAGCAGCAGCAGCAGCAGCAGCAGCAGCAGCAGCAGCAGCAGCAGCAGCAGCAGCAGCAGCAGCAGCAGCAGCAGCAGCAGCAGCAGCAGCAGCAGCAGCAGCAGCAGCAGCAGCAGCAGCAGCAGCAGCAGCAGCAGCAGCAGCAGCAGCAGCAGCAGCAGCAGCAGCAGCAGCAGCAGCAGCAGCAGCAGCAGCAGCAGCAGCAGCAGCAGCAGCAGCAGCAGCAGCAGCAGCAGCAGCAGCAGCAGCAGCAGCAGCAGCAGCAGCAGCAGCAGCAGCAGCAGCAGCAGCAGCAGCAGCAGCAGCAGCAGCAGCAGCAGCAGCAGCAGCAGCAGCAGCAGCAGCAGCAGCAGCAGCAGCAGCAGCAGCAGCAGCAGCAGCAGCAGCAGCAGCAGCAGCAGCAGCAGCAGCAGCAGCAGCAGCAGCAGCAGCAGCAGCAGCAGCAGCAGCAGCAGCAGCAGCAGCAGCAGCAGCAGCAGCAGCAGCAGCAGCAGCAGCAGCAGCAGCAGCAGCAGCAGCAGCAGCAGCAGCAGCAGCAGCAGCAGCAGCAGCAGCAGCAGCAGCAGCAGCAGCAGCAGCAGCAGCAGCAGCAGCAGCAGCAGCAGCAGCAGCAGCAGCAGCAGCAGCAGCAGCAGCAGCAGCAGCAGCAGCAGCAGCAGCAGCAGCAGCAGCAGCAGCAGCAGCAGCAGCAGCAGCAGCAGCAGCAGCAGCAGCAGCAGCAGCAGCAGCAGCAGCAGCAGCAGCAGCAGCAGCAGCAGCAGCAGCAGCAGCAGCAGCAGCAGCAGCAGCAGCAGCAGCAGCAGCAGCAGCAGCAGCAGCAGCAGCAGCAGCAGCAGCAGCAGCAGCAGCAGCAGCAGCAGCAGCAGCAGCAGCAGCAGCAGCAGCAGCAGCAGCAGCAGCAGCAGCAGCAGCAGCAGCAGCAGCAGCAGCAGCAGCAGCAGCAGCAGCAGCAGCAGCAGCAGCAGCAGCAGCAGCAGCAGCAGCAGCAGCAGCAGCAGCAGCAGCAGCAGCAGCAGCAGCAGCAGCAGCAGCAGCAGCAGCAGCAGCAGCAGCAGCAGCAGCAGCAGCAGCAGCAGCAGCAGCAGCAGCAGCAGCAGCAGCAGCAGCAGCAGCAGCAGCAGCAGCAGCAGCAGCAGCAGCAGCAGCAGCAGCAGCAGCAGCAGCAGCAGCAGCAGCAGCAGCAGCAGCAGCAGCAGCAGCAGCAGCAGCAGCAGCAGCAGCAGCAGCAGCAGCAGCAGCAGCAGCAGCAGCAGCAGCAGCAGCAGCAGCAGCAGCAGCAGCAGCAGCAGCAGCAGCAGCAGCAGCAGCAGCAGCAGCAGCAGCAGCAGCAGCAGCAGCAGCAGCAGCAGCAGCAGCAGCAGCAGCAGCAGCAGCAGCAGCAGCAGCAGCAGCAGCAGCAGCAGCAGCAGCAGCAGCAGCAGCAGCAGCAGCAGCAGCAGCAGCAGCAGCAGCAGCAGCAGCAGCAGCAGCAGCAGCAGCAGCAGCAGCAGCAGCAGCAGCAGCAGCAGCAGCAGCAGCAGCAGCAGCAGCAGCAGCAGCAGCAGCAGCAGCAGCAGCAGCAGCAGCAGCAGCAGCAGCAGCAGCAGCAGCAGCAGCAGCAGCAGCAGCAGCAGCAGCAGCAGCAGCAGCAGCAGCAGCAGCAGCAGCAGCAGCAGCAGCAGCAGCAGCAGCAGCAGCAGCAGCAGCAGCAGCAGCAGCAGCAGCAGCAGCAGCAGCAGCAGCAGCAGCAGCAGCAGCAGCAGCAGCAGCAGCAGCAGCAGCAGCAGCAGCAGCAGCAGCAGCAGCAGCAGCAGCAGCAGCAGCAGCAGCAGCAGCAGCAGCAGCAGCAGCAGCAGCAGCAGCAGCAGCAGCAGCAGCAGCAGCAGCAGCAGCAGCAGCAGCAGCAGCAGCAGCAGCAGCAGCAGCAGCAGCAGCAGCAGCAGCAGCAGCAGCAGCAGCAGCAGCAGCAGCAGCAGCAGCAGCAGCAGCAGCAGCAGCAGCAGCAGCAGCAGCAGCAGCAGCAGCAGCAGCAGCAGCAGCAGCAGCAGCAGCAGCAGCAGCAGCAGCAGCAGCAGCAGCAGCAGCAGCAGCAGCAGCAGCAGCAGCAGCAGCAGCAGCAGCAGCAGCAGCAGCAGCAGCAGCAGCAGCAGCAGCAGCAGCAGCAGCAGCAGCAGCAGCAGCAGCAGCAGCAGCAGCAGCAGCAGCAGCAGCAGCAGCAGCAGCAGCAGCAGCAGCAGCAGCAGCAGCAGCAGCAGCAGCAGCAGCAGCAGCAGCAGCAGCAGCAGCAGCAGCAGCAGCAGCAGCAGCAGCAGCAGCAGCAGCAGCAGCAGCAGCAGCAGCAGCAGCAGCAGCAGCAGCAGCAGCAGCAGCAGCAGCAGCAGCAGCAGCAGCAGCAGCAGCAGCAGCAGCAGCAGCAGCAGCAGCAGCAGCAGCAGCAGCAGCAGCAGCAGCAGCAGCAGCAGCAGCAGCAGCAGCAGCAGCAGCAGCAGCAGCAGCAGCAGCAGCAGCAGCAGCAGCAGCAGCAGCAGCAGCAGCAGCAGCAGCAGCAGCAGCAGCAGCAGCAGCAGCAGCAGCAGCAGCAGCAGCAGCAGCAGCAGCAGCAGCAGCAGCAGCAGCAGCAGCAGCAGCAGCAGCAGCAGCAGCAGCAGCAGCAGCAGCAGCAGCAGCAGCAGCAGCAGCAGCAGCAGCAGCAGCAGCAGCAGCAGCAGCAGCAGCAGCAGCAGCAGCAGCAGCAGCAGCAGCAGCAGCAGCAGCAGCAGCAGCAGCAGCAGCAGCAGCAGCAGCAGCAGCAGCAGCAGCAGCAGCAGCAGCAGCAGCAGCAGCAGCAGCAGCAGCAGCAGCAGCAGCAGCAGCAGCAGCAGCAGCAGCAGCAGCAGCAGCAGCAGCAGCAGCAGCAGCAGCAGCAGCAGCAGCAGCAGCAGCAGCAGCAGCAGCAGCAGCAGCAGCAGCAGCAGCAGCAGCAGCAGCAGCAGCAGCAGCAGCAGCAGCAGCAGCAGCAGCAGCAGCAGCAGCAGCAGCAGCAGCAGCAGCAGCAGCAGCAGCAGCAGCAGCAGCAGCAGCAGCAGCAGCAGCAGCAGCAGCAGCAGCAGCAGCAGCAGCAGCAGCAGCAGCAGCAGCAGCAGCAGCAGCAGCAGCAGCAGCAGCAGCAGCAGCAGCAGCAGCAGCAGCAGCAGCAGCAGCAGCAGCAGCAGCAGCAGCAGCAGCAGCAGCAGCAGCAGCAGCAGCAGCAGCAGCAGCAGCAGCAGCAGCAGCAGCAGCAGCAGCAGCAGCAGCAGCAGCAGCAGCAGCAGCAGCAGCAGCAGCAGCAGCAGCAGCAGCAGCAGCAGCAGCAGCAGCAGCAGCAGCAGCAGCAGCAGCAGCAGCAGCAGCAGCAGCAGCAGCAGCAGCAGCAGCAGCAGCAGCAGCAGCAGCAGCAGCAGCAGCAGCAGCAGCAGCAGCAGCAGCAGCAGCAGCAGCAGCAGCAGCAGCAGCAGCAGCAGCAGCAGCAGCAGCAGCAGCAGCAGCAGCAGCAGCAGCAGCAGCAGCAGCAGCAGCAGCAGCAGCAGCAGCAGCAGCAGCAGCAGCAGCAGCAGCAGCAGCAGCAGCAGCAGCAGCAGCAGCAGCAGCAGCAGCAGCAGCAGCAGCAGCAGCAGCAGCAGCAGCAGCAGCAGCAGCAGCAGCAGCAGCAGCAGCAGCAGCAGCAGCAGCAGCAGCAGCAGCAGCAGCAGCAGCAGCAGCAGCAGCAGCAGCAGCAGCAGCAGCAGCAGCAGCAGCAGCAGCAGCAGCAGCAGCAGCAGCAGCAGCAGCAGCAGCAGCAGCAGCAGCAGCAGCAGCAGCAGCAGCAGCAGCAGCAGCAGCAGCAGCAGCAGCAGCAGCAGCAGCAGCAGCAGCAGCAGCAGCAGCAGCAGCAGCAGCAGCAGCAGCAGCAGCAGCAGCAGCAGCAGCAGCAGCAGCAGCAGCAGCAGCAGCAGCAGCAGCAGCAGCAGCAGCAGCAGCAGCAGCAGCAGCAGCAGCAGCAGCAGCAGCAGCAGCAGCAGCAGCAGCAGCAGCAGCAGCAGCAGCAGCAGCAGCAGCAGCAGCAGCAGCAGCAGCAGCAGCAGCAGCAGCAGCAGCAGCAGCAGCAGCAGCAGCAGCAGCAGCAGCAGCAGCAGCAGCAGCAGCAGCAGCAGCAGCAGCAGCAGCAGCAGCAGCAGCAGCAGCAGCAGCAGCAGCAGCAGCAGCAGCAGCAGCAGCAGCAGCAGCAGCAGCAGCAGCAGCAGCAGCAGCAGCAGCAGCAGCAGCAGCAGCAGCAGCAGCAGCAGCAGCAGCAGCAGCAGCAGCAGCAGCAGCAGCAGCAGCAGCAGCAGCAGCAGCAGCAGCAGCAGCAGCAGCAGCAGCAGCAGCAGCAGCAGCAGCAGCAGCAGCAGCAGCAGCAGCAGCAGCAGCAGCAGCAGCAGCAGCAGCAGCAGCAGCAGCAGCAGCAGCAGCAGCAGCAGCAGCAGCAGCAGCAGCAGCAGCAGCAGCAGCAGCAGCAGCAGCAGCAGCAGCAGCAGCAGCAGCAGCAGCAGCAGCAGCAGCAGCAGCAGCAGCAGCAGCAGCAGCAGCAGCAGCAGCAGCAGCAGCAGCAGCAGCAGCAGCAGCAGCAGCAGCAGCAGCAGCAGCAGCAGCAGCAGCAGCAGCAGCAGCAGCAGCAGCAGCAGCAGCAGCAGCAGCAGCAGCAGCAGCAGCAGCAGCAGCAGCAGCAGCAGCAGCAGCAGCAGCAGCAGCAGCAGCAGCAGCAGCAGCAGCAGCAGCAGCAGCAGCAGCAGCAGCAGCAGCAGCAGCAGCAGCAGCAGCAGCAGCAGCAGCAGCAGCAGCAGCAGCAGCAGCAGCAGCAGCAGCAGCAGCAGCAGCAGCAGCAGCAGCAGCAGCAGCAGCAGCAGCAGCAGCAGCAGCAGCAGCAGCAGCAGCAGCAGCAGCAGCAGCAGCAGCAGCAGCAGCAGCAGCAGCAGCAGCAGCAGCAGCAGCAGCAGCAGCAGCAGCAGCAGCAGCAGCAGCAGCAGCAGCAGCAGCAGCAGCAGCAGCAGCAGCAGCAGCAGCAGCAGCAGCAGCAGCAGCAGCAGCAGCAGCAGCAGCAGCAGCAGCAGCAGCAGCAGCAGCAGCAGCAGCAGCAGCAGCAGCAGCAGCAGCAGCAGCAGCAGCAGCAGCAGCAGCAGCAGCAGCAGCAGCAGCAGCAGCAGCAGCAGCAGCAGCAGCAGCAGCAGCAGCAGCAGCAGCAGCAGCAGCAGCAGCAGCAGCAGCAGCAGCAGCAGCAGCAGCAGCAGCAGCAGCAGCAGCAGCAGCAGCAGCAGCAGCAGCAGCAGCAGCAGCAGCAGCAGCAGCAGCAGCAGCAGCAGCAGCAGCAGCAGCAGCAGCAGCAGCAGCAGCAGCAGCAGCAGCAGCAGCAGCAGCAGCAGCAGCAGCAGCAGCAGCAGCAGCAGCAGCAGCAGCAGCAGCAGCAGCAGCAGCAGCAGCAGCAGCAGCAGCAGCAGCAGCAGCAGCAGCAGCAGCAGCAGCAGCAGCAGCAGCAGCAGCAGCAGCAGCAGCAGCAGCAGCAGCAGCAGCAGCAGCAGCAGCAGCAGCAGCAGCAGCAGCAGCAGCAGCAGCAGCAGCAGCAGCAGCAGCAGCAGCAGCAGCAGCAGCAGCAGCAGCAGCAGCAGCAGCAGCAGCAGCAGCAGCAGCAGCAGCAGCAGCAGCAGCAGCAGCAGCAGCAGCAGCAGCAGCAGCAGCAGCAGCAGCAGCAGCAGCAGCAGCAGCAGCAGCAGCAGCAGCAGCAGCAGCAGCAGCAGCAGCAGCAGCAGCAGCAGCAGCAGCAGCAGCAGCAGCAGCAGCAGCAGCAGCAGCAGCAGCAGCAGCAGCAGCAGCAGCAGCAGCAGCAGCAGCAGCAGCAGCAGCAGCAGCAGCAGCAGCAGCAGCAGCAGCAGCAGCAGCAGCAGCAGCAGCAGCAGCAGCAGCAGCAGCAGCAGCAGCAGCAGCAGCAGCAGCAGCAGCAGCAGCAGCAGCAGCAGCAGCAGCAGCAGCAGCAGCAGCAGCAGCAGCAGCAGCAGCAGCAGCAGCAGCAGCAGCAGCAGCAGCAGCAGCAGCAGCAGCAGCAGCAGCAGCAGCAGCAGCAGCAGCAGCAGCAGCAGCAGCAGCAGCAGCAGCAGCAGCAGCAGCAGCAGCAGCAGCAGCAGCAGCAGCAGCAGCAGCAGCAGCAGCAGCAGCAGCAGCAGCAGCAGCAGCAGCAGCAGCAGCAGCAGCAGCAGCAGCAGCAGCAGCAGCAGCAGCAGCAGCAGCAGCAGCAGCAGCAGCAGCAGCAGCAGCAGCAGCAGCAGCAGCAGCAGCAGCAGCAGCAGCAGCAGCAGCAGCAGCAGCAGCAGCAGCAGCAGCAGCAGCAGCAGCAGCAGCAGCAGCAGCAGCAGCAGCAGCAGCAGCAGCAGCAGCAGCAGCAGCAGCAGCAGCAGCAGCAGCAGCAGCAGCAGCAGCAGCAGCAGCAGCAGCAGCAGCAGCAGCAGCAGCAGCAGCAGCAGCAGCAGCAGCAGCAGCAGCAGCAGCAGCAGCAGCAGCAGCAGCAGCAGCAGCAGCAGCAGCAGCAGCAGCAGCAGCAGCAGCAGCAGCAGCAGCAGCAGCAGCAGCAGCAGCAGCAGCAGCAGCAGCAGCAGCAGCAGCAGCAGCAGCAGCAGCAGCAGCAGCAGCAGCAGCAGCAGCAGCAGCAGCAGCAGCAGCAGCAGCAGCAGCAGCAGCAGCAGCAGCAGCAGCAGCAGCAGCAGCAGCAGCAGCAGCAGCAGCAGCAGCAGCAGCAGCAGCAGCAGCAGCAGCAGCAGCAGCAGCAGCAGCAGCAGCAGCAGCAGCAGCAGCAGCAGCAGCAGCAGCAGCAGCAGCAGCAGCAGCAGCAGCAGCAGCAGCAGCAGCAGCAGCAGCAGCAGCAGCAGCAGCAGCAGCAGCAGCAGCAGCAGCAGCAGCAGCAGCAGCAGCAGCAGCAGCAGCAGCAGCAGCAGCAGCAGCAGCAGCAGCAGCAGCAGCAGCAGCAGCAGCAGCAGCAGCAGCAGCAGCAGCAGCAGCAGCAGCAGCAGCAGCAGCAGCAGCAGCAGCAGCAGCAGCAGCAGCAGCAGCAGCAGCAGCAGCAGCAGCAGCAGCAGCAGCAGCAGCAGCAGCAGCAGCAGCAGCAGCAGCAGCAGCAGCAGCAGCAGCAGCAGCAGCAGCAGCAGCAGCAGCAGCAGCAGCAGCAGCAGCAGCAGCAGCAGCAGCAGCAGCAGCAGCAGCAGCAGCAGCAGCAGCAGCAGCAGCAGCAGCAGCAGCAGCAGCAGCAGCAGCAGCAGCAGCAGCAGCAGCAGCAGCAGCAGCAGCAGCAGCAGCAGCAGCAGCAGCAGCAGCAGCAGCAGCAGCAGCAGCAGCAGCAGCAGCAGCAGCAGCAGCAGCAGCAGCAGCAGCAGCAGCAGCAGCAGCAGCAGCAGCAGCAGCAGCAGCAGCAGCAGCAGCAGCAGCAGCAGCAGCAGCAGCAGCAGCAGCAGCAGCAGCAGCAGCAGCAGCAGCAGCAGCAGCAGCAGCAGCAGCAGCAGCAGCAGCAGCAGCAGCAGCAGCAGCAGCAGCAGCAGCAGCAGCAGCAGCAGCAGCAGCAGCAGCAGCAGCAGCAGCAGCAGCAGCAGCAGCAGCAGCAGCAGCAGCAGCAGCAGCAGCAGCAGCAGCAGCAGCAGCAGCAGCAGCAGCAGCAGCAGCAGCAGCAGCAGCAGCAGCAGCAGCAGCAGCAGCAGCAGCAGCAGCAGCAGCAGCAGCAGCAGCAGCAGCAGCAGCAGCAGCAGCAGCAGCAGCAGCAGCAGCAGCAGCAGCAGCAGCAGCAGCAGCAGCAGCAGCAGCAGCAGCAGCAGCAGCAGCAGCAGCAGCAGCAGCAGCAGCAGCAGCAGCAGCAGCAGCAGCAGCAGCAGCAGCAGCAGCAGCAGCAGCAGCAGCAGCAGCAGCAGCAGCAGCAGCAGCAGCAGCAGCAGCAGCAGCAGCAGCAGCAGCAGCAGCAGCAGCAGCAGCAGCAGCAGCAGCAGCAGCAGCAGCAGCAGCAGCAGCAGCAGCAGCAGCAGCAGCAGCAGCAGCAGCAGCAGCAGCAGCAGCAGCAGCAGCAGCAGCAGCAGCAGCAGCAGCAGCAGCAGCAGCAGCAGCAGCAGCAGCAGCAGCAGCAGCAGCAGCAGCAGCAGCAGCAGCAGCAGCAGCAGCAGCAGCAGCAGCAGCAGCAGCAGCAGCAGCAGCAGCAGCAGCAGCAGCAGCAGCAGCAGCAGCAGCAGCAGCAGCAGCAGCAGCAGCAGCAGCAGCAGCAGCAGCAGCAGCAGCAGCAGCAGCAGCAGCAGCAGCAGCAGCAGCAGCAGCAGCAGCAGCAGCAGCAGCAGCAGCAGCAGCAGCAGCAGCAGCAGCAGCAGCAGCAGCAGCAGCAGCAGCAGCAGCAGCAGCAGCAGCAGCAGCAGCAGCAGCAGCAGCAGCAGCAGCAGCAGCAGCAGCAGCAGCAGCAGCAGCAGCAGCAGCAGCAGCAGCAGCAGCAGCAGCAGCAGCAGCAGCAGCAGCAGCAGCAGCAGCAGCAGCAGCAGCAGCAGCAGCAGCAGCAGCAGCAGCAGCAGCAGCAGCAGCAGCAGCAGCAGCAGCAGCAGCAGCAGCAGCAGCAGCAGCAGCAGCAGCAGCAGCAGCAGCAGCAGCAGCAGCAGCAGCAGCAGCAGCAGCAGCAGCAGCAGCAGCAGCAGCAGCAGCAGCAGCAGCAGCAGCAGCAGCAGCAGCAGCAGCAGCAGCAGCAGCAGCAGCAGCAGCAGCAGCAGCAGCAGCAGCAGCAGCAGCAGCAGCAGCAGCAGCAGCAGCAGCAGCAGCAGCAGCAGCAGCAGCAGCAGCAGCAGCAGCAGCAGCAGCAGCAGCAGCAGCAGCAGCAGCAGCAGCAGCAGCAGCAGCAGCAGCAGCAGCAGCAGCAGCAGCAGCAGCAGCAGCAGCAGCAGCAGCAGCAGCAGCAGCAGCAGCAGCAGCAGCAGCAGCAGCAGCAGCAGCAGCAGCAGCAGCAGCAGCAGCAGCAGCAGCAGCAGCAGCAGCAGCAGCAGCAGCAGCAGCAGCAGCAGCAGCAGCAGCAGCAGCAGCAGCAGCAGCAGCAGCAGCAGCAGCAGCAGCAGCAGCAGCAGCAGCAGCAGCAGCAGCAGCAGCAGCAGCAGCAGCAGCAGCAGCAGCAGCAGCAGCAGCAGCAGCAGCAGCAGCAGCAGCAGCAGCAGCAGCAGCAGCAGCAGCAGCAGCAGCAGCAGCAGCAGCAGCAGCAGCAGCAGCAGCAGCAGCAGCAGCAGCAGCAGCAGCAGCAGCAGCAGCAGCAGCAGCAGCAGCAGCAGCAGCAGCAGCAGCAGCAGCAGCAGCAGCAGCAGCAGCAGCAGCAGCAGCAGCAGCAGCAGCAGCAGCAGCAGCAGCAGCAGCAGCAGCAGCAGCAGCAGCAGCAGCAGCAGCAGCAGCAGCAGCAGCAGCAGCAGCAGCAGCAGCAGCAGCAGCAGCAGCAGCAGCAGCAGCAGCAGCAGCAGCAGCAGCAGCAGCAGCAGCAGCAGCAGCAGCAGCAGCAGCAGCAGCAGCAGCAGCAGCAGCAGCAGCAGCAGCAGCAGCAGCAGCAGCAGCAGCAGCAGCAGCAGCAGCAGCAGCAGCAGCAGCAGCAGCAGCAGCAGCAGCAGCAGCAGCAGCAGCAGCAGCAGCAGCAGCAGCAGCAGCAGCAGCAGCAGCAGCAGCAGCAGCAGCAGCAGCAGCAGCAGCAGCAGCAGCAGCAGCAGCAGCAGCAGCAGCAGCAGCAGCAGCAGCAGCAGCAGCAGCAGCAGCAGCAGCAGCAGCAGCAGCAGCAGCAGCAGCAGCAGCAGCAGCAGCAGCAGCAGCAGCAGCAGCAGCAGCAGCAGCAGCAGCAGCAGCAGCAGCAGCAGCAGCAGCAGCAGCAGCAGCAGCAGCAGCAGCAGCAGCAGCAGCAGCAGCAGCAGCAGCAGCAGCAGCAGCAGCAGCAGCAGCAGCAGCAGCAGCAGCAGCAGCAGCAGCAGCAGCAGCAGCAGCAGCAGCAGCAGCAGCAGCAGCAGCAGCAGCAGCAGCAGCAGCAGCAGCAGCAGCAGCAGCAGCAGCAGCAGCAGCAGCAGCAGCAGCAGCAGCAGCAGCAGCAGCAGCAGCAGCAGCAGCAGCAGCAGCAGCAGCAGCAGCAGCAGCAGCAGCAGCAGCAGCAGCAGCAGCAGCAGCAGCAGCAGCAGCAGCAGCAGCAGCAGCAGCAGCAGCAGCAGCAGCAGCAGCAGCAGCAGCAGCAGCAGCAGCAGCAGCAGCAGCAGCAGCAGCAGCAGCAGCAGCAGCAGCAGCAGCAGCAGCAGCAGCAGCAGCAGCAGCAGCAGCAGCAGCAGCAGCAGCAGCAGCAGCAGCAGCAGCAGCAGCAGCAGCAGCAGCAGCAGCAGCAGCAGCAGCAGCAGCAGCAGCAGCAGCAGCAGCAGCAGCAGCAGCAGCAGCAGCAGCAGCAGCAGCAGCAGCAGCAGCAGCAGCAGCAGCAGCAGCAGCAGCAGCAGCAGCAGCAGCAGCAGCAGCAGCAGCAGCAGCAGCAGCAGCAGCAGCAGCAGCAGCAGCAGCAGCAGCAGCAGCAGCAGCAGCAGCAGCAGCAGCAGCAGCAGCAGCAGCAGCAGCAGCAGCAGCAGCAGCAGCAGCAGCAGCAGCAGCAGCAGCAGCAGCAGCAGCAGCAGCAGCAGCAGCAGCAGCAGCAGCAGCAGCAGCAGCAGCAGCAGCAGCAGCAGCAGCAGCAGCAGCAGCAGCAGCAGCAGCAGCAGCAGCAGCAGCAGCAGCAGCAGCAGCAGCAGCAGCAGCAGCAGCAGCAGCAGCAGCAGCAGCAGCAGCAGCAGCAGCAGCAGCAGCAGCAGCAGCAGCAGCAGCAGCAGCAGCAGCAGCAGCAGCAGCAGCAGCAGCAGCAGCAGCAGCAGCAGCAGCAGCAGCAGCAGCAGCAGCAGCGAAGCAGACCAGTACGCCCAAGTGCTTTGATAGTGAAGCCGAAAGACGGAAAGTCCTTTGCCGAAATCCTGACCAAGGTGAAGAAAGATCCAACACTCCAGGCAGTAGGGCAAGGCGTGGCGGGTGTGCGCAAGACGTTGGCAGGAGACATCCTGTTTGTCCTGAATAAGTCCGGTCAAGAGAAGATGGCAGAATTTAGCGCAGCTATTAACAACGTGCTAGGGGATGAGGCCACTACTAGTGCTAGAGCCCAGACGGCGATGCTAGAAGTTGTACGCATGGATGGAACCACTACGAAGGAAGAAGTCTATGAGGCAGTCCAAAAGGAGCTCGGCGACAGCGGCAAGCTGGAGTCAGTGGTGTCAGTAAGGGAAACCTACAGCGGCACACGGACAGCCCTACTCAAAGTGACGATGGAGGCAGCGAGGAAGCTACTGGAGAAGGGGACGGTGCGCATCGGCTGGTCAGGCTGTCGGGTGCGGGAGGTGGTCAGACCAACTAAGTGCTTCAGGTGCTGGCTTTTTGGCCATATCGCTAGAAATTGTAGCTCGCCAGTGGACAGATCCAAGCTTTGTGTGAAGTGTGGCACTGACGGCCATAAGGCCGACGGATGCAACGCAGCGGTCTGCTGCATTCTCTGCAAGGAGAGAGGCGAAGAGAAGACAAATCATATAACCGGAAGCAACAAGTGCCCGGTGTACATGAAGGCGTACCAGACCCTACTGCAAAAATGGCGCTAAGAATCCTCCAGCTAAACCTCAACCACTGTGAGGCAGCCCAAGATCTGCTAATGCAGACGGTGCGTGAGGAAAAGATAGACGTAGCTCTAATTGCTGACCAATACAGGAACTTCGACGAATCTTCGTGGAAGATGGATGCAACAGGCCTGGCTGCCATTTGAACAACCCTTCCAAGAAACTATGAGAAATACAGAGGACTGCTTCGCGAGAGCAAAAATTAATGGCGTACATCTGTACAGCTGCTATATGCCACCCAGCATGTCACAAGAGGACTTCGAAGAAAGCCTGGATCGACTTGTCATGGACGCCAAAGACCGTTGCCCAGTGGCCATTGCAGGCGACTTCAACGCCTGGGCAGTGGAAAGGGGCAGCAGAGAGACGAATAAGAGAGGGCAAACACTCTTGGAAGCGTTCTCCGTGCTTAACCTTACATTGCTCAACGATGGAGAGCAGCCGACATTCATTCGAGGCGAGAAGAGCTCAACCATCGACTTGACATTTGTCAGCAGCGGCCTTGCAAAAAGAGGAAACTGCTGGCGCGTGATGGAATCCTGCACTCTGAGTGACCACCTTGCTATTAGATGGAACATCGTCAGACAACAACGATGTGAGAGCAGAGCACCAAGGGAAAAAAGTTCACTGGCTGGAAAGTGAGTGCATTCGATGCGGACGCCCTGTGTGCATGTATTGAAGCAGGTCGCGCTGAGGGAGCAACAGCAGAGGAAAAGGTTGATGACGTCATGAAAAAGGTGACAACAGCATGTGACGCCGCCATGCCTCGTCGGAGGAATTGAAACCCGCACACGCCAGTGTATTGGTGGAGTGATACCATAGCACAGCTCCGTGCAAAAAGCAACCGCGCACGAAGGCTGGCAAAACGAGCCAGGAAGAAACCAACCTTTGCCGCACTGGAGGTGGTATCTAAACTGGCCCGAACCAAACTGACCAAAGCTATCAAGCGTAGCAAAAGGCAGTGTTGGACCACGCTGATCGAGGAGGTGGACAATGATCCGTGGGGGAGGCCCTACAAAGTTGTCATGACTAAGCTCAAGAGTCAGCCACACCAACAACCCACATGCCCCGACCAACTGGGGAGAATTGTGACCACGCTCTTTCCTACACAGGAGCCCTTCGTTTATCAAGTAGGCCAAGAAGACTACGAAATCATCCCTCCGGTTACTCGACAGGAACTACTCCAAGCCTGTACTAAAGTAGGGAACACCAAGGCGCCGGGCATGGATAACATCCCCAACATTGCGTTAAAGACGGCAATAAAGGCAGCCCCGGAGCTGTTCCTAGACATGTATAACACATGCCTCGCAGAGGGAACGTTCCCCGAGCGATGGAAGAAGCAGAGACTGGTCCTCCTGCCGAAGGGCAATAAACCACCTGACGACCCGTCGTCATACCGCCCACTGTGCATGTTAGATACAGCCGGGAAAATCCTGGAGCGGATTATCCACAACCGGATCGAAGCAGCCATTGGGCGTTCTCTCGAGGACAATCAGTATGGCTTCAGGAAAGGGAAGTCGACGATTGATGCAATCAACCATGTGGTCAGCACGGCAAAGCAAGCAATCGCTGGGACACGATGGAAGGGTGGCGGCAAGAAGTACTGCACGTTAGCAGCTCTAGACGTTGTTAACGAAGGAGGTGATTGAGCTCCCATGCTAGACAAAAGAGCTGGCCTTAGGAGCGGCTAGCTATGGGTTCCCCGGAGAGAGGGGCAGGGGGGAGGGCACGGAGGCACCTCGCCCCTGTTTAGACAGAGAGTTGGCCTTGAAAAAGGCCGTTTTCTGCCAAGGGGTTCTTTTTTTTTTTTTTTTTTTTTTTTATTCGGCTGTCGGGTGTGGGTGTTCCTGTGGAGTGAGCCTTAGGTCGGGGGAGCCGGATGGAGCAGATCGGGAGGTGGAGGAGTGTGGAGCGGAGGATGGATTTTGGGGGATGTACGGTGAATAAGGAGCTGGAGGAGTGCCGAGGAGGAATTTAATACGGGGAGTCTGAGGAGAGGAGGAAGCGGGAGGATTGGTTTTTAAGGTGGTAGGCGGGAGAGAGCGAGGAGTGCATGAGTCGGGGTCGAAAAGGAGGTGGATGCGTTTTGCGAATTGTCGGGTGCGGAAACTATGTGTGGGATCACGGGGGAATCGGGTGAGGTGGCGGATTTTTGGAGGTGTCTTGGGGATGGGAGTTACCGGAGATGGAGGAAGAGGGAACTCGTGGAGGATCGCCGTGATCTCAGGATCACGACGATGTTGTGGGGGAATCGGTACTCGAGGATCGATCCGGGGTAGTTTTGGAGAGGATGCTGAGGAGGGAGGATCTGGGAGGAGGTCGATGAGTGGAGGAGGAAGTGGGAAGTCGTTGAGGATCGCCTCGATCTCCGGGTCGCGAAGAGACGGCACCGGAGGTCGGGGTGGATGACTGGGTTCTGGGAGTGGAGGAGGAGGTGTTTCGTGGGTAGGCGGTTCGGTCGTTTGGGGCCGAAGCCTGGGATCTCGGGAGAGGGAGGTGGATGGTGGTGGGTCCTCTATGCCCTGGGTCCTCTGCGCTTCTAATATTACCGGGGTTAGGGGATTCCCATCTATTCCCCGGGCGGTAGCGTATTTCAGTAATGAAAAGCGGTCGTTCCCGTACGCTACTGGAAGCTGGAACTCCGGCGGCGGGGGTATTCGCGGGGCCAGGGGTTCCCCAGGGCATCTATTCTGCGGCCCGAATTGTCGCTTAGGGAGCGGCGGAACATTCTCTTTTGATGGAGATAGAGGATGTGAGTCCGATTCTTCGTCCGGGGGTTCGGCTTCGCGAGCAGCAAGCGCTCTCTTTTTTTCGACGAAAGCGAGGTGCTTTAATCGTCGCTTTTGGCCAGCTCTATGCCGGGGCATGGTCGATGCGGAGACGGGCAGCTGAATGATGCCCGAGCCATGGTGATGCCGGCCTTTTATACTCTTCGCCGAGAGAAGATGGCCCGGGTAGGGGGACGGTCGCTAGGCGACGTTAAGCGAAGTGGAGGAAGTTACGCGCTTCACGCTTAACTCGGAGAGGGGCACGTGCTTCGTGCCTCGCTCTATACTCGTCAGTAGGGAAGAGTCCGCTAGTACCGACTTTCGTTAAGTTGCGTCACGGTCGGTAAGGTAGGGAGTTTTGTCTAAGTTAGAAGGATTTCTAGGCGTGGAGTGGAAGAGAACGTCGGCACGGTGTTCGTGCCTTACGTTCGAATCTCTGGCAGCGAAGCCGCCTGGAGACTGCCGCGGGGGAGCTCCGGCACGTTGTTCGTGCTGGGAGCGTTCTAGGTCTTGGGAGGATGATTATACGGACCCTGAAGAGAGGATCAAGGGAAGAGGTCCCGCTCGCGGGCGGTCTAGGAGAAAGCGTCGGCACGGCGTTCGTGCCTTACGCTTGTATCCCCGGCAGGGAGGCCGCCTGGGGACACCGCGAGGGAGCTCCGGCACGTGGTTCGTGCCAGGAGCGTCTAGGCTAGCGTGAACCCCGAAGAGAGGCTCCGGGTCGAGAAATCCCGCACGCGGGCGGCCTGGAAGAAAGCGTCGGCACGGCGTTCGTGCCTTACGCTTGAATCCCCGGCGGGGAAGCCGCCTGAGGACTGTCGCGAGGGAGCTCCGGCACGTCGTTCGTGCCAGGAGCGTCTGAGGGTCTCGGCCGAAAGGCTGCTGCCTATATGGCCGAGCGCGGACCCTGGAGAGAGGCTCCGGGGAAGAAATCCCGCACGCGGGCGGCCTAGAAGAAAGCGTCGGCACGGCGTCCGTGCCTTACGCTGGAATCCCCGGCAGGGAAGCCGCCTGGGGACTGTCGCGAGGGAGCTCCGGCACGTCGTTCGTGCCAGGAGCGTCTGAGGGTCTCGGCCGAAAGGCTGCTGCCTATATGGCCGAGCGCGGACCCTGGAGAGAGGCTCCGCGTCGAGAAGTTTCCGGATGGGAATATTCTCGGGGTAACGAAAGTAATTTACACAAGTCGTAATATAAAGCAAAAGTCGGGCTTTATTCGGACAGAGTTCCGTTCTTGACAGGGTGAGCCGAGCGAATGCTGCTCTCTGGCAGTTTGAGCTGCCTTATATAGGGAGACCCGCACCGGCCGGCAAGCGTGAGCGGTAGTGGGGAGAAGCCTTTAAGGCGGCTCCCCACCGGAGTCTAAGGCCGCGACCGTCGCACCAATGGGAGGCGAGCGGCCGCGGTATCCCGGCTCCGGCGGAATAGCCAATCGCAGCGCGCGAGGCCAGCCGCCCGATGCGAGTCCCGTACAAATATTATTTCTTATCTTTATTATTTTAAAGCGGTATCTCGGGATCCTCGAACGGGGTGTTTTGGAAGTGAAGTGGCGTATAACAACGTTAAGAATGCATTCAACTCGGCCAGATGGGACACCGTTTGCCAAGCACTGGATAGGCTAGAGACGCCGCGGTATCTGAGAAAGATGATCAAGAGCTACTTCAGCGATAGACAACTGATGTATGACACTCAGGAAGGTCCCCGTAGCTACCGAGTTACCGGGGGGTACCTCAGGGCTCGGTGCTGGGTCCTCTCTTATGGAATATTATGTATGACGATCTGCTGAAGTTGAAGCTACCGCCAGAGGCAGAGATGATAGCCTTTGCGGACGATGCAGGACTCAAAATTGTCACGAAGCACTTGGAAGAAAGTATCCGTATCTTTGCTGACTCGTACGATGGAGTGCAGCGATGGATATGCTCAGCAGGCCTGAAACTGGCTGATCACAAGACCGAAGCTGTGCTCTTCTCAAGCAGGAAGCAATTGGAGACGATAACTCTCGACGTGGGAAGATGTGCCATCACCTCCCAGCCGTACATTAGGTACCTGGGAGTGATGCTAGATTCTAGACTGAGCTTCAAACAGCATGTGAAACACACCACTGCAAAAGCGGCAAAAGTGGCAACAACGCTGGTGCGTCTCATGCCCAATATCGGGGGCTCTCGGCAAGGCAGGAGGAAACTCCTTGCCTCGGTGGTGACGTCCGTACTTACATACGGAATAGTCATTTGGGGCGAAGTCCTAAAAATCGAGGAATACCGGAGGAAAGTCGCTGCAGTCCATCGGCTTAGTGCTGTAAGGGTATCCTGCGCCTTCCGCACTGTGTCCGATGACGCTGTGTGCGTCATCGCGGGAATGATGCCCGTAGAGGTACTGGCGGTGGAAAGAAAACAGTTGTACGAGCAGCGGGGCACCACCCAAGAAGAGCAGGAGCCGACGAGGATTCTGCGATGGGGCAGCCTCCAACGGTGGCAGGAAAAGTGGGACGCGTCTGGAAAAGGAAGATGGACACATCGCCTGATTCCACAGGTGGAGGGATGGCTGAAACGGAAACACGGGAAGGTCGACTACCACCTGACGCAGATTCTGTCATATCACGGATGCTTCAGGGCCTACCTTCATAGGTTTAAATACGAGAACACACCGGACTGCCCGGCGGGATGTGGCGTGCCGGAAGATGCGGAGCACGTATTCTTTCGGTGCCCACGCTTCGAAGAGGAGCGACAGGAGCTGGAGGAACTGATCGGAGTAAAACCCGAACCCGAGACATTGGTAGAACTGATGTTGGTGACGGAGAAAAACTGGGCCTCGGCAAGCAGCTTCGCTAGAACAGTCATGACGGAGCTGAGAAAAGAGGAAGAGAAGAGAAGAAAAGCGTGAGATCGAAGGCAACAGCGATGAGTACTTGCTAAACATATACGAAGTGGACAGAGTCCCTATAGCGGTGGAAGAGCCGGAAGGCTGAGGCTGTCTTCCCGCGAAGTAATGCTCAACGGCGGTCCCGCGGGGGGCGTAACATAGGCCAATGACGATAAGGGGTTAAGGGTTTTAGTCGGTAGGGCACACAGTGCAGAGTCCGACACACGGGTGCGCGGCAAACAACACCTACGGTGCATAACGCATTTCCCCCCTTAAAAAAAAAAAAAAAAACACACACACACACACACACGCGCACGCACGCACGCACGCACGCACGCACGCACGCACGCACGCACGCACGCACGCACACACATCCATCCATACAGACATTTTTTCTAAATTTGATTTTTCGATGTTTTCGAACATCCTGAACACGTTTTCATTAAAATCTCGAAATTTTTTTTTCACTAAAACAAAGCTTCCTCTATGAGGAAGCAAAATTACAAAAAGTTAAGCTCCCACCCTGTAGAACTATATATTTTAATCGATAAAAACATCCTACGAAAGGCGGGCGCTGACAGTTCAGTTTCAGAGGTGCCGCATTTCTTGGGTAAAACGTCGAAGGCGGCACCTCTTCGGAATTTTTTCTAGATACCGCCTTTCGCGAGGTTTAATTTCAGATCGAAATCTGTACTTTAAAAAGGTGGGAGGAAAATAAAAAAATGCCTTTTTTTAAACACCCTAATGTATATAGATGCCAAGAACTTCGACGCGTCACAATATTTTTTCGCCAGCAAAATCACGACACTGAGATTCGAGCCCAAGACCTACCGATACTTTGTTTTCGAGGCTAGTTCCCTAGCCACGAGACCAAAATGATCAGCCCGCCGAAAATATTTGCATATACTTGCACAGAGGACTGATAAATTCAAGTTTAGACCAGAGCTGGGCAAAATGCACTAAGTACTTGTATACGTATTGAAGCATCAAGTACTGAGTCCGTGCCGACTATTCAAAACTTCAAGAATTTAGTTCTGCCAGTGCTCAATACGTGAGTACTCAAGAATACTCAACTACCTAGCGCTCGGTATTTCGAGTACTTGATACTTTAATACGCACTTCAAGTACTTATACAAACACCTAACAATCTTCCCTCTTACAGTCTGAGCTCAAAATGCTGAGAGCAGAAATGTAGAAAGGTTGAAGGGCACTATTACAACATTGTAAACAAATTTTCATATTGCTGCCACTAGCAAAACATGTATGAGAATCTGGGCAAAAGGTTGAGCAAAAGATGTATCACAAACTAGCATAGAAATGGAGAAAAACTATGTGACTAAAGTTCGCAACGTTGTAGCAACGAAATGACCTCAACTGTCATTCGTATATTCAATGTAGATAACCTACAAATTGACCTCGTATTTTAATATGACTAGAAATGGATGTAGTTACAAGCCGTGTGCATGCTCCAAATAATTATTAAGCATCCTAAGCAATTCACAACTGGTTCCATACAAATGGTTGTGGTTCCATACAAATGCAACGATGGACTTGCGGTCCCAGCGGATTTTCAAAGGCGATTAATTTTTTTTTTGTCAAACATTTACGAGCTAGATTTGACTCGATAATTATTGTTGATCATCCTCGAAAATGTTGACCAAGTTTTATGCGGGTCTGTCGTGCGGAAAACTTTCTATGCGAAAACAACGATGGTGTTGCGGTTCCCATCAGATTTTCAAAGTCGATTAATTTTTTTTTGGCAAACATTTACGAGCTAGATTTGACTCGATAATTATTGTTGACCATCCTTGAAAATATTGACCAAGTTTCATGCGAGTCTATCGTGCGGAAAACTTTCTAGGAGCCAATAACGATAAGATTAACAGTCAGCTGACCTTCAAAGCCCCTTAATTTTTTTTTGCCAACCATTTACGAGCTAGATTTGACTCGATAATTATTGTTGATCATCCTTGAAAATATTGACCAAGTTTTATGCGAGTCTGTCGTGCGAAAAAGTTTTCCGCACAACAGACTCGTAAATGTTTGCCAAAAAAAAATTAATCGACATTGAAAATCTGATGGGAACCGCAACAACATCGTTGTTTTCGCATAGAAAGTTTTCCGCACGACAGACCCGCATAAAACTTGGTCAATATTTTCAAGGATGATCAACAATAATTATCGAGTCAAATCTAGCTCGTAAATGTTTGCCAAAAAAAAATTAAGGGGCTTTGAATGTCAGCTGACTTTTAATCTTGTCGTTATTGGCTCCTAGAAAGTTTTCCGCACGACTGACTCGCATAAAACTTGGTCAATATTTTCAAGGATGATCAACAATAATTATCGAGTCAAATCTAGCTCGTAAATGTTTGACAAAAAAAAATTAATCGCCTTTGAAAATCCGCTGGGACCGCAAGTCCATCGTTGCATTTGTATGGAACCAGTTGTGAATTGCTTAGGATGCTTAATAATTATTTGGAGCATGCACACAGCTTGTAACTACATCCATTTCTAGTCATGTTAAAATACGAGGTCAATTTGTAGGTTATCTACATTGAATATACGAATGACAGTTGAGGTCATTTCGTTGCTACAACGTTGCGAACTTTAGTTACATGAAAAACTAATTTTTTGCACGCCTACGCTAAAAATTCCACATTCCATGCCTGCAACGGGGGCGGAAAGTTGTCAATTCTTGACCAGCGGGCCAAAAAGAAACGCAGCGGGCCGAAAAGTATCGCAGCGGGCCGAAAAGTAACGCAGCGGGCCGAAAAGTAACGCAGCGGGCCGAAAAGTAACGCAGCGGGCGGAAAAGTAGCTACAGCGGGCCGAAAAGTAGGTACAGCAGGCCGAAAAGTAGCTACAGCGGGCCGAAAAGTAGCTACAGCGGGCCGAAAAGTAGCTACAGCGGGCCGAAAAGTAGTCCCAGCGGGCCGAAAAGTAGCTACTGCGGCGGACAACTTTCCATCCCCATTGCAGGCATAGAAATGTGGCCATTTTTTAGCATAGTCGGGCAAAAAATATCGTATGCCTCTCGGGAGGAAGTGCCGTTTCACCTCGTGCGAATTTCTGCCCCCGCTTCGCTCGGGCATCAAACTTCGCACTCGGTGAAAAGACGCACTTTCCTCCCTTGTGGCATAATATACTATTCTTAGCCGACTTCGCTTCCCCGTTGTGTTTCTTTTCGTCTTATCCTCTCTGTTACATTACTTCTCTCTATTTCTCTGTCCCTATCTCTCTCATCGATTCTTGATTCAAGGAAACTCGTTTATCGTCACCAATTTAATTTCAAAGTTGTGACTCGCTCGCTCCCGACGACCGCTACTCTTCACCCTCCGCCTACTGCGCACACCCTCTTTTCTGAACTTTTATCTCCCGGTTCCCAAAGACCCTTCCACTCTGTCGCCATAACGAAATTGAAACTCTGGATTGGAATTTGCATATTTATTCTTTTCACCGATACGTTACTCGTTGAGTTGGTGAAATAAAAGATTTACCTACTGATCGCGTTTGAATATCCGACCGGTATCGAGTCATTCCGGTCATGGTATATTTTCTCGGGTATTTAATCACCGGACGCGCGAGCGAAAAAAATTCAAACGAACGTCCTTAAAATTGCCCGTACATTGAAACTGATAAGTTCCTGTCTGACCTAATTAAGAAGATTTAAGAAAATTTCCTGCTGAATAATAATAATTCAACTAGAGACTCATGTTCGAACTGGACTAGAATCCTACATGGAAAAAAGTGTATGTGGCACATATAAAAAAATGTTTCTGTGACATATGAAATATATTTTCGACGCAAATTAGCATATTCCGAATATATTGTTACGTCCTGTGAATTTTTCCAAAATATTTCAAACAGAATTAATCAAATATTTGAAATATATTAATTCGTTAAAAATAAACATTGGAAAAATTGCCATTGTTTAATTGGTCGAATTCAAAGTTTCGATAAATAGATAAAATACCTAATGAATGAATCATCCGTTGTTAAAAATAATTAGCCTTCAGGTGAATTAGGCTGATGTACAGAGGTGACTGTACGAAGCAAATCAACCGTACGAGAGTCGGTAACCTGAGGCGCAAAAATGCAGATAAGGATATCGGCAGAACGCTCCTCACAGTTGTCGAACATAGGGCCTGCTTGTACGGCGCGTGTCACGATGGGCACGATGCTGAGAGCGGCCGTTGGGCGTAATGAGTGCAGCACCTCCTGGACGGTGAATATCGATGAATGCTAGATCATCGTTATAGTCCAGCAGGATCATAGTTGAAATAATAAATGAGGAAATAAATGGAAATCCAGTTTGAGGGACAAATACACGGAAGTGACATAGTATTTTTGGAAATTATTAACAACAGATTCGGGAAATAAAAATAGAGTCAAGAAGTAAAGAAGAAAATTAAGTCATATCGTCATGATAACATTCAATAAAGAAATTAAATAAAATATTAAGAAGGGAATAAATATAAAAATAATAAATAATCGATAAATAATCAAATAGCAAATAACAGGGAAAAATATGGGAAATTACGAAAAAGGAAAGAAATGCAAAACTATTAACACAGAAATTCAGGAAAATAATCAGATAAATATTAAGATAAAAATTTATGTCAACAATTGTTAACTTCGCAACGACAGCTCGTACAGCTTTCATTCAAATTCCTATGTTCATAAAATTCGCGATAGAATTTAAGTAATAACAAGTTAAAATGTCAAAATTATTGTAAAACTACGAAATTAGAAATATTTAATTAGTTAATGAAAGAAAGGAATCAGGTGATGAGAGTGGGGAGACGAGGCGCAGGTGTGACAGCGGTGACGCGGGGGTGTCCGGCACCGAGGTTATTTATTCGCGCGCCCACCGCCCATTCGGCACTCTCTCCTGTTCCGGAGTTCTACCTTCTTTGCGACCGAGGCACTGACCTCAATTTGTATTCAGAGCCATTAACAAAGAACCTGTAAATCGACTTGTAAAATTTTCGAGCCAGTATTCATTATTACCAATTTCAATAAATCGTTCGTAACTTTCCAAATCATTCCATCGAGTTTGAGTATATTTCGACTGAAAATCATTCCATCATCGAAATCATTCATCGTTAAAATCTGGGAAGGACGTTCATTTCTGGAGTCGACCATCATCATCATTCGATTCTGATTCGAAAATTCGGCATTTTGGAAGGACGTTATTTTCGGAAGTCGATCATCATTCGATTCTGACTCGAATATTCATCCAGCATTTGGGAAGGACGTTTCAATTCGATCGTTTAATTTCATCCATCAATCGATTCATTCGATCATTCATTCTGAGGTAAAACCATTTAAATAATATCCTAATTTTTGAACGTTATTATCCACATTTTAAAAATCCATTTCCTCTAAATCGTTATTTATCAACATTTATTTACTGTCGTCAGGGTTAAAATATTTCCATGGTCAATAAATATTCGTATTGGTCAATTTTATTTCAGCTATCTCAGTGCGTGTTAAAGTATTAGGATAGGTCGGGAGAAAACAGTGAGTGAGCGTGATAGTGAGCTGTCGCGAGCCGTGCGTCGAGGATGACGTGCGAGAGAGATAGCCGCGTATTGAATTCCAGGCGATAGAAAGAGATAGCATCCAGAATCTTCTTGTCCAGTTTAAAATCGTCACTTAAAATCTAGTAAATTCGAACTTTTAACCGTGAATAAAATATCGTCAATTACATATATATATACACTCTAGGCCCTATCCCGAATTATTTTCCGAAAGGTTAGGTTCAAAACAGGGCCAAATCCTCGATAAAGCGTCATCTCCGAATAACGTGTAAAGGGAGGGTGCAAATTCTCCTTGGCCGAGATGGAGTGAAAATTGCTGATGGGGCGTAACAATATCTTGGAATATATTTTTTAACAAAAATGTGCCTTCAAATACTATTTATCTATAGTATTTATATTTTTGATATATTAATCTTATAAAAACCCCAAATTATATATTGTGATGGTACTTTACTTTCTCCAATCTGAAAATCGGGGCAATCCGGGAAATTTAGGGCGGAGGAATAGGGGGAAATAACACACCAAAGTTTTGTGTACAAAATATTGAAAAATAACTTTTAATAATAACTTTGCTCGGCGAATGGTAAACAACAAAATAAAATAAACAGTCTCAATAATAATCCAAAAGAAAGAAAAGGGTTCGCAATAACAATTATAATAACCAATCGAAAATAAGAGAAAGGGGGCAAGGAATCCAAAAAATAACGAAAAGAGAATAATCTATATGCAGAGAAAACGAGAAAATAATAAACCAATCAATAAGCGGGGAAAAATAAGAAAATAGCAAAATAGTTAATACACGGGAAAAATAAGAAAATAGCAAAATAATTAATACTCGGGAAAAAATAAGAAAATAGCAAAATAATTAATACTCGGGAAAAAATAAGAAAATAGCAAAATAATTAATACTCGGGGAAAAATAAGAGAATCGGAAAATAATTAATAACAAAACTTACGAAAATAATATAGCTTATAATAATCGCCCGGACAGCAATTCGCATGGGTCAATCGCAGGGAGGAGGGGGGGGGGAGAGGGGTTGGCGGGTTTTCGGCGGGCTTTTCGACGGCTTTTCGAGGCTTTTTCGAGCGGACTTTTTGGACGGTCTTGTTGGCGGCTTTTTCCAGGGCTTTTTCCCTCGTCCACGATCTTCCTACCTTCCTCGGCGTCAGCACGTCAGCTCTCGTTCCTTTGCGGTTCCTTGATCGTGGGTCGTCGAAGGGGGGGGGGGGGGGGAATTTCGATATTGTCCTCGAGTCGCGCACATTCACACAGGGGGTAACGGGAGGGAAAAAATGGGAATTTACGTGTTAACTTACACAAAATAAATAGCAGAAAAAAAGCGTAAAATATCCGGGTCTAACGTTGGGTGAGCGGCGGACTCGAGTCGAGTTTAGGGAAGGACTTGTGACGTACCACGTCACAATATATATTTTGAAAAGTTGTCTATTCGTTCCAATTTTCAAGAACCTGGGGACCTTCCCTTAAGGGCCGGTCTGCGGTCTTTTTTCTGAAAGTTCCTTGTTCCTTGTATCTTCGTTAGAATCAAATCGGTCGAGCCAATTGAAGATTCCAAAATATATCTACATTTTACCGACAGCGATAGGTGCGCGGTTTGTGTGTGGCTCTGGCGGTCCCCAAAGTCAAGCAGTACCGCTCGCGGTCAGTACTTGGATGGGTGACCGCCTAGCCGCGCGCTGGCTTGCGCATCGAATCGTGGAGCGGGAGGCATTTTTCTCGGAGATTGGTGATTACCTTGTAGGAACGCCAATCTCTGGGGAAAGAGCCGTCTGTGTATAGCCAGGTTTTCCGCAGTTTCCCTGTGCCCTTGTGCGAATGCGACACAGTAAGGGGGTAAGTCGGCTGCGGACGCAATCCGAGGGGCAGGTGGGGTGTGTAAAAGGGGAAGGACCCCGTACAGGTGGAAGAGGTATAAATAAAAAATATCTACATTTTTTAATTTTCTATTGCCTCGACCGATTTAATTCTAACGAAGATCATTCGAAATCTGTCGATATTAAACAGCACTGGGCAGTACCCGACGTACCGGGCATTTATTTAGTACTTCAAGTACTTTTTTGCGATTTTAAGTACCAAGTCCAAGTACTTTTTGTATACACGCTCGTATTACGGATACCCCCGATGAATAGCATGACATTCTGTTTCTATTAAGGTAGTATCAACCGACAGTTCGACGTCACGCGAGTTCAGAGAGAATTGAGAGATAATTGTGAACACTTCTGGATGAGGTAAAATGAAGAAAAAATCAAGCATATGGAAGGTGCTGAAAAGAATGATTTTGCATAATAATAATTCCAAAATGTTATTAACAAATGAATGAAAAAAATAATTCGAAATATGCCCCGGCAACGGAACTTTTTGTTCATATAAAAACAATTTGTTAATATTTTTGAATACGTGCTGATTTTTTCAGAATTTTGTGCAATTTTTGAAATTACGTTTTTTTATTAACTAAAAATGCAATTTTCAAAAATTACACGAAATTCTGAAAAAATTCATACGTATTCAGAAAAATTAACAATTTTCATTTTAAAAAAAAATTAGGTTGCCGGGTGATTTGTTGGGAATTTTTTTTTTCGTTAATTTTTGCGTCCTCATGGAGGAAGCTTTGTTTTCGTGAAAAAAATTTTTTTCGAGATTTTAGTGTCAGAGTACTTAAAATAGTCTGAAACGTCGAGAAATGTGATTTTTAGCCGGCGTCCGGACGTATGTGTGTGTGTGTGTGTGTGTATGTATGTATGTGTGTGACAGACTTGCGTCGTTTAAAACGACTATATCTCGGAAACGGTTCGAGATAGCCAGTTGAAATTTGGTACACTAGTACACTGAGAGAAGGATCTAATAGAAATTACCATAAACCTGGTAAAAACCGACAGAACTATCAGGTATACGGGCGCTACAGCGACATTGTGGTAAACATTCGTATTAAATTTGACAAATTCTCCTAGAAAATATGGTAATTTTCACTATCGCAGATATTACCCGAATATCTCGTAATTTATGCTAGCATATAAGTTCTTTATACTAGAAAATATAGTAATCGGTGGCGTCGAATCGCGAATCATTTGTATCGGGACGTGTGGAAAAAAAATTTTAATGAACGTAAGTATTAACAATTATATAATAATTACACGAAAATATAATCGACCGCAGCACGTAGTATAATATTATGATATAATATTATGATTAAAAGGTTTCCGAATCGGTCCCCCGAGTGGTCGGTAAACCGTTTATGGGTTATACCAGCATATCATGACGATACATTTTTTTTATTTAACGTACATAAAATTTGATTGACGAAATTCTCAGTTTTTATCGCCGAAAATCTCAATTTTTGTCGCCGAAATTCTTCGTTTTTTTTGTACTTGATTGCAGATCGAAGTTGTTGAGGAGGACGCTGGGCCGAATCGGGAAAGCGTATGTTTACTAATAATTTATTCTTCCTTTGTACATCTTAATGCATCATTAACTTTGCGTAATTGTCTTTGCAGAACCTCTACACATTCCTGGCTGATACCACGGATGGCAAATCAATTCTTGCCACCTACAAAACCAATAAGTCGCTGACGAACAGTGTGCCGAATTTATTGACAAGATTGATCATTCGATCGGAGAAGGATGCAGCATTCAATGAATTAAATGTTGTCGATGGAGAATCGAGAATCCTACTATCTTTTGAGTAAGCATGGATTCACTACTCGACACTTTGGTGCGTAGTCAGTATTCTTTTATTAGTGTTTCATCGCAGCCTTAAATTTCTCTTTCGCACTTACATTTTTACTGCGTTCTGTTGTATTTGATCGAACTGAGTTTTTCTCTACTAATCTTGTTAGGCACTCCTACATTTTTTAGACTGTGTTGACAATCTTAGTCAAATTCTTGTTACTAAAGTGCGATTAAAGCCAATATTTTTCCACTATCATCATTTACGCGGTATTAGAAATGAGAAGGTGCGAAGCATGATGATAGTTCAAAAATATTGACTTTAATCTCAACTTTAGTAACAAGAATATCAGTAAGATTGTTAACATACTTTAAAAAATGTAGGTGTGCGTAGCAAGATTAGTAGAGAAAAACTCAGTTCGATCAAGTACAACAGAACGTAGTAAAAATGTAAGTGCAAAAGAGAGTTTACGCAGTAAGAAAACATTTAAGGCTATGATGAAACACTAGTAAAAGAATATTGACTATGCACAAGACTGTCGAGTAGTGAATCTATGCATTTATGAATATTATTTATTTTTATACTTTTGGCGCTTGACCAACTTGCTGGTATAAATGTTATCCACCTTGTACTCTTGAGCGACGGATAGAATTATATCGTAAAAAATTATTTTTAGAACGTAGTTTATAAGGGTTCAGATCGTTGAAATAAATAAAAATATTCTAAAATACATTGATTCATTTATATACCGTCCACAAAACTACATATTAATTGAATTTCATGTCATCTATGTAAAACTTTAATAGCGAAGTTAGTATAAGCAGCCAGAAACTCAAAATTTTGCCAACCTGCCCTCTGGAAAAAATTACCATATGGTTTGAGTAAAAGTTGCTATGATCCCAGTGAAAATTTCATATGTCGACGATGGTGGCGCTGGTGTACTATGTTGCCTGGTCGAAATTTACCATATGAAAAGTAATTTTTCCGAGATCCTTCTCTCAGTGTAGAGTGATCACGTCTCTTCCCCCGGTGCAATTTTCATGATGATTGAGGCCTGTTTCGAGATTTTATGCGATTTTGAAATTTTTGAAAAAAGCTCGTGGTAGCTCTAACTTGCGTAAATTTTGAACAATCGTCCTGAAATTGCACATAAATATAATAATATGACCAAAGAACTTTGGTATTGAATTTGGCCGAAATCTATCGAAGCAGTCAGATTTTATGGAATTTTGACTTTTTTGAAAAATTACTAAAAACGGTCTAATTCGAGTAAACGTGAAGGTATCGAGCTCAAATTGGGCACGGGAATGGACTAACACTGTACAATGTTTCGTATTAAATTTGCCGAAAATGGATCGAACCGTTTAAATTTTCTGGGACTTTGAAATTTTTGAATTTTTTCAGAAGTTGTATTTTTTGTCCGACACAAGTTTATGTATAAAGTGTCGCCTCAGGAGTAAAATAATTTGGAGACTTGTCATCGGTGGGGGAAAAATACATTGGACGTGGCCACAAAACGGTGAATATTGGATAATAGACTTAATAATTAAAAAAAAAAAATCTTTTTCCAAAACCCTGTATTTTCGTTAATTGAAGTAGGTGCACGGATGTAACAAAGCGAAGACATCGGTGTATTTTTTCGCGCTGAACCTGAATCGGCCAGTCGTTTTATATAAAAGGCAAACACGACGTTGACGTTAAAACAAGTTGAAAATTAAATTTTTCATATCGCTTCCTCATAAAAGTTGAAAATTGAAATTTTCATATGGCTTCCTCATAAAAGTTGAAAATTGAAATTTTCATATGGCTTCCTCATAGAAGTTGCAAATTGAAATTTTCATGTGGCTTTCGCATAAAAGCTGCAAATTGAAATTTTCATATGGGCTTCTCATAATGTTCCTTTATTTGCGAAGCTTCCTCTATGAGGAAGCCAACAATACAGAAAATGCTTCCTCATAGAAGAAGCTTCGCAAATAAAGGAACATTATGAGAAGCCCATATGAAAATTTCAATTTGCAGCTTTTTTAAATAATTTTTTGGAATTATCATTATGCATTATCAATATTTTCGAAACCTTCCATGTGGTTGATGTTTTCAGAATTTTATCCCATCGAGAAGTGTTTGCAATTCCGCTCTCAATTCTCTCTGAACTCACGTGGAGTCAGACTGTCCGCAAATACTACCTTAAGGTGAAATGAAACACGTTCTCTGACACTCTCTCTCACTCTACCGTAAGTCCAATGCCGCTATCTGGCTCACACTCCTGGCCTTGTCACGTGACTTTCACTTCACCTTAGTATATGATTATCTGTCTAAACTTTTGAAAGTATAATCTTAACAAACATTTATTATAAAAAATGTAATAAAAAAATGCCATAAACAAACGACAAGGATTCCCCTTTTCGTTTTTTTACTTAAATAATATCTTTATGAAACATTTTTTTTTAATTTTTTATGAAAAATGATATAACATTTTTTTAAACAGAAAAAGGTAAGAATATATTTATTTTGTTGTTCAATTTCCACCGTATACCTTCTGGGTTTTTTACGGAAGCCCATCCCATATAGTTAAGTAGCCAAGCTACTTAACCATGCGGTTAGTTAGGTAGCTAAGCTATCTAACTACCAGTGCGTTCATAGCCGACAGAGCTACACGGTACCGCATTTATCGGAGATACGGGGAAACTATGGAAAACCCGTACCGGTACAGTCGGCCATATTCTACTGATCCTCCGGTATTGTTGCCCTTCAGTAAGGTGCAGAAACACCAAAATCTCAGAAGAAAGCGCCTCCCGCTCAACGGTCTATGAGCCAGCTACCGCACGCTTAACCGGTCACCCATCCAGGCGAACGAATCAGCTTGACTTGGGGAACCACCAGTGCCGTACGCCAACCGGGCATCCACCGGTGTCGGTAAGTTAAGAATATATTAAAAACAGCCTCAAAACGACGAATTACGAAGAAATTTTAATGTTCCGAAAAAAGGTACAAAGTAATTTTGCACATGGCTTCCTCATGTGTTACAATTTTTCGCATACTTTCCTAAATAAAGAAGCCAAAATCAATCGACGACATTTCTCATAGAGAAACCTATGCGCAAGACTGTAACAAATGCGGAAGCCATGTGTAAATTACTTGGCACCTTCTTTTTTTTTAAAGCCTCCGTGACGCCAAATGCCACGAACCTAATTGCGAAAAGTACTTGTGATACTTTATACTTTGTACTTGAAGTATTTTTTTAAGTATACTTTGACGAGCTCTGATGTTAAACCGTAAACGTGCTAATGGCAGATCAGCAACGCGAAACTCTCCATCACATTCGTTGTTGGCGTAAAAGTCGTATAGTTGTAATAATTTTTAATGTAATTTATATTAAAAATATCTTCCAAATAAAAAAAATACTGTAGTCGACTAATGTCAACAAAAAAAATTGTATTGCTCGAAAAATACTAAATACCGTCTAAAACCCTGATAGACAAGTGGCACAAAAAGTAGCAGTTGGTGCAATAATTGCGACACATGCTGCACATGTAGCAAATATCGCGCCAATATTGCTACTTTTCATGGCGCTTGTCTATCTGGGAAGATGTTATTGCCTTGTGTAAAATTTTAACACTTTTCTTTTTTTTTTTTTTTACTTGTCAGTTGATCTTTATGCGGAAATTCTGGCGGCACGATCCAACGGAATCTCCTAACTCACCTCAAAGGTAAGGTAAGTAGAACGATCGCTGAACGGGGATGAAGGTTGCGGGTGAGGATAAGGGAGATCTAGGCATCTAACGTTACAGCTTCTAACGGCTCAACTCCACCGTACTACCGGCGGGCGTAGTACACCCAACCGCTTCCGGATCGTCGGACACAGGTTGATTTATATCACTGGATAGATTCACCGCAAAGGCCCTATGCCACCTTTAGCCCGAGGGTTTCGTGCAACTGGGAGACCACGAAATAATTTATGATTCGCCAGAAGATTATTTACCGCCTTGCGAACGATATCACACAAAGTTACCACAGCTTTTCATAGCTTTACGGGAGCCAGTGTGCAACGACGCGAATTTTTCTTTCAAAAGAATTTTTGCAACCCGAGGCTAGACGAAAATATTGATTACATAGGAATTAATATAGCAAGGTGCATGAACGAGATCACATATTTTTCTTCGCGTACTGTAGGTAATGGAGCGAAAGATAAAAAAGTATCGCTCTTAATAATCGGACAACGCGCTTTGGTGTTAACCATTTGAAGAACGGGAAAAAATGTATTAACAACCAACCGATGTATTTGAAACTCCATACCTGTAAAAAAGAAAAAGGTATGCTTCAAAGGGTTAATTCACACCCCATACCTCATACATCATACCTTATAATAGTTTGCAAAAAGAATTAAAATACGAGCATCCCCCAGTTGACTCAAGAGCATGCGAAATTCTGCGGTTGGAACCGACAGCGGTGGATGCGCGGTTGGCGCACGGCTCTGGTGGTCCCCCAAGTCAAGCTGATTCGTTCGCGGTCAGTACTTGGATGGGTACCCGCTTAGCCGTGCGCTAGCTGCCGCATCGACCGTTGAGCGGGGAGGCGCTTTCTCTTGAGACTTTCGGGTTTCTGCACTTTACTCAAGTGCAAAAATATGGGCGGATCGGTAGAATATGGCCGTCTGTACCGGCACGGGTTTTCCGTAATTTTCCCGTGTCCCCGACAAATGCGGTACAGTGTAGCTCTGTCGGCTACGAACGCACTGGAAGTTAGGTAGCTTAGCTGAGTACGGGTAGAGAGTGCTAGGGGGAATCGGGGTGGGGTTCCGTAAAAACCTGAAAGGGTATACGGTGGAAATGGAACAACAAATACTGCGGTCACAAATTGCGTAATGTGGTCATATTCCATCTGTGCACGCGTTTTAGTGTGATAGCCAACAAATTGTGAGTGCTAGAGCGCGAACCGCAATTTTTGAAGAAATTAAAAATGGCGCACAAAAAACAACTGAACATTTTTGGATGGAATTTTGCAGAAACATTGAATATTAACCACACATACAGTATATAAAATTTCAGCTTGAGCGGTCGAGGCATTCTCGAGTGGTGGGGGTTTGAATTTATCGCGTCTGATTCGCACGCACGCACGCACGCACATATTTTCGAAATGTGATTTTTCGACGTTTTGGAATATTCTGAACATGTTTTCTATAAAATCCCGAATTTTTTTTTTTTTTTTTGCACCAAAACAAAGCTTCCTCTATAATGAAGCAAAATAAACCGAACATTGTAAACCAGTAACGCGGTGTACTCTAATAAATTCTTACACCAAATTGACGAATGAACCACAATGTCACTTAACAGTGTTATTTTCTTAGACATCAACAAAACTCTCTGTTAACTGCTAACATCTCTCTGTTAACTGCTAACATCTCTCTGTTAACTGATAACATCATTTAACCACAACTTTAAGTTACAAATATGCATTTAACGGTGTCTTTAACCCCTAAGCGGTATTTTTAGTCGAGCAGCGTCCTCCTTCCCCCATTTCCGCTCTACCCAACCCGGACCCGGTCGATAATAAAAACTATAATCAACTTTTTTCCCGTGTGCTGGCATGTACGGTCAAAAGAAAAATCTCATCGAGTCTTTCGATGAGATTTTTCATTTCACCGTAGTGTAGACCGGCCCCAGTAAACACAGTAATCTAACTGCAATGTAACACCAATGTAACGGAAAATAACAGGTAATATTACGAGAATGTTACAAGTAAATTACATGTAAGTTGCCATTTTCGACTCAGCAATATAACACTGTTATATTACCGCGTTATATCGTTGTTATATAATAATATAACATGCTACTTTTATTTTAAGAACATATTATGGCTAATTCCATCCTTGGATGAGCATCTTCATTAGTGACAAACGAAATTACTCTATCGATCGGTACAAATACATCTCGGAAAAAACGTTATTAATTTGTATGCCATCGGCGGGATATGAACCTAGGAGCGTCGGACTTGTAGACGGTGATCATACCTATTCGGCTATGTTGGACTTGAGAAAATAATGTTGGAAAATTGTTTACACGATTCAGACAGATTACCTACGGATCATGACTGATGAATAAACTTTAATTTTTAGCATTAAATATTGGTCGGTAAGCCGTTTAACGGTAATAAGGAAGCCAGTAATTATTTGCTTGTTGTAATATCGTTATGAGCATGTTATGTACCTGTTATGAAGCCCGGTTTTGTAACCGTAACGCTACCACACTTTGTAACATTAACATTGTCTGCAGATTGGAAATGGTCATAAACATTGTTATAAACGTGTTATATGAAGGTTACAGAGTCCAGTTACATTATTGTAATGTAATTACGTTATACGCCATTAACATTACCTGATTATCACGAAAGTTACACTCACATTGTTACAAGTATGTTATGTAACGGTTACACAATTTTATACATAACTATAACGTTACACCGATATAACTATAACAGTTACATTGACTGCATATAACAATTGAAACATTACTTATTAAGTCCCATGTTATTCTATATATCAGATGAATAACATTGTTACATTACATGTAACTTCCATGTTGTATTGCCGTAATAAAACGTGTTCACTGAGGCCAGTGAGTGGACAGTTCACCAGACGAAAAAGCCAATGAATAAACTTTTTTATGCACGTTCTCTTATGGAAAGTGTAAATTCACTGGTCCTGTCCATCCTTTGGCTGGTTTACCCTACATGCCAGAATCCGCGAAAAAAGTTGATAACAGTTTTTATTATCGACCGGAATAATTCCCACGTACTTAAAGCGTAGTTTTTTTGATGGGACAGAAAAAACATGAATTACAAAAGAGGCAAAACGTGCCTCATATGAGAAGGATTAACCGTCCGTTATTTGGTTTACTTGACCTACATTACTACCTCCCGCATAGATTATGGACAACACTTTTTTCCCCTAGTTACCGTGTAAATTTCATGAAAGTACCGTTCTTCGCGCGAACCTACGAATATTATTGTTGAAAGTTTATTTCAGTACATGAGCCAGATGCTTAATTCACCTTGCGGAGACGTGCGCATCCTGCCGTAGACAGGTGTCTCATATGTGAAGGATTAACCGTGCGTTATATGGCTTACTTGACCTACATTACAACCTCCCGCATAGATTATGGACAACACTTTTTTCCCCTAATTACCGTGTAAATTTCATGAAAGTACCGTTCTTCGCGCGAACCTACGAATATTATTGTTGAAAGTTTATTTCAGTACATCAGACAGATGCTTAATTCACCTTGCGGAGACGTGCGCATCCTGCCGTAGACAGACCCGACGTCGTCGACGAGTGCACCTTACGCAAGAGGTGGAGATGGATGAAACTCGAGAACGACAGCGGGTCTCGACGTATAATCGATTGATATATTGATTAGTTTACGGGAAGCCGAAGTGCTCCGGGCAAAAGTGTACCCGAGCAGAAATTTAATCCGGTCAGAATCCGGCCCATACTTGGCGCGCCAGAAAATCAACTCCGGCCCGGATATGGCATATCGATATGGCCATGATCCGTGGTGTAACGCTCATGCAAATCCGGCCCTGATCCGGCATTAGGATCCGGTCCAAGTTCAGGCCCTGATATGGGCCTGACGTGGCCCGGATCACGCACCATTCCTCTTTTTGACAACAAAATTTACAAAAATATTGCACTTACACTAAATTCAGCCGGGGGTTCAACGCTTTATTTCATTATATTTTATTATACCTTACTAATTCCCACATTTTTATATCGGAAACACATTAGTAATTTATTACCCAGTTCGGGGCTTGAACCCCGGTCATCTAAGTTTGTAGTCGGGAACCAACCCACTCGGCTATTCAGAACTTGCGAATAATATTTTGGAACTTGTATATAACGTATGCTAGAAATGCTGAATATGTGGATCGTCATTTAATGACATAACATTCAATTGTTATATCTCTGTTTTTATGTTTGTGAGGTATTGTACTTATTCAATCAATTCAGTTCAATCAATTACTTGGCTATTTCTAACGGTCAATTGTTTTGTTAGAAATTTTTTATTAAAATATGTTGACAAGTTGGGCCAATGAAGGAAAATTGTTCCTTTTGTCGCTACGATATAGTTACGGCCTTTTGACCTTATAATTCTTTATTGTCGGTAGGGTAACTATCGTCCTATAATTGGGCCCGGACCGTGAACAATAAATTTAATAAATAAGTAAATAATTTGTTGCTGATGTCGAGTGACAAGAAATTATATACTTTACGTTTCGGTGACTTTCGGAGTACTCTTTAAAATTAACTACTTTCTATCAACCGTTGGACTAATAGATGCTGTCATTTTAACCAAATCTAGAATCAGAATAGATTATTTCCAGATTTGCACCAGTCATATTTCTGCTAATATTACGTTATAAATGATAAATATACACGGGAACGGCTTCTTAGGTATGCATCGGACATTGGGAAGTGCTTAATAAACAATTACATAGCGGCATTTATAAAAATAGAAGCCTTATATACGAATAAGCGCCTGTTTGATATCGCCAATGTTGCCGGACCTGGTAGTCTGATTGCATTTATACTCGCTATGCGGCTCTAGCCAGTCAACGTAGCAAATAAAAATAATTCAAAAAATGTTGTATGACAATTATAAATGCCTGATCCTTTCCTGACTTGGCCCTCAACCGAAACAAAACAAGTTTTAGCGATCCGGCAAATGAAATGAATTTCATATCAGGGCCGGATCCGGCGATGTCCAAGATAACACATCCGGGTCCTTTACTGCAGCCGGTAATGGCCCAGTTCAAGGGTAAATCCGGCAAATCTGAACACGCTTGCCTTATTGGTACCTGAACTGGTGCTCATCGGGCAATAATGCGGCAGCCTCTTCAGGCTCGCCGGTCTGTTACCTGATGTACACCAGCGTGCTTTATTGCACCCGGAAACGGCCTAATTCCGGTAGATCTCCGGCAAACCTGATGTCGTCTGCCTTATTAGTACCTGAACTGGTGTACATCAGGCAATGGTCCGGCGAGCCTGAACAGGCCGCCGGATTCATACCTGATGTGGACCTGATGAAAAATATGGCAGCCGGAAAATTGTTCTGCTCGGGTAGGCGCGCAACGTGCATCGTCAATTTGCCATTACCATTTCTACGTCAATGGTAGCTACCGACGGATATATTTCAAACTTGATAATCTCGTGCCGTACGCAAGTTCGTCATCGATAAATCAACTAGGAATACTGCGGTGGGTGTACGACATAATATTTCACGCAAACATGCGTCGAACGCATTGAAAATAAAATGACGAAGAAATAAATTCATAATAGTGTGTGAACTCGTTTTCAACAAAATTTCATGGCTGCCATGGTAACCCTAACGGAACTGAGGTGACCATCGGCAGACTTCAATAGGCTAATGCACAATGTACAAAATTGTAACTTGCTATAGACTCGTAGATAACCTTTATTTTGGCGTCGTTTTTCCGTAACCCTTGCAACCATCGTTGTATAGTATATTTATTTGATTTTTAGTTGCATGGGGATTACTCGAGTCCATCAAAACAGAGTTGCATAAAAGTTAAAAGTTTGAACAAAGCGATCAGTCTCATTTCAGTATACCCGGAGTCTCGTCATAGTCATTGCAACTCATGGATGCATGTCTAGTCAACCCTAGTGCGACTGCGACTACGATGCAACCCCGAATCCGTGGTTGAACCAGTTCCACTAGGGAGGTTAATTTTGTTGTTGTTATTACAATACTTTTGCTCGTTGCATACCTCGAGTGAGAAAGTTAAAATTATCAACGTCCCATCGATTTTGCGCATGTCATGATACATTCGATTTTCGCATACTTGTATGCGTCGAGCGTATTAAAAATAAATAAGTGAAAGATAAGTAAATAAAAAAAGAAGATTTACGAATGATTTTTCGTTGTAATACGTCTCGTATGCATTTATACTCGTGTATCGAATGTAAATAAGAATCAGGACTTGTAAATCTCAAGACCAAATAGTACGTTCACATCAAAGGGATTACAGATGTACACTCGCCCCTTCGCATCTTCCACATTACTTCTTTTTTTTCCTTCCTCGACTTGTATCGCCGGCCGAGAAACAGAGAAACGGACGGACGTATCACACACCGTTTAACGTGAAACACTATGTGGGTTACGCCATTTCGGTTCTCAGCAGTCGATACAGGAGGAAACAACCCCCGTGCGACCCACTACCTGCACGAGAGAGATCCATGATCAAAGCCGTTGGATGCTCCCAGCGTTATAACACGCTAGCGTAACCATCTTCCTTTTACTCTCCTCGCATCCTCGCTCCTCTTCGTAGGCCACGCAGGCGAGTAAAAATTTCGTAACACACACACACACACGAACGAGATCTCTTGGCATAGAAAAATTTTCTTTTCGTTCGCTGGTACGTATATAAATACGAATAATTTCCTGTCACCACTGCCGTACTGATTTTCTCGACCGGAAAATGTAGGAAAACTGCCGCGGCATTAGCCCACGTGAATTCGCCTGGGTTCGCCACGTTTCAGAAGATAGAGGTTAACCTCGGAACTGCGGGTAAAAGACTTGCAGGGCGTCCGTATAGTCGGATAGAGCGATATATATATCAGAGATGGGCAAATTTTTAATGGAAAAAAATCCAATTACAAATTACACGAGTAATTTGTAATTGGACTTGATTTAATTACAAATTACATGATTGATATGTAATTGAAAGCTCAGTTAATTATTAATTACACTGGTAATGGTTATTAAATTTTGTTGAATTACTCATTACCTTGAGCATTAGATTACTCGAGTAATTAAATTACTCCAGTAATTAAATTACTCCAGTAATTAAATTACTCCAGTAATTAAATTACTCCAGTAATTAAATTGCTCCAGTAATTAAATTGCTCCAGTAATTAAATTGCTCCAGTAATTAAATTGCTCCAGTAATTAAATTGCTCCAGTAATTAAATTGCTCCAGTAATTAAATTGCTCCAGTAATTAAATTGCTCCAGTAATTAAATTGCTCCAGTAATTAAATTGCTCCAGTAATTTAATTGCTCCAGTAATTTAATTGCTCCAGTAATTTAATTGCTCCAGTAATTTAATTGCTCCAGTAATTTAATTGCTCCAGTAATTTAATTGCTCCAGTAATTTAATTGCTCCAGTAATTTAATTGCTCCAGTAATTTAATTGCTCCAGTAATTTAATTGCTCCAGTAATTTAATTGCTCCAGTAATTTAATTGCTCCAGTAATTTAATTGCTCCAGTAATTTAATTATGAGAGTAATTTTACGTAAATGATATGAGGAATTATTTTGCTTCTGTTTCCTCATAGAAGAAGTTTTATCTTGGCGAAAAAAATGCCTTCTCATAGAAGAAGCTTTGTGAAAAAACCAACATTATGAGAAAGCGATATGAAAATTGTAATTTTCAATTTTTTTATTGAGAATTTTCAATTTTTTTATTGAGAATTTCAATTTTTTACATTTTTGAGGAAGCCACATTTTCATCTGTCGCCGTCTTATCTGTCACAGTCTCATGTGTCGCAGTCTTATCTGTCACAGTCTCATGTGTCGCAGGCTTATCTGTCGCAGTCCCATCTGTCGCAGCCTCATCTGTCGCAGTCTCATCTGTCGTTGCCACTTTGCAGTTTTATCTATAAATTTCTGTCGATCTCCTGATAAAATACATAACCTAAAAGATATATAATTATGATCCATAACATAAAATAAAATAACAGAAATATTCAATATAATACACCGATGCTATTCCGTCCATTTTTATGCGGGATAAAAGTCGGCTCGAACTTGAATTTCTTGCCGCCATAATAGGTTAAGCCAGCAGCCTATCAGAACGGTCTATTTTGAAATTCACTGAATGAGCAATCATGCCTTCGTGAGTTTAACAACACATCTTTGTACGGGACAAAGCGCGAAAAATAGTGTGCTACAACAGTGTTGAGAGGACAAGTGTTCGATCATGTGTTGAGTCAAAAGGTGATCGATTTTAATTCATATTTTACCTTCCTAAAGTGCAAGACTATTCAGGTAAGTTAGTGAGTCGCATTGCCGAATCCCTGAGCGATATTTATTGTAACGTTTCTAACATTAGTGTAATGACCAAGCGAAATAAAAATGCGCGTAGTAGTTGCTTTTGAACTACCGACGGCCATTTCAAGTTTCCAAACAAAAACTTCATGTTTAAATCTCAATGTTCGTTAAATAATGGCGGAACCGTTTTTTCACTTGGTCTCAAGCATTTTTCCGTAGCTGTATACCTTCCTGGAGCTTATATAGATGCTTATATACCTTCCTGGAGCTTATATAGATGCTTATATACCTTCCTGGAGCTTATATAGATGCTTATATACCTTCCTGGAGCTTATATAGATGCTTATATACCTTCCTGGAGCTTATATAGATGCTTATATACCTTCCTGGAGCTTATATAGATGCTTATATACCTTCCTGGAGCTTATATAGGATTATATAGAATTCCCAATTTTTTAAACGTTACAGCCAATTGTTACGTGATTCGACCATGCCGCCCCCGGAAAATATCGTCGCTGTCGTCGATAATCCGGGAAATATAGCCGCAGACGGAGAAGGCGAAATCGCTGTCATGGCATTAAGTCAGATGTCGATCGACGAGTATCTGCCGATGAACATTCCCGCGGAAATTCCTCTGAAGCATGTCGATCTTTGCGTGGCATGCAAGAAAAAAGCGTACTTGGATGGAAAATATTTTACAGTCGACTACGCAATCTCTGAGCCCAACAACATTTTTGCCGTCTGCAAAATATGCAGACCTACAAAAACGATTTCGGGGAGAATTGACGTATCGTCAAACTTCCCAACACATTTAAAGGTAAGTTTAATATAAAATTTCCGACAGAAGATCGTCGGTGCCTTAACTGGAAGTGACATTTCTCCCAGACGACGTCGGTTTCGGTCGAAAAATGATATTTCCAAACCGGAAGTTTTATCTAGATGACGTCGTTGCCGGTCGGAAAATGATATTCTCAAAATGAAAGTGACGCTTCCCCTATATGACGTCGATTCTGGCCGAAAAAGATATTTCCAAACCGGAAGTGACGTTTCTCGACGTTACTTCCGGTCGGAAAATTAGATTTTCAAACCGGAAATGATGTTCCCCCTAGATAACATCGGTTTCGATCGAAAAAACATGTTTCCAAAATGGAAGTGACACTTTCCCTATATGACGTCACGTCCTCTCGAAAGTATTTCCAAACCGGAAGTGACGTTTTCCCGAAATGACGTCGTTTCCGGTCGGAAAATTATATTTCCAAAATGAAAGTGACGCTTCCCCTACATAACGTCGATTCTGGCCGAAAAAGATATTTCCAAACCGGAAGTGACGTTTCCCGACGTCACTTCCGGTCGAAAAATTAGATTTTCAAACCGGAAGTAATGTTCCCCCTAAATAACGACGGTTTCGATCGAAAAAAGATGGTCCCAAAATGGAAGTGACACTTTCCCTATATGACGTCACGTCCTCGAAATTATTACCAAAGCAGAAGTGACGTTTCCCCTAGATGACGTTACTTCTTATAGAAAACATTTGCCAACCGGAAGGGACTTTTTCTCTACATGACGTCGGTTATGGCCGAAAAAGATATTTCCAAACTGGAAGTGATGTTTCCTCTAGATGACGTCACTTCCGGTCGAAAAATGATTTTATGTCACTCGGTGGGAAAATGGCGGTTTTTTCACCCGCTTCGCGTGCGAAACCCCCCATTTTCACACCTTGTGAAATAAAATTTTGTTCGATACTCGTGCGAAAAACGTTTTCTGAACTCGTGTGATTGCAACACTCGCCTTCGGCTCGTGCTGCAAACTCACACTCGTCAGAAAAAGTTTTTTCGCACTCGTATCGAAATGTACTATTTTCAAATCGAAAGATCTTGAATTAATCGTATCGATGGCCTTCTTTCACACGGACGTACAGGCTGTGTATAAGCATAACCTATTTGTCCCTTCGGAGTTAAACCATTGATATTATATTATTCACATTTGCGTAAAAATGATGCTCAAGTGATATAATGTACGTCCAATTATTCATTTGTAGAGAGCACATCCAGACTTGCTCAACCAGGCGTATAACAAAGTCAAACGTCGACGTATGAATGGGACGGAACCTCAGGCGTGCAATAAGCGGACAACATGCTCGTTTTCACAAGCCCTATTCGAAGAGAACGTCACTAATTACGTTTTAGAAAGCATGGCACCATTAAGAACCGTCGAAATGCCAGCGTTCCGGAAGATGTTTGACGGTACTTTTAGACTATGTTATTCTTCTTCTTTAATTTCGAGATTTCCATGTCAGAATTCATAAAATGAACTAAAATTTTGGGAAAAGTGGTTTTGAATAACTGCTTATTTATATCATATTTATAGTATAGTGTAGTATAGTATAGTATAGTTTATAGCATAGTATATAGTGTTTTTATTTATAGCCTGTAGGTCTGTAAGTTCGTGTACGTACACGTCTGCGTGCGCGCGTAAATTTTCAATTGTGTTTCTGACTTTTGCAGAATTATCCGTTTATTTTATAATATTGTAGATTTTCACATAAAGCAAGGTGACTCGTCGGTTCAACATATGTCGAGACGCAAGATTGGCCGGAAAATCGAAGCTTTGTGCACCGAGAACATGTCGAAAGTTCGTCAATCGATGCCCGTGAATGATTCTTCACTCTTCTGCACTACAGCCGATATTTGGACGGGGATGAATCGGCGATTCATCGGAGTGACTGCTCATTGGGTAATTTCCCCTTTATTTTATCATTCCAGTTATTTAATTTAACAACTTTTCGAATAAACATGGATTTAGAGATTATTATGAGTAATGTGAAAAAACTTATCCTGATATACAATCGAAATTTCACCATTACATTAGGAATATACTAAATTATCTCATTTACTCTGAATACGCTGGATCTTGCCGTTTCATTGCATTCTCTTACGTTCACGCAACTCTTTGTGGTCTTTTTAACAAACAAAAAAAATTAATTGCTTAATTTTATAAGATCGACGACGGTACTCTCCAACGGAAATCAGCTGCTATTGCGTGTAGGCGCTTTCCTGGTACTCATTCCCATCAGGCGATCGCAACGGTACTTGGACAAATCCATGCTTCTTTCGGATTGAATGAAGCGAACATTGTAGCGACAGTTACCGACAATGGTGCGAACTTTGTCAAAGCTTTTCGGGTGTTCGGAGCAGACATAGAAGATTTCTTTCTTTCCGGTATGTATGCCCTTCCATGTTTTTTATATATTTGGTGCAGAGCCGGACATTACTTAAAGTACCGGATACTTGTTTGGAACTTCAAGTACGTACTTGAAGTACGTGAGTATTTTTTAGTACTTCGAGTACTTTTTTCACGATTTCAAGTACCAAGTACAAGTATTTTTCGAGTACATGCTCACATTACGGATACTCGATTAGTGGCATGACATCCTGTTTCTATTAATATATGATTATCTGTCAAAACTTTTCAATAAATATAATTGTAACGAGAATTTGTTTTTAAAAGATTACTAAAAGATTTTTAAAAGTTTTTTTAATTAGGAGAAAATATCTTTAAAAAGAAGATGCAATTTTCATGGAACTATGGATTTTTTTTAATTACAAAAAAGGTAACAATGGATTAATTACGATAATTTCAGTTAGCGCATTTATACAATAACTTTTGCAGTAAATAGTTATCGTTTAAATTGTATGAAAGTCGACATTTTTAATGTTACGAAAAAAGGTGCAAAGTAATTTGCAACAGATGGCTTCCTCATTGATTACAATTTTTCACATAGTTTGCTCTATGAGGAAGCCAAAATCAATCAACGAAGTTTTTCATAGAAATAAGTATGCGCAAAATTGTTATAAATGAGGAAGCCATCTGCAAATTACTTTGCAGTTTTTTTTAATATACATAACGCTTAATGCTGCGAACCTAATTGCGAAAAGTACTTGGAAAAAGTACTTGAAAAATACGTCGAGTAAAAAAAGCACTTAATACTTCAAGTACTTGCGATACTTTATACTTTGTACTTGAAGTATTTTTTTGGTACTTTGCCCAGCTCTGATTTGGCATCCTTTAAATCCATTGTATGATATGTGATCCGGAAAATGTACATTTTAAGCCATTGAAGTAACGTAATGATTTTCTCATTTAGACGAGGTTCTTCACGATACTGGTGAAGATAATATCGAAACTTCCGCTGTCAAAGAAGACATCGTGCCGGAAGAAATGCTTCACCCCGAAACGATTGAGGATACGGAAGAGTTTCGCGAAATGCTGCCATGCCATTTGCGGTGTGCAAGCCACACTCTCAATCTTGTAGCAACGACCGATATACCCCGCGCGATAAAAGATGTGCAAACTCTCGCAGACGCCCATGCGGAAGCTATCGGTCGTTGCAATTGGCTATGGAAGGCACTGCGATCTCCAAAGACCAATGAAGCGGTGAGGGTATATTTGGGCAGAGCGTTGCTCCGACCTGTAGTGACTCGCTGGAACTCCCGGTATGACTCCTTAAAAAGAATTGTTCTTCTGAAAGACAAAATTCTTCACCGTGACATGAACGAAATAGTCCAGCTGGCAAACCCACTGCGAGAAACTGACTTCCGATACATCGAAGAGTATTTGCAGTGTGTGCAACCGCTAGCTGAAGCAATTGACGTTCTGCAAGGTGAAAGCTACTGCTTTTACGGGTACCTTCTACCGACGTTAGTTTGCCTTCGACGGAAAGTTGAAGCGTTGGCGATTGAAGACCGAATTGCGCAATGCAAACCCGTGCTTAACGCAATCAAAAATTCTTTGGAAACGCGGTTCAAAAAATTCTTTGAGATTGAGGAAGCTGGCAAACTTGCAGCGATTGCGGCTGTAACACACCCCAAATTCAAAGTGCGCTGGTTGGTTTGTCTGGACGAAGCAACTCAAGAAAAAGTTCGGTCTCTGTTTCTAACAGTTGCAACTGAAGAGGCAACGCGCGGCTACAGTCCAGAACCAGAAGCCGAGCTTACAAATGCAGATGATTTCTTTGATTTCGGCGAAGCTCTCGCTGCACCCGGATATGTTGATCCGGTTCTTCAACATGGAGACGTTGAAATCGAAATTAGCAAATATATTTCACGAGCCGACAAGAACCTCGAGATACTGAAAGACTATCCGGTAATTCGAAAGCTCTTTTTGCGATACAACACGCCATTACCGTCGTCGGCAGCGGTGGAGCGTCTCTTCAGCTTTGCCACGTTGATGGACATCCCGAAATTTAACAGGCTGACGAATACCCACTTCGAGGATCGGGTATTATTTAAAGCCAATGCTTCAAAAGCATAACTCTGAAGTATGTCCTCTGCATAGTAAAATAGGTACCAACGTTTCCCTCCACAAACAACGTAGCCAGCGTGATGTAGCTCCTGGTAACGGCGGTACGTGGTTGACTCGTGTATGTCACGCTCGACGAAAGACGCAGGAAAAAGAATAAATACTCGAGGGATAAACAATATAGTATAAAGAAATATAGAGTCGGGGCTCGGCTGGAGAGTTACGATCGACGTCTTTCTAGCGTAATCGATGACGATGCTTTTTGTTTTACTCTCTTTCGTTGTCCAGTGTCACGATCGACGTCTTTCCGGCATACACGATGATGATTTTTTTATTTTTTATATTCTCTCTCTCTCTGTCCCGTATTACAATCGAGGACTTTCTGACATAATCGATGATGATAATTTTTTTTTATTCTCTTTCTCTCCCGTATTACACCGTAATAAAAATTCGTATCAATTTTGTTGTGCTAGTACTGGAAGTTTTGACACATAAACTGATAATACTTTTCATGTTTATTGTACAAAAAAAATCTTGTCTATTTTGCAAAAATGCCTGTCAATTTCACAAATATTGTTTGTACAATTAAGAAGAAAATAATTAAGGACGTTTGTGCATAAAAAAAAGTTGGTGAAATGTACAAATATTGTTTACTGTATGGAACCCCATAGGCTGAAACACTCAGGTGGATGGCCCTTTCTCAATTTATTTGATTATCCTTGGCTATAAAATTTAGTATAAGATAAAAGATGTAAAAAAAATGGTGAGCATTATCAATAAATGTTCTTTTGCTACGACTAATACTTCATATTTCTGTTCAAAATATTTTTCCTTTAGTAAAAAAATAATTATTCGAGTAATTAGATTACTCTAGTAATTCAATTACTCGAGTAATTCAATTACTTGAGTAATCTAATTACATGTAATGTGATTGCAAGTAATTATCAGGATCTCAATTACAAATGCTCGGATTAATTTGTAATTAAATGAATCTAAATGACAAATGTTTGGAATAATTACTAATCTAATATTTCTCAATTACAAATGCTCGTAGTAGTTATTAATTAAACATGTCATTCAATTACGATTGTAATCTTTGTCGCCCATCTCTGATATATATATATATATTGTGATGATACTTTATTCTCTCCAAATTGAAAATCGGGACAATCCGGGAAATCTCGGGCGAGGGAAAAGGGGAAAATAATACACCAAAGTTTTGTGTAGAAAACGTGGAAAAGTAACCTTTAATAATAACTCTGTTCGGTGAATGGTAAACAATAAACGAAAATAAACAATCTCAATAATAATCCGAAAGAAAAAGAATTCGCAATAACAACTATAATAACCAATAGAAAATAAGAGAAAGGGGGCAAAGAATTCAAGAATAATACAAAAGGGAAATATTCAATACTCAGGGGAGGTTAGAAAATAACAAAGTAATCAATACGCGGGGAAAAATAAGAAAATCGGAAAATAATTAATGCGCGGGGAAACAAATAAAAAAAAGGGTCGATAAATACTCAAAAACTTACGAAGATAATGGAACTGATAATAATTGCCGGGACGGCAATTCGCATGGGTCAATCGCAGGGAGGAGGGGGGGCTGGCCGGTGAATATTCTACACAATGTTGGTCTTAATTTGCCAAACTCAGAAAAAATATCAAAAAGAGAGAAATAAATCAAAACGTTAACTATTCTTTTTTTTTGGGCGCCAGCTACTGTAACGGTGTAGCACCGGAACTCTCGATTTGTTTAATCGGAAACACCAAAAGGAAAAAAAAGGAAAAAAATTCTATTGCCCTTCACTGCACTCGGCTAGCGGGAATGGAGGAGGGAGGGGGATGAGACTTGTCAGGCCGCAGGCACTGTCCAGGGCTTCTTGACAATATTACCTCGGCACAAAAAAATAGAAAAGAATCTCAATAATTACAGGAAAAAAAAATCGATAAGAGGGAACAATTTATGAGTCTCGGGGAAAGTGGGGAAAATAAACTTAACGATCGCGCGCTGTAAATTTTTACGGTCGCCACCACTCACGCGCACGAGTGAAATTCAGAAAAATGTCGGCGCACGTGGCGGCCGATAATGGACGGTCGAAAACGGTACAAAAAAAAATCACTTAAAATTACAAAAAAGGGGTGACGGTAAATTTTCAGGGGGATCTGGAAAGTGGGACAATCAATCGAGTATAAATGGGGAGGAAGGGAAACTTAAAACGTACTCACTCAACCGCTCGCTTTTACTAATCTCTATCGGTCACAATCTTTCTCCGATTGTCCGTTCGATAATTCTTTCGACAAAATCCTCTCGGCAAAATTCGTTCGATATTCCTTGGTTTGCCGAGTCGTTATAAATTCCAAGTTTTGGTCCAAATCGTATCCGTTAGTTAGTCCTGGGGTCGGTACTCTCCGGGCATGGAGTCTGAATATAACGTGGGCTTTCCAGGTCGATGTAAATTCCAAAACTTTGCTCTTTATAATTTCTACGCCTGTTACACACAATCGCTCTCTCACACGCCGTGGCTCGAAGTGAAGACGGCCTCGCCGCTTCCGGTTTCTTCTCCGACCTTAGGGTCGGTCTTGCAATTTGTGATTTGGCTGGCGAAAATCGATTGGTCGATCTCGGGACTAGCTGGTGAAGGGCGTTGGGATTGGCCGCGGCCGATGCGAATATTCGTCGCGACGGAAGGCCTGTCACGACGCTCGGAACGCGCATCTTCTGCATCGATTGGCCCATCGATCGTCGAACAATTCTCGACGTCGAGCGGTGCTGGTTCCTCGCGGCGGGCTGGTGAAATATCGCATCTGACAGCTCAGGTGGATTTTTACGGTGTTTGCCCGCACGACACAGCTCGTCGGTTTACACTCGAGATTTCGAGCCGAGAGTGTGTCGTCGGGTTCCGGGCTGTCCAGGACGGGTCAGCCGAGTGGAGTTTCGTTGTTGTGGCTTCCAGGGGACGGGACGACGGTGTTTTGGCGGTGTACCGGAGTGTCGGGCATTTTTGGAGGTTAGTGCCGGGATACCGTACCAGACTTTAATTCCCGGTCGGTTGACAATTTTTGTAGGCTGTTCTGGGCCTGGCAGGGTCAATGCTTTCGGTGGTGAAGTCCTTGATGGTCTGCGCTGGTCTGCGATGAGTCTGCGATGAGTCTGCGACGAGTCTTCGGTGGGTGGCGATGGCTTGAGTGAGTGGGTCGAGGGACTGACTGGGTAGCAGGGGATGAGGGTAAGTCGGGGAAGAGGGTTAACAATATTAACAGTCGTCGCTTAAGTTGTAAAGTTTAATCCTAATTTATTCCCTAGGTGAGTGGTGGGACGTCGAGCCACGTCGGAGGAGACTTGTGACGCACCACGTCACAATATATATATATATTGTGACGTGGTACGTCACAAGCCCTTCCCCAAAATCGGCTCGAGTCCGCCGCTCACCCAACGTTAGACCCGGATATTTTTGCGCTTTTTTTTTCTACTTATTTTGTGTAAGCATGTCAATTCCCGCTTTATTCCCTCCCGTTACCCCCTGTGCGAATGTGCGCGACTCGAGGACAATATCGATAGCCCCCCCCCCCCCCCCTTTGACGGCCCACGATCAGCAAGGAACAGCAAAGGAACGAGAGCCAACGTGCTGACGCCGAGGAAGGTAGGAGGATCGTGGACGAGGGGAAAAAGCCACCAACAAGACCGCCCGAAAAAGCCTCGAAAAGCCGCCGCTGCCGCCCGCTGGGATCGCCGACGCACGGCATCGATCGACGATCCAGCGGGGCCTCTGTCGCCACCTCCCGTAGACCGGAAGAAAAACGCCCGTCCATGACTCCGATTACCGACCGACGCTGACGCACAGGTGCTCTCGTCCCCCCACCACCATCAGCGCCAACGTCGACGAAGAAGAAGACCCCGCCATGTCCCTCACTCTCCGAGCCGAGCCGCGTGGCGTGCGAACGTGTGTGTGAGACCGGGAGTCATTAGTTTTAAGCCCGAAAAGAAATATTGTATAGCGAGTGTGAGAATTACTAAACATTAAGACGACTCGGCTATTCAGTGTAAATCGATTAGACTCCTTACGGAGAGCATAGCCCGCCCATACGACGAATCAGCGATAGCCCAGGAATACGATTTTGGACCGATATACGGAATTTATAAAGACTGAGGCTGTCCGCTGATTCGAGGAGAAATTGAGACCGGAAATCGGAGAAATTTTGTAACCGAGATCCACGTGTGTGGAATTTGAGTGAGTGAACCCCGATTTTGTCGTAAGTTTTTGACCAAATTTTTCCCAACCCGTTCGACCCGTTTTCCTTCCCCGAGTACCCCGTATTTTAGTAAAAATTAGTCGTAATAGACTTTGCCTCGTGGTCGACACGTGGTCGGCATTTTTGCACACGAGCAAAGAGGAATCGCGCGCGTGGTGAGCGGCGTAAAAGGCGTTAAATTAGCTATTAGTGAAACAGTTTTTGCCATCGATCCCATTAAGACTTTGGGACATTTCCCGTCTAAATTATTAAGACCGAGGTAATTTATTACGAAGCCCTGGACAGTGCCCTCGGCCAGAGAAGTCTCATTCCCCTCTCCCCCCAACCCCGCTAGCCGTGTGCCGTGCAAAGTAATAGAATTTTCTTCTCTTTTGTTTCCTCCTAATTATTGAGTTACGGTGCTACACCGTGAAAGTAGCTGGCGCCCAATAATAATTTACTGACATTTTGATTCGTTTTTCTCTTTTTAATATTTTCCTGATTTTTGGCAAATTAAGACCAATATTGTGTAGAATATTCACCGACCAGCCCTCCCCTTCCCTGCGATTGACCCTTGTGAATTGCCGTCCCAGCGATTATTATAGACTTCATTATTTCCGTAAGTTTTAGTTCTACTTTTCTGCGTATTGATTATTTTTCCATTTTTTTATTTCCTGCGTATTGATTATTTTTCTATTTTCTGACTTTTTGTTGTATTGATTATTTCCCCCGTTTTCTCCCTTTTTGCGAATATTGACACTGTTACCGATTTCTTTTTGTGCCCATTTTTAGTATTTCCGATTTTCATTTTTCTTCTTATGATTGCTATTGTTTTTCCCTACGTCCCCACGATTGTTATATTGCACCTTATTTTTATTTTCTGATTTCTTTGCCTTTTTCTTATTTTCTATTGTTTATTTCTCGAGCCATTATTATTATTGTTATTGCGAACTCTTTTTCTTTCCGAGTATTATTGAGACTGTTTTCTTTCTGTTATCGAATCCCTGCAACGTACCAGTAACGGCGTTGAAGCGGCAGTATTTTTTTATTGTTTTTGTTATTTGCCAGTCATCGAACGACTGAGGATTAAAGATTAAAATTATTATATTTTCTACACAAAACTTTGGTACATTATTTTCCCCTTTCCCCTCGCCCTATATTTCCCGGATTGTCCCGATTTTGAGATTAAAAAAAGAATAAAGTATCATCACCATATATATATATATATATCAATGTCGCCTTTTGTAAGGAAAATAATAAAATTGAACAAAATACGACATTGAGCCGCTTCAAGCGAAAATTGTGCGCTCGATACGGCTATGAACAAAGCAAATTTGATACATATGTATATATATAAAAAATGTTATGCTGGACAAAGGCGCACGGGGCGTAACTTAATTCTATCGTTCATTTTACCTTAATACGGCGTTAAAAGGATGCCTGGCTTAATAAAATCTAAGGTAATTTAATTCATCGTTCCTCTCTAGGACATTGTTATGTAACTCGCCGATAGCAGAATATACGTTTAGTGTCGCCGGGTGACGTTCACGGTATATCCGGGCCGTCGCACTTTCCGGAGAATAGAATTGAAGTCAACCCCCGAAGCAAAACACGTATCGTCGCCTCTCTGCACTGAAAATCCGTTCCTCCAATTATGGTTTTTTATTCTCCGCACAGTAGGGAGTCATCCCGTCGGGAGTTTCGTCTCCTCGTCTCCAAATAACGTCTCTCTCTTTCCGCCCCCGTAACTTTCCCTTTGAGCCTGTGTGTTCACATTTTAATTAACATTTGCTTTCGAAAAAGGGTCGCTTCCGCTCTACAAAACTTTTTCGACGATCTCGTTCCGTACGTGAATTTTTAGGTACAACAGTAACCGACGAGGAATCGTTGAAATATTATATTTTTATTCCCTGCTTACGCTATTCGTCTTGTCAGCTATATTTTTTAGTTACGAATTATTTTGTTTTACATCGATAATCGAGAAGATTGGATTGTTGAAAGGCGATAAAAAAATAATTTTATACTGCACCCCTGATAATTCTTCGAGCGTAGGACATTTATAAAGAGGGTATAGAAATTATGTAATGATGTTGGTATATTATATACAGGGATATCTTTTCCGGGAACGGTGAAGGTATGTCGGCAATTTTTTGTATACATTTTTTTTTGTCATACATTGAGAATAGATTTCATAATTTTTTGTCCTTCCGCTTCGGCGAATTTTTCTTTGAACCTTTTCGTCTTTTATAATTAATGCTTTTAGCCAAGGCTCTTTCCCGTTGGAAACGCGATCTCTCCGTCTATCTTGGTTTTTATATTAATTAATGTGAAACTCCGTAATGTCCTGAGAATTATGATAAAACTGATATTCTCAGAACGACGCGAAATATAATTTTCGCTCTTAGAAAGTTAATTCCGATTTACGGAATTATTAATTGAAAAATTTAATTACAAGTGGTTAAGAAATTTTGTAAATAGGAGAAATTATAATTTACTTTTGCAACTATTCAAAAAAAGTTCTTTTACTATTTCGGATCAATGCTCACTTGTTGGCAATTGGGTTGTTGGGTTGGCACGCACGGTTGCAGCAAAGCGTTGGTGCAAGTCCAAGAAAATTAAGACATCAATTGTGTTTTATCAATAGTCCATCAACCCTGCGCGGGCAACCTGGGTTTTAAGATAGTTCTGTAGCTTGGTATTCATTTCGCATAAGTTCAAGAAAATGAGATAAAGTTGCAAATACTTCTCGATGATATAAAAATCTGAAAAAATGCATGCGTATTAAAGGTACTGAATAGATTAATATTGCATAATAATAATTCCAAAATGTTATTAACAACGTGATGAAAAGAAAATTGGTTAACAAATGTCCCGGAAACTCATTTTTTTAAAAATAAAAATGAATCGTTCATTTTTCTAAATACGCATGCATTTTTTCAGATTTTTAAATTTGCTTTGAAATTTTTTTTATATGAAAAAAAAACACAAAATTCAAAGCTAGGCTAAAAATCTTTAAAAATTCATACGTATTCAGAAACGTGAACGAATGATTTTCATTTTTTTTTAAAGTTAGGTTTCCGGGAGATTTGTTGAACAGTTTTATTTTTAGAATTAATCTTTTCAGCACCTTTAATATGCTTGATTTGTTTCAGATTTTTATACCATCCAGAAGTGTTTGCAATTCCCTCTCATTTCTGTGTAACTTATGCGAAGTGAATACCATTTGCAAGGACTACCTTAAGGGCTTATGCCACAGCATATGGGTAAAAACACACGCATATTACGGGATTTTTTATTTACCGAGAAAAAAATCACGAAATTTGCATGCGTTTTTGCCGATTAACTGTGGCGTAAGCCTTTAAATTTTTCAGTTTGCCCATGGCGTTATGTTTTTCGCCAATGTACAAAGAGCAACGCTCTGATGGCACATTTATATCTCTCCCACTCACAACTCTACCAGATAACAAGTCTACCGGATAATAACTATACCAAAAAAGATAGCTCTAACAACTCTACCAGAAAACATCTCTACCAAAATCTCTACCACTGAAGAAAAAAACTTTGCCCGAATTTAAATAAAACTCTACCGAAATTTAAATAAAACTCTACCGAAATTTAAATAAAACTCTACCGAAATTTAAATAAAACTCTACCGAAATTTAAATAAAACTCTGTCGGAATTGAAATAAAACTCTATCGGAATTAAAATAAAATTTCGGGAGAATTTTATTTCAATTCGGAGAGAGTTTTATTTTAATTTCGGGAGAGTTTTTTTCTTCAGTTGTAGAGATTTTGGTAGCGTTCTAATACGGTAGAGTTGTAATGTGGTAGAAATGTTTTCTGGTAGAGTTGTTAGAGCTATCTTTTTTGGTAGAGTTATTATCCGGTAGACTTGTTTTCTGGTAGAGATGTTGGGGAGAGATGTTTTCTTTTTTATTTAAATTCGGGGAGAGGTTTTTTCTTCAGTGGTAGAGATTTTGATAGAGTTCTAATACGGTAGAGTTGTAATATGGTAGAGATGTTTTCTGGTAGAGTTGTTAGAGCTATCTTTTTTCCCCCATATATGTCAGATATATAGAAAGATATATAATTTATATACGTCATATATAACGGCAAAAAGTTCTATATCCCGTATATATCTTTTATATATCCGCCAGATATATAACGGGATATATTACAATTTTATATTTTTATTATATACTGATTATATATTAAATATCTTAACTAATATATGTTCAGATATATATATTATATACGTCATATATATTCATGTATATAAATATTTTACATATTCCTATATATTAATTATATATAATTCGATGTATTTTATATATATATCTTTGATTTGACAGAACAGCGTATCATCTGTGACTGTACATAGCCTAAACTCAAATTGCTCCGAGAAATATGTAAATAGATATTGGCGATTGCATCTAGAGACTTAGATATCGCGGTACTCCGCAACCAATAATTTTCAAAGCATCTGATAGTACCTATGTTTATGGTTAATATTATAGAAGTGAATTTTGAAAAGTTGTGAACATTTTTCTGAATTATTTAAATTTGACATTCAAAATCATTTTATGCGTAAAAAACTGTCACATACAGACGCATAGGCGATCCGTTATTCGGTAGCTTAAACATAAGTATGGTTATTTTTGTTCTTTTTCATTTTGTAATAAGCAAAAGGCTCAATAAACCGATTTACTATCATCATCAGAAAATTGATGATCATCACTTGAAATAAGAAAACTTTTGTTACGTTCAAATCTCGCTGGGAATGAGAACAATTAAAATGATAGGTGGTAGCGTAGCGGTAAGGTTCCAGGTTAGCGTGCGAAAGGTCCCGGGTTCGAGCCCAACTTCAGGTCGTTAGGTTTATTTCTTTCTCCAAATATAGTATTGTATTCTAAATTGATATAATTCATGATGACAACCCAATAAATTTTTTAAATATTCCCAAACCATTTTTCGGTACGACTAACCGCCGTAAAAAGAAATTTGAATGAATATATGTCATGTATATATCTTTCATATATCTTCGTTATACTTTTCAGATATATAATGTGGCAAAAAGTTCTATATCTCAAATATATATTGGATATATATTATATATCCAGTATATATCTCATGTATATATAACATATATCCCGAAATATCTTTATGCATATACTTTATTTCCATGGGGGTTGGTAGAGTTATTATCGGGTAGACTTGTTTTCTGGTAGAGTTATGAGTGGTAGAGATGTAAATGTGCCCGCTCTCATTACCACAAAAATTGCGTCTTAAAAAAATGCCGCGTTTTGTGAAGCCCGACTTTTTCCCATTGTATCGTAAAATACAAATTTACTGTAAATATAAAATAACATTTTTTTTCATTGAGTCATTTGTCAATTATTTGATTTTCTCCGTTATAAAAATTGTTTATTTTCAATGGCACAAAATAATTCACCCCTTTGGAACTGACAACAACGAAGTGTATTTTTTTAATAAAAATCACCTACCCTCAACTACAACAACCAGCAGACATTTGAGCATTAAAAAAGTTACGAATTTTTAAGTACACCAACGTTTTTACAAAATCTTTGCTCTCATTCTGACTCTTACTTTCATAACGGTAGACTTGGATTCTCGAAGTATTCGAAAATAACGGTGAATTTTTTCCAAATTTTTAATAGCACTAAAACAGATCGAAAATGTTAACTGCCCTGAAAGACGCACGTTGCCTGCGAAGAGGCTTAAAGTACAATTTGTCAGCCCGGCGTTAATAATATTATCTCGAAATTAGAATTATTAGAATTTTAATGTTATCTTTTCACACCATTTATTACTTCAACTTTCACTATTCACGAGGAATCAAAAATGATTTGTTTTTCCATTTTCGATTATTTTATCGTCGAAGGAAATTGGTACAAGCGCCATTGTCCTAAACCGTTTGTCAAAGTCGAAGGAAATTAAGGTATTCCGGTCGGAGACTCCACTCGACACGATAAGGCTCTCGTTACTTTTTCTTCTAGATCCCGGGATAGCTTCGATGAATCCCAATCTTCTCCGGTTATCCGATCGGATTAATAAGTGAGGGTCGCGATTCCCCATCGTATTTTGCTCCATTAAATTTAACCAGTTGAAGATTACGTACGTCCGGGCTTTCCCTCCGGAGAGTTTAACGGCTTGACTTTGCCTCGATCGTCTTAGTCTTTTTTTCATCGTGCCACTACTTTACTCGTTTTTTTTCTGCAAATTTTCAACAGTTTTTAGTATTCTCGTGACTACCTAAAAAAAAACAATTCTTTCTACATCTCAGAATGGTTTTTGTGCTTACCATATACGCGAAGAAAAACATAACGCCAACGGCAATGACCGCGAGAAATGTGAGAAAGCTCCATCCTCGCCAAGCGTAAAACGGCACGGAACCGGCGCGCGCTAGGTCCATAACGTTCCTCGAGCAAACACCCATTTTCTCCCGGAGTTTTTATTGTGTATCAATTTTATTTTTATCGACATAAAAGAGAGATATATATTTTTTTAACAAGTATCCGATGACGTCGCTTTATTTCGATAACTGTATTTCAACGTGAAATTTTGTGCGCGTTACAAAATGCTGCAAAATTGTATCTCGAGTGTGCAACTGACAGCCAGAGAGATTGCCAGTCAGCCGGCCAGCATGATCGGCTGACAGCTCAGCTGCGTGTTTGTTTTCACCTATTAATTGTACGTCATTCATTCTATGGCCGCTTCAACATGGTAATTTCCATTCAAAAATTGATAGCGATATCGCACTTCTTTTTTTTATTGGCAAACTTGTTAGAGGTTTTACACTTACACTTTTCAGAGTCACGGTATTGTAATTGTCATAATATTGCTCATCAAAACGAGCATAAAAATTAAATGCAGTTAAAATGAAAAATTAACTGGACGAAAATGAAATTGTAGGTTCCTGTCTTATTATTTTTTTCACACGTCGTTCTATGATCAGGGAAAGAAAAATGCAGATATTTTCTTTACGTATATTTTGGGAAAATTATACCTCTATAATTTGCGAATTACCTGAGCTACGCGGTAAAACAGGTTTGTACATTGTAAGATGAAAATATCATATTTACAAATTCGCGGTCTCCGAAGATGGAGAATAATAACTCTGCGAGCATCAGCCGAAGATCGATACTTCATCGAAATACGAATACATATGGGTAATACGCACGTTTATGACGTCACAAGGACATGCATGATCGAGACGCGTCTAAAACAATTACTAGGTATTTTCCGCGGTAGTTGAAAAACTGAATATTTTCTGCTATAGTTTAAAGAAACTATAAATATTTCCTGCGGTAATTGAGAAACTATGAATGTTTTTCGTTGTTGCAGAAAAACTCTCGTAATACATTGATTTGTAAAGAATAAAAAGTAAAAAGAATTTGAAAAAAAAAATGGGAAAGCCCTAATAGTAAAACGTGTAATCTTTAAGGACAACTCCTAATTAGACAAATTGATTTAGACAAATTGATTTAGACAAATTGATTTAGACAAATTGATTCAGACAAATTGATTTAGACAAATTGATTTAGAAAAATTGATTTAGACAAATTGATTTAGACAAATTGATTTAGACAAATTGATTTAGACAAATTGATTTAGACAAATTGATTTAGACAAATTGATTTAGACAAATTGATTTAGACAAATTGATTTAGACAAATTGATTTAGACAAATTGATTTAGACAAATTGATTTAGACAAATTGATTTAGACAAATTGATTTAGACAAATTGATTTAGACAAATTGATTTAGACAAATTGATTTAGACAAATTGATTTAGACAAATTGATTTAGACAAATTGATTTAGACAAATTGATTTAGACAAATTGATTTAGACAAATTGATTTAGACAAATTGATTTAGACAAATTGATTTAGACAAATTGATTTAGACAAATTGATTTAGACAAATTGATTTAGACAAATTGATTTAGACAAATTGATTTAGACAAATTGATTTAGACAAATTGATTTAGACAAATTGATTTAGACAAATTGATTTAGACAAATTGATTTAGACAAATTGATTTAGACAAATTGATTTAGACAAATTGATTTAGACAAATTGATTTAGACAAATTGATTTAGACAAATTGTTTTTAGAAAAATTATATTCGACAAATTGTTTTTAGACAAATTATATTCGACAAATTGTTTTTAGACAAATTATATTAGACAAATTATATTAGACAAATTATATTAGACAAATTATATTAGACAAATTGATTTAGACAAATTGATTTAGACAAATTGATTTAGACAAATTGATTTAGACAAATTGATTTAGACAAATTGATTTAGACAAATTGATTTAGACAAATTGATTTAGACAAATTGTTTTTAGAAAAATTATATTCGACAAATTGTTTTTAGACAAATTATATTAGACAAATTATATTAGACAAATTATATTAGACAAATTATATTAGACAAATTATATTAGACAAATTATATTAGACAAATTATATTAGACAAATTATATTAGACAAATTATATTAGACAAATTATATTAGACAAATTATATTAGACAAATTATATTAGACAAATTATATTAGACAAATTATATTAGACAAATTATATTAGACAAATTATATTAGACAAATTATATTAGACAAATTATATTAGACAAATTATATTAGACAAATTATATTAGACAAATTATATTAGACAAATTATATTAGACAAATTATATTAGACAAATTATATTAGACAAATTATATTAGACAAATTATATTAGACAAATTATATTAGACAAATTATATTAGACAAATTATATTAGACAAATTATATTAGACAAATTATATTAGACAAATTATATTAGACAAATTATATTAGACAAATTATATTAGACAAATTATATTAGACAAATTATATTAGACAAATTATATTAGACAAATTATATTAGACAAATTATATTAGACAAATTATATTAGACAAATTATATTAGACAAATTATATTAGACAAATTATATTAGACAAATTATATTAGACAAATTATATTAGACAAATTATATTAGACAAATTATATTAGACAAATTATATTAGACAAATTATATTAGACAAATTATATTAGACAAATTATATTAGACAAATTATATTAGACAAATTATATTAGACAAATTATATTAGACAAATTATATTAGACAAATTATATTAGACAAATTATATTAGACAAATTATATTAGACAAATTATATTAGACAAATTATATTAGACAAATTATATTAGACAAATTATATTAGACAAATTATATTAGACAAATTATATTAGACAAATTATATTAGACAAATTATTTTATACAAATTATATTAGACAAAATGTTTTAAACGAATTTTCCGCACACGGCAGAAGACACAAGTTCGGCGGGAAATGGCGAGGCAGCCTCGTGTTAGACATTCTGCCGGCCGATCAATTTAATTCCTAGCGTCATCTGGATTATTTTTCCCAACATTTTCGAGATCTCAGAAACACACGAAAGAGCCAACGAAGAAGCGTGACCGAATAGAAGTTCAGCAAATTTTGACGATATTTTTAGTAATTGTTTATTAGAAATCCCTCATTCGATCACGACGTGGTTTTCGGACAGGAGTTTGTCTATATACGAAGAATCCGAGCGACGAGACGTTGATTGTTTATTTGTGAATATATGAATCACGAATGACGGAATAGCGAGATGTGATTAAAATATAGAATGTGATTAAGAGCATGTGAAACACTATGGAGCGCGAGAGAAATAGCATCAGTGGCGCTCTCGGCGGAGAGAGAGAGAGAGACACGCTGAGAACGTGTTTCGCATGCTCGTAAAATGTAAAATGTAGATGAATGGTATATTATCTTAAGTTTTCGAGTCAAATTCATCTTTATACTTTTGATGGCTCATTTTATCGGCTAATTTATGACCAAGAACCGACAGCGATAGGTGCGCGGTTGGTGTGTGGCTCTGGCGGTCCCCAAAGTCAAGCAGTACCGCTCGCGGTCAGTACTTGGATGGGTGATCGCCTAGCCGCGCGCTGGCTTGAATCGTGGAGCGGGAGGCAATTTTCTCGCTGATTACCCTGTAAGAACGCCAATCTCTGGGGAAAGAGCCGCCTGTGTATGGCCAGGTTTTCCGCAGTTTCCCTGTGCCCTTGTCCGAATGCGACACAGTAAGGGGGTAAGTCGGTTGCGGACGCAATCCGGGGGGAGATGGGGTGTGTAAAAGGGGAAAGGGGAAGGGGGAAGGGGAAAGGGGAAACCTCGTACAGGTGGAAGACATAAATAAAAAAAATATGACCAAGAACGGTCGTGTTCGTCAAGAGGATCGAAAGCAATTTTTTTTTTCAGTAACGTGATCATCCATGTGCGTCCACTTTATCATTACGATTCGATATCGATGTGAACAATTCTCATCCGGCAGTCCAAGTTAAAATACTTTTATGCTCTAAACTAACAAATATTACAACATTCAACAAAAAACTCTTGTCCATAAATGTCCACAATTTTTTTCTTACCCTCGAACGGACACGTGTGTGTATGTGCGTACGTTTGTTGTCCATATGGAGCCCACATGCCCGTTCTAAGGTGAGGTTTACCATTTGTTTTCAGTTAAAAATAAATGGTTCATTGACAAAAAAGTACTGTAAAATTAGCAAGAAAATAATTATGGACCTATCTGGACACAAAGTGGTTTAAAACCTCGTCAAATTTCCTATCTCGTGTACCTAGAATCATCCCACAAATTCTAAACAAATAATTGAAATTTCATCAAGGTCCGCTAATGCGTCCTCTACGACGAAGCAAAATAGTTCTATAAAAAATCATTCTCTTGCCAATTAAAAAAAGCATCGATAATAACTATAAATATGCCGTGAACGTAATTAAATTTTGCCGATGATACGAGTCCGATCATCCGTTACTCAATCTGTATGTGAAATATAAAAAGAACGAGCGGACATCGACTGCACGTTTGCGGGTGTGTGGATGCCCGTAAATCTCTCAGGTCCACCATCCTGTCTCAGAGCCAAGTGTATCGTGGGCATTCTGTTGAACGGAAATTGACCCGGCGCGTGCCGGAAACGAGGTAATACTTGCGCAAACACTACCTGTGACTCGTCGTAGTTACCAGCGGCGGGGACGTTCGGGACGTTATACTGTCGGGGTCCCCGGTGACGTACGCGAATGGCTCGCTCCTCGTCGAGTTGGTTTGACACGTTATTAATAGAGTATCTATATATCGCGATCTCCATACACACCTATGCAGACCTATGCGATTCACGGGTGTATGAACGTGTGTGTACAGCGTCCACACGAGCATCAACTTCACGATAGCATTTTGATCTATGGACTAACTGGTCCGGATTCCCGGGGGATGATTCAATATATTTTCCTCCCCGTATGCGTATATACCTTCGTCACGCTAACTCGTTGCACACTCGAAAAATTCATAACCCGATGAAAATTCGATCAATTTGCTCAAAACATTTGGGGGCATGAGTGAAGTTAAAAAAAAATTTATATGCGATAAATTAGAGATCGCTCATTGAGCTTGAATTCGCCATTTAATGTATGTGCCGAACTATCCGCGAATGGAAGATTGATCGGTACTTCCATATTTTTTCAAAGTATCTCTACTTTTGGAACTAACAATCGCAGGTACTATAAAATTGTGAACGAGGTTTTTTATTTATTTATTTTTTTACGTTTTTTTGTCACCATCCACGAATAAGTTTTTTTTTTAAGGAATACGTCTCATACGTTATTGTCTACTTTTGTAGCTAAAAATAACATACAACACGTATTCCCGCAAAAAAAAATTGATATTATTATTGTTCATGGATCGTGAAGAGTAAACAGGAGTAATGTACGCATGAAACGTGCGTGAGATGTATATATAGAGGAAACCGAGGTCATGGGGCAAAATGGGGACATGAAATGCCATATCGACGTGGGGCAAAATAGGGTAATAATGAAGCTAACAAAAGTTGCCGCAAGTCAAATCGAAGGGTACCCAGTTTTGCCCCAGATGGTTTTTTTTTTTAAATATCCCTTCAAAACCGGTGCCAATACAATTTTGGTATGAAAAACAATGGATCTATATTTTCGGTATCGTTGTAACAGGTTATATTGTGTAGCGTCCCCGTTTTACCCCGGTCTACCATATATGCCACGGACGAAATCAAATTATTGTACGGACAGTTGGCCAATACCCACAACCGATTCCTCTCAGCCAGAAGAGTATTATGCGTAGAAACGTATGTGACGGCCTGACACGATAATTAATTCCGTGTCGTTGACACACGAAACTGACATCGGGAGTGGGGCAAGGGGGTGGCGGTGGGGAGAGGGGTGGGAAAGGGTGCCATTTCGAATTAGCATAGTCCCCCAAGCTACGCGACCAAACTACACACTACTCTGTACCTTAAGGTAGTACTAGCGCAATGACTGACGCCGCCTAAGTTTGAGAGGAAGAAAAGAGAATTACAAACTCTTCTCGATCGGATAAAAATCTGAAAAAAATCAAGCATATGGAAGATGCTGATAAGATTGTTCGTCCATAATAATGACCCCAAAATGTTATTCGTTTCCTTTATGTTAAAATTTGTTTAAAATCGTAATTTTCAAGTATTAGATAAAATTCTGAAAAAATTCATACGTATTCAGAAAAATTAACAAATCATTTTCGTAATAAAAAAAAATTTGGTTGCCGGGTAATTAGTTGCACAATTTTTTTTCCGTAATTTGTTATGAACATTCTGAAATTATTATTATGCACAAACAATCTTTTCAGCACCTTTTATATGCTAGAATTTTTTCAGATATTTTTCTCATCGAGAAGTGTTTGTAATCTTTGTCTTTTTTTTTCTCTCGAACTTAGGCGGCGTCAGTCATTGTGCTAGTACTACCTTAATACACCGCTGTATGTCATACACTCCGCCTAATGTGTGGGTGCGTTAAGGGTAGTTATAGCCGCGCCATTCACAGGCATCACGGGGATTAACGGGCTCCCCCACTCGCTCTTCTCAACCGAGCACTCATATCTTCCACTTCACTGCCCAATACTTATCGAAAACGTTTATGGACGGGTGAACGTCTACGGCATAGGCTCCGATTCAAATTACCAATTCCCGACTCTAAAGCTCCATTCATTCATATTGATTTTATAAATTCAATCACCGACGGCGGTGGATGCGCGGTTGGCGCACGGCTCCGGATAAAATACCGGTGAAGGGTCCTACACTTCGAAAAAGGATGGTATTTCCTACTATAACGAATAGTTCCCAGGGGGGCCGTCTATATAGATAGTTTGTGATAGTATATACTCAATTGATTAAACTATAATCATAGTTACAACTAGAATTTTTGGTCATTGTCGTAACTGTAAAATGTAGACGTCCTCCCTGGGAACTATTTACTATGTAAGTTTTTCTCAGTGTAGTGGAACTGGTGCAACCATGGATTCGGGGTTGCATCGTAGTCGCCGTCGCACTAGGGTTGACTAGACATGCATCCACGAGTTGCAATGACTATGACGAGACTCCGGGTATACTGAAATGAGACTGATCGCTTTGTTCAAACTTTTAACCTTTAAGCAACTCTGTTTTGATGGACTCAAGTGATCCCCATGCAACATCATAAACATCAAATAAATTAGACTATACAACGATGGTTGCAAGGGTTACAGAAAAACGACGCCAAAATAAAGGTTATCAACGAGTTTATAGCAAGTTACAATTTTGAACATTGTGCATTAGTCTATTGAAGTCTGCCAATGATCACCTCAGTTCCGTTAGAGGGGTTTTCTTTTAGTAAAATCACCATTTCTTTTTCTCCATGCAAAACGCTTCAATGTAAGCCCAACACCTGGAAGCTCCTCATAGGGCTGTCTATCTAACCTATAGATGAAGAAAAATAAGCACCAGTAATCGGCAACAATAATGTCTAAACACGAGAGCTGCAAAGCTGCAGCCAAGTGCTTTCCCTCACTATCCCGTTTGGTATTTTATTACTTATTTTTGTAACTGTTAAAAATGTATCTGAATTTGGTGGTCACAATAAACACGTATAAAAAAAGCACGGCTCCGGTGGTCCCCCAAGTCAAGTACAGTAGGACCGCGCTTATCCGAACTTCGATTATCCGAGCTTCTGCGTTATCCGAAGCACCCAAGTCATCCGAGCCCTCCGCGTCAACCGAGGTGTAGGCTCGAATAATACGGAAAACTCGGATAAAACGGATAAAGCAGCATGTCCGCACTCGGATTATTCTGTAACTGCTACATTGTTGCATACGCTCTTAAACGTGTACAAGTTTGCTGCATCTTTATATTGCGAGCTGTAAATCCATCAGTTCCGATTCTGGAGTCAATGGTAGAACATCGCGATGTCTCAAAAAAGGAAACAAGTCGTAAATTAATTAATGAAGTTAATGTTTATATGAAGTGATGTGTTATTTTTTTAAATATATAAAAGCAGTACAAGTTTGAATTGAGTATGTTATCCGTGTTATCCGAGTTTTCGCTTATGCGACGTTCACTCTCACCACATTACCTCGGATAAACGGGGTTCTACTGTAGATTCGTTCGCGGTCAGTACTTGGTGGGTGACCGCTTAGCTAGCGTATCGACCGTTGAGTGGGAGGCACTTTCTTCTGAGACTTTGGTTTTGTTTTGCACTTTACTCAAGTGCAAAAATACCGGAGGATCTGTAGAATATCACCGTCGGTACCGGCACGGGTTTTCCGTAGTTTCCTCGCGTTCCCGGCAAAATGCGGTACAGTGTAACTAAGTCGGCTATGGACGCACTCAAAGATTACTCAGCTAAGAGAAGCTTAGCTGAGTACGGGTAGGGAGTGCTAGGGGGGAATCGCGATGGGGTTCCGTAAAAATCCAGAAGGCTATACGGTGGAAATGGAACAACAAATATAAAAATAAATAAATTCAATCAGTTTATTTAAAGATTTTTCGAAATTAAGAGAGAATTTATATTTGCGACAAAAAATGGGCTGAAAAAATCTGCCAAATGTTGTTTCAATTGTGCAGCTTATCTTGAAAATCAAGGACTGAAAATTAAGATATTTTTACCATTAGTAATTGAGCCTCTTTTTATCGTTATCCAGATAGACAGCCGCCAAGAAACGGAAACAGTTGGAGCAATATTTGGTACATGTGCAAATATCGCAGATATTGCTTTAACAGGGCATGTCGCAAATATTGCTTCAACTGCGCCCGTTTCGTGGCGCTTGCCTATCAGGGTAATTACCTTCGTTTAAAGAGGACCAAAACTTGGCCCATTTGTGAACTTTAAACGGTTCGGTTGGTTAACAACAACACAAATGGCAACAAAGTTAACGGGTGAACTCTGAATTTTATATCGTCTTCAGGATAAACACTAGAGAAATGTTGAGTTTGATTGCTAATTTCGGTGAATTTTGAAATACTGATTCACAACTTTCCAAAAATATTTATAAAAATTGTTCTCGAGGCTTTGATATTAAACTTGGTTAAAGTCGATAATGTGATTCCAATCTGTAAGATTGGACATTTTTAAAAAGTCTGTATACTCTCTACCGCGAGCAAACTTTAAGCTATCGACTTAATATACTTGTCATATCCATCACAGGAAATGTTTAATTTTATTACTGTCTACGAGTTTATTATAAAAGTTGAACGCGTTGTAACAGGACCAAAATTGTCCACATTTTTAAGAGCAAATTAGGAACCATTCGCGCCCACTAGACTCTATGTCATTCTAGTCTTAAAACTTCCAAATCTTCATATATTCTGTTTATAAAAAAATATATATATATATTTTAAAAAATGATTGTTTTATTTTTTTTTATTTTTAAAGCGAATCGGGCGTCGAGTTTGTACCGTGCTTCTATATTTACTACCGTCCTTCACGAAGCTTCCTCTCCGAGGAAGCATCGATATTATCAAATATACTTATTAATCCTTCGAGAAAAAAAATTGTTTTTATTAATTCGCAGCAATTTATGTCTTAGAAACTATAAACACTTGGGCCCATGGCTTCACGGAGATCTTCAAAGAAATATTTTTCGTAAACTGTTCGAGCGTTCAATCGGCGATTATCACGATACACCCGTGATAATGAAAGCCTTCGATTACCACTGCGAGTTTCTTGCAATCCAATTTCCGCAAATGACTAATTAATTCCTTGCTAATGATACACTTGTAACATATCAAACGCGTGTTACGATGGAAACTCCAGGTCCGAGTATCGTTCCGCACGGTACGTTCAATCTATACTGCCAAGTTCGTGTATAGGCGAGCTAATAATAAGATCGTTAATTCGTCCTTAGGCGACGACGACGACGACGACGTTGCGGAGGAGGGGCTTTCAGTTTGCTCAACCGAACGGAATATCGAACGTTGTGCCTTGTGTTCCAGCTCTACAGGGAGTAATCGACCGTCGAGCTAATTACTCGCCGGATAATGAAACAGGGTCGGACCACGCCGGTAGCTCGCAGCGTGCCTCGGGCTACACGTATTGCAATCGAAACTTCCTCAGACTCGAGATTGGCGAAACAAAAAACATTGGTCCGGATCAAAAAATTGTCCGGGGTGAATGGAAATCACAATCGGATCCTCGTCTCTCACCGAACATTTTCGCCGGTTTACAAAGCGGTTGTGACCAATTTATCGTGTCGATGGCCGCATTCTTTTATTTAATATGTATACATGTATATATTTATACGTTTTCTTTCGTTTTCGGCAAAAATATAGGTATCCCTATAAAACCGCACAGATTGGTGAGCAATCGTGGCACGGAAAAACGATGGGTCTCACGTATCACAAAGAGTTGCGGCACGCTGATGAAGACCTCCGAAATGGAGAGGAGCGAATCGATATACAGCAGAGAGAGATTTTTATTTCGCGTACGAATTCATTGTGAACATTTTGTTTTTGAGAAAAGAATTGTATACAAAATATAATTTTTGTTAAATTTTATACAAAAATGTGAAATTAAACTATTAAATCCAATTTTCGACGGTAATTGAAATTTAACGGACGCACATAAATTTAATTTTGTTTCAAGATATTAATGTTACTGATAGTAGTAGTCTTTATTTCTTTTGCTGATTATTATTCATTTAAATTAGGCTGCCTGATATTGAAAATTAATTTTGCTGATATTTGAAAGACCGAAAGAAACACGTAAGACTAACGTACACTATAAAAAAATGTGCTTGAAAATTAATTAACGGTAAGCTTATTTACATAAACTGTTTTCAAAATTTCAATGACGTTTGCATTGTAATTTTACAGTAAAATTTGTATTTTTAATGAAAATCATTGTAAATTTCTGCCGAAAAATTTGTAATTTCAACATCAAGTATTTCTATTCTACAAAAAAGTACATTAATGTTTAATTAATGTAAGCAATGTAAGCAAATTTCAAGTTCTGGTACATTAAATTTACAATTTATTTTTACAGTGTACTTACGTCTACACGTAAGTAATGTCAAAGAGTAATTTATATTCTTTAACAATGATTTTCTGTTGAAAAAAACAGACTGTCGGATAGACTTTCGGCTATGTGAACACAACCTATAAATGCAGTCGCTACCCGACCGTGAAATGAATTAAGGTAGCTATGTCGCTTCGCGCTCATTTCGCTTAAATTCGCGATCAATAAGAGAAAATTGCAAGTACTTATCGATGGTATCAAAATCTGAAAAAATGCATGCATATTAAAGGTACTAAAAATATTCATTTTGCATAATAATAATTCCAAAATGTTATTCACAAATTAACGACATTATTATTTATTTATTTATTTATTTATTTATTTATTTATTTATTTATTTATTTATTTATTTATTGACGGGCACTGCCCTTTTACAGAATATAAGTCTTATATAGATTGCATTTTGTTTTATATTAAGATAGAATTTTTATATTGTTAAATATTAAGATAACATACAAATCAATTACAGTTCAAGGTTAGGGTATCACAGAGACGTATATTTGACTGCTTTGGGAGTCTTCAGTAAGTTCTGCACCCCCATTTAGGCATAACGTAGGATCCTGCCTGCCGCCGCCTCTTTGAACATTTGTAGGGAGCCCTCGAATCCGAGATTTGCTAGGTTGTTAGCTTGTCTTGTGAGTCTGGATACCGCCGATCTCGCTCCAAACGCAGATCGAACTTGGGGTGTAACGAAATTCCGTGCGTTTCGAAAGGTTCGTACTGGTGCGAATGCTCTGAATTTAGCCGCCAGTATTGGACAGTTGAGTAGCCCATTCACTATCTTGAACAATGTACACGTGTCTATGAAACACCTCAACGACTCAAGGCTAGGGATGCGAAGCTCACCAGCCACTTCGGTGTAATCATGGTTCTCTTTGGCCATAGGCATTCCAAGCTTATACGCTGCAAGTCGCAGAAATCGGTGCTGAACTCCCTCGAGTCTCCGAGTGTGCACCGCGAACCCCGGTGTCCAGACTTCGGATGCGTACGTCAGGATTGGTCGGACCAATGCGATGTACAGCGTCCTTAATGTTTCAGCTCGGCGGAAATCCGATGCAAATCTGGTTACAAAACCCAGCATACGAAGTGCTCTGCCGACTATTTCGTCTATGTGAGGCACGAAACTCATTTTGGAGTCGATTATCACTCCGAGGTCCGTAATGGCCGACACCCTGCCCAAAACAGCGCCTCCCAGCGTGTACTCAACCAAACTCGGATTTATTTTCCTCGTAAGCGAGATAACCTTACATTTGGCTAGGTTTAGCCCCAGACGATTTTGCGCACACCACTCCCAGAGGCTCTTGAGGTCGGTTTGAATCCTGTCGTGGTCATCCGCTCCTTCCACTACCGAGAAAATCTTAAGGTCATCGGCGAATAGCAGGAAACGCGAAAAGACGAAGCTCGCCGCCAGGTCGTTTATGAACAGCAGGAAGAATAAAGGACCCAGGTGGGACCCTTGCGGTACCCCGGAGAATGCCCTTATTCTTCTCGATACGAAATTTTTGAACTTTACGTGTTGAGTTCTCCCGGACAGGTAGTCCCGTACCCAGTTCAGCATTTCGTCCCTGATTCCCAACGAGGCGAGCTTTCGAACCAGGATGGAGTGGTTAACCGAGTCAAAGGCTTTGGAGAAGTCGGTGTAGATAGCGTCCACCTGTCCCCCGTTCTCCAGGACCCCTGATACAAAGTCCCCGTAAATCAACAAATTTGATATGGTCGATTTTCCCGGCATAAAGCCATGTTGTTCGACGGTGAGTATCGGTCTGAGTCGCTCAGCTAACTTCTCGTTGACCAGGTCATCCAGGATTTTCGGAATCGTACTCAGGATCGAGATTGGTCGATAGTTCATAACGTCAATTTTTGGACCGCTCTTATGGATTGGCGCGATATAACTCGTCTTCCATACGTCAGGGAAGTTCCCTGTCACTAGCGATCTTTCGAATAAATAGTGGATTGGAGTGGCAAGTCCCCCGGCACAAGCCCGTAACAGGGATGCCGGTACTCCATCCGGTCCTGGACCCTTGTTGGTGTCTAAGTTTGAGAGTTTGCGGAAAACCTCTTCTCTGGATACCACAACTGCGGGTATGTCAACCATGGCTGCAGCTGGGAATACCTGCGGGTCCCTTAGAACGTCATCGGTATAGACGGACTCAAAGAAGCTTGCAAAAGAGTTCACGATTTCCGTGCCATTGTTCGCTATTTGCCCTCTGAATGTCATTGATGATGGTAATCCATGTTCCGCTCGACGCTCGTTTACGAAGCTCCAGAATGACTTTACATTGCCTTGGATATCGTCCTCCACTCTCAACACGTATTCGCCATACGCCGCCCTCGACAGTGCCTTGCAGGTTTCCCTAAGGGCGCTGAATTTGCGGTAATCTAGTTCCGAGCCGGATTGTTTATACGCTTTGTGCGCAATTTTCTTCTCTTCGATACATGTTAGTAGCCTCCTAGAGAACCACCTTGGGTTGCTGGATCTGCGCGCCCTTTTCACCGGAATCCATCGTGCCACAATTTCTCTCAGTCTTTCGTAGAAGATCGCAACTGCCTCGTCGAGTGACTTGTTCTCAAACTCGTGCTGCCACTCGACCCCACCGAGTTCCGTCGAGATTGATTCCATATCGGCTCGTCTGAAGTCAAGCTCTACGGGCCCAGCCTCCAGGTATTCTACAGCATCGCTTTCGATTCCGAAGCAAAGGGCCTTGTGATATTCCGCGTCTTCATCCAAGATCGGATCCGGGGCACCGTTTACCTTGATTGGCTTATTGCAGAATACTAAATCTAATTGGTTACTATACATATTTTTAATATCACTATACTGGTCCAGGCCCAGAAATTCAAAGCCGTCGCTTATGATCACTGCCTTCTCTCTGCACGTCGCATCGGCCTTCGTGAAGTCGCAATGAACCCCGATCTCGTCTCGTCGCCACTCTACCCTTGGGAGGTTAAAGTCGCCTGCTAAAACGATCCCATGGTCCGGTCAATCTGCTGCGATATTCGTAATCGACTCAACATGAGCCCTGTAGGTCTCGGGTGTGGACGACGGTGAGATATAGACTCCTCCGATAACATACTTCATCTCCCCCTCGGATATGGTGACAAAAAGTTGTTCGACCTCCGCTGGACCTACGTCCTGTCTTATACAGTGCAGTCCTTTACGCACCGCTATAAGCACTCCACCACCCCGTGTGCATGTGTGACCTTGGGATAATCTATCCTTTCTGAATACATGGTATTTGCCAAGTCCAAGTTCCATATCGCTGATTCCAGAGTGGAGCCAGGTCTCCGTGAGAATCAAGAGATCGTATCGTAGTGCATTGGTCGCAACGCCCTCCCTGAGCTGGCTTAGCTTCGTGCGAAGACCCCTAACATTTTGATAAAATACCCTCAGGGCCCTTTTCGAGATTAGTTGTTTTTGCGATGCTATTGCTATTGCTGGGCCCGATTTCCTTATGTCGATCACGACCGGCCTTCCGTTGCGGATTACTGCACGCCTAGACGCGTTCGGATCCATCCTCTTCTGTTCCTCAACTTCCTTCCTTACGCGAGTGAACTGTTGCCTCTGAGCTGTGGTCAGGTCCGGACGGATAGCCACGGGCCCCTTATATTTGTATTTTTCACGCAGGATGGTCTGCGCTACTACTGCGGACGAGAGGGTTATTTATATTATATACTAGCGATCGGGCGCTTCGCGCCCGAACGCTAGGTTACTTTAGTTTAATTTAATTGAATTATTGGTTCCATCTAAATCCTCCATACTGAGGAAACAAATGGAGACGTTTATATCTCCATCGGAATGTCCTCCGTCTCCTACATATGTCCACTCGGAACATTTATTATGTTACTTCTTTTATTGATTCGACAAAATATTTATATTAACTATCCTCGGATGTAACTGCCCATGGTACATCCAAGTATTAATCACGACCTAACTACACTATCCTGGTATTTTTTACATGCATGTTCGCCGAATGTATATCCACCGGAAAAGAAATTATTTTCACGCAACAGGACATGCCCTACTTCGTACGAGATATTGAAAGCAAAGCTTATTGAACAATAAGTTTTGCTTCGCAAAAGAGAGAAGAGAATCAAAAACACGGAAAGATCTGCAGAATAAACGAATAAGAGCTGGTTAAGGATGCTTCACACGTACATTTTCAGCCGAAAGGGAGATTCAATGAACATTTGATCACTTCCTAATGGTATAAAATTCTAAAAAAAAAATCAACTGTATTAATAGTGCCAACAACATTAATTATTTTGCATAATAATAATGTCAAAAAGTTATTAACAAATTGCTAAAAAAATCATTCAAAAAATAATCAGTAAACCTTTCTTTCGCTTTTTTAATGAATTCATTAATTTTCTAGAAACCACGTGAATTTTTTTTTTATTTCTAACATATTTGAATGTTTAGTTTTTGACATTTTTTTAAGGCTATAACTACCGAATGGTTGGCGCAATGGCCTCGAAACTTTTTGTGTGTACTGTATAATCGAGATACGGAAACATAATGTCCGAAATTCGTGACTCTACATCGATTTGTCAAAAATAAAAAATTAAAAAAAACAAAAATTGAAATGTTAGAAAATTCTGAAAACATTCATATAAATTCTAAAAAATCAAGGAATTCATTTAAAATGAAAAAATCGAAAGTTGTCAAATTTTTTTAAAACAATTTATTTTTCTAATCATTTGTTAACACTTTTGGCATTATTATTATTATGCCAAATCAAAAGTCTTGACATAGTATGGCCGATTTTTTTTCTTCAGATTTTTGGCATGTCGGCAAGTACTAAAATTTTGATCGAATTAAACTTTTGATTGGGAATGTATGTGTGATGCATCCTTAAACGATGAATATACTACTCCGCGTGAATTTGAAACGGTTCGAAGTATTGTCCTCGAGATATACATTATATCTATCGTTTTTCGATTACAACTTGTAATGCGGTTGCCGGGTGTCAACATCACATCAAATTAATTGTTGAATCAATTTTTTTTATTGGACGTTATTCAAAAATTATTTTTTTAAAGTGGAAGTTAAAAATTTCCCATTGCTTCCTCTTTTTATCTCGAAAACACGCTTTAACATAAAAACAAACCTTGCTTTATGAGCGAACAAACAACGAAATTGCCTTTATTTTTGTAAATAAAATAAATCGAATAAACACATTAATTTGTCGATAAATTTCGACTCCCGCTTTAAAAAAAGAGGGGAAAGCAATGTGAAATTAATTTTTAAAAATATATATTTATACCTGGACTAAAAATTTATTATAACGTGGCAATCATCAACAATCCTGGGGAAGTGGGGTGTGCCAAAATCTCGTACAGATGGGACACAAAAAAAAAATACAAAATTTAAAAATACACATAAAAACCGTAATTATTCAATTTTCGATGCATATTAAGGTAAAAAAATACATCCAATAGGTTGCTCGTGTATAGTCGCATAGACACGGGTGAACACATGGACATATTTCACGCGTAATTCGCCTTGAGACACCAAAAAGTAAAATGACACCGGACATTTTTTCAGCTTCGAGAGCGAATATTTTCGAATTAAAACATTCGGCATCGCTTCAGCGCCCATATTCGTCGATCCCCTCGCGGACGCAACTCGAGAGTGCAAAAAATTGCCAGATTTGACCTGTATTTCGCCCGGAATCACGAAATACAGGGTTTCGCCGAAGTTGGAAAAAACACATAATTAACGTAAAAAAAATGTTTACAGCATATGAGGTAAAAAAATACATGCAATAGGGTCCTCGTGTGTAGTCGCATAGACACGCGTGAAAACGCGGACATATTTCACGCGTAATTGGCCTTGAGACGCCAAAAAGTAAAATGTCGCTGGAAATTTTTGCAGCTTCGAGAGCGAATATTTTCGAAGTAAAACATTCGGCATCAGTTCAGCGCCCATATTCGTCGTTCCCCTCGCGGACGCAACTCGAGAGTGCAAAAAATGTCCAGATTTGACCCGTATTTCGCCCGGAATCACGAAATACAGGGTTTCGCCGAAGTTGGAAAAAACACATAAATAACGTAAAAAATTTTTTTTACAGCACATGAGGTAAAAAAATACATTCAATAGGGTGCTCGAGTGTAGTCGCATATACACGCGCGCACACATAGACATATTTCGCGAGTAATTCGCCCTGACACGCCAAAAAGTAAAATGTCGCCGGAAATTTTTTCAGCTTCGAGAGCGAATATTTTCGAATGAAGACATTCGGCAGCGGTTCAGCGCTCATATTCGTCGTTCCCCAGCCGGACGCAACTCGAGAGTGCAAAAAATTGCCAGATTTGACCCGTATTTCGCTCGGAATCACAAAATACAGGGTGTCGCCGAAGTTGAAAAAAACACATAAATGGCGAAAAAACAAAATTTTGGAGCACATGCGGGAAAAAAATGCATCCAATAGTGTGCTCGCGTCTACTCGCACACACACTAGTGCAAAAATTGACATATATCGCGAGCAATTTGTCTGGAGAGGCGAAAAACCAATTTTTTTTCCAACTTTGAGGGCAAATATTTTTGGATTGGTACATTTGGCAACGGTCTGGCACTCATATTCGTTGTTCCCCAGTCGGACGGTACACGAAAATGCAAAAAAATATAGGGGTCACGAAAACTTATTAACTTTATTATATATAATTATTATATATTATTAACAATTATTAACAAATTAACGACAACGTAACTTTTTTTTATGAAAACGATTTGTTAATTTTTCTGAATACGTATGAATTTTTTCAGAATTTCGTGTAATTTTTGAAAATCGCTTTTTGTTAATAAAAAAACGTCATTTTCAAAAATTACACAAAATTCTGAAAAAATTCATACGTAGTCAAGAAGATTAACAAATTGTTTTTATATGAACAAAAAGTTAAGTTGTCGGGGGATTTGTTGAACAGTTTTTTTTAAATTAATTTTTTAATAAAATTTTTGAATTATTATTATGCATGATCCATCTCTTCAGCACCTTCCATATTCTTGATTTTTTCAGATTTTTATCTCATTGAGAAGTGTTTGCAATTCTCTCTCAATTCTCTCTGAACTCACGTGGGCTCAGACTGTCCGCTAGTACTACCTTAAGAGCATGTGAAACACTATGCAGTGCGAGAGAGATAGCATCAGTGACGCTCACAGCGGAGCGAGAGAGACACACTCGGAAAGGTGTTTCACATGCTCTTAAACGCTTCAGGTGAGCTTAGAAACGACATCGCGATTGAAATAAATTTTTACCAAATAACAATAATGTAAAAAAATATTGAGTCGTAAAAAAATCTCTCGAAATTCCGTATTGATAAAAGTTACGAGGTGAGAATAAAATAAAATAATAATCGTTCAGATGGAGTTTGGACGTGAATTCAATTCGGAATACATGAGAGCGTAGCCCGGCCGTGACCGCCAAACAAAAACACACGCGCCCTCGCGCCGCTCGTCCGGCGAGAGATATTGTAAGCTGCAGCCCAGTTCAGTCGAAAACACTACGTCGTTTAGGTCGCATCGCGCGTAGAAACTGTCGTATAGTGCAAGCGTGTCGGAGGTGTTTTCACGAGTAGTTGATTTATTACGTTTCGTACGAGGCTTATTCTTCAATACAGGTATGTATCGATTATTCGATTATCTTCTAAGAACCCACGTAAAGACGTGTAAGTCGAGCCGAAATCAAGTTCGATCGCGAGAAGGCTAGATCGAAAACTGTGACGAAAAACTTCGAGTCTCGACATCGAGAACTGCAGGTCTTGCTTTCGGCTTTTCACCATTCGTTTGGGTACAAGAAACGTGGTTATTTGGACGATGGAAGTAACAACAAGCTTTATGAAATATTCAACGGAATGAAAACAAAATTTGGACATTATGTTTTTCTGCTTTTTTTAAGTACAAAAATTCGATTTTTTACAATCTTTTGAGACATTTTTTGAGGCTTTTCCCCATTAGATTGATACAAAAAAATATGGTAATCGTATAATGAAAGTAACAACGAAAGTTAACTTTGTGAGAAATTGAACACAGTGCATTTTTTTTGGATGTTCAGTTTTTTCGAGTGTCTTAGATCTCCGCTTTTCATCATTTGACTGGGTACGAGCAAGGTCGTTGTTCGCATGATAAAAGTAACCATAAGCTTTTTGAGAGATTCAATTGAATGGAAAAAAATGTTGAAAAAACAAAAATGTATTTTTAGAACTTGCTGAGAAAACAAAGTCGACAGTTTTATTTCCACACGTTCAATGCATTTCGAAAATCGTAGATCTGTGTGATACAATAAGCTATATGAGAAATTGAACTGAGTGAAAATTGGTTTCTTTTTGTTTTGCCAATTGAGTCTTTGAGTGTCTTAGATCGGCGTTTCACCATTTGATTGGGTGCAAGAATCGCAGTTATTCGTACGATAAAAGTAACCGTAAACTTTGTGAGAGATTCAATTGAATGGAAACAAAAATCGGTAATTTTTTTCTCGCACCTTTGAGAAGTTTCGAAAACCGCGGATATTGCTTTGGGCTTTTCACTATTAGATTGGTAGAAAAAAAAGTGGCAATTGTGTAATAAAAGTAACAATAAGCTATGTGAAAAATTGAACTGAGTGAAGACTTTTTTCTTTTTATTGTGCAAATTTGGTTTTTTCGAGTCTTAAATCTGGGCTTTAACTATTTAATTGGGTACGAGAAACGTGGGTAATCGTACAATGAAAGTAACAATGAATTTCGTGACAGATTGAACTATGTCGATGGTCTAACGCCAGAAAAGCATACAAAGTATGCTTATACACAGCCTACATAGCGGTATGGCATTAAGCGCGATCGATATGGATAAAAAAAGTGCAATCTTTTTTGTTTGGTAAACTTAAAGCGTTTCGAGAGCTTGCTCTCTCTTGCTCTTGCTCTTTAAATTACGTTTTTTTATTAACTAAAAACGCAATTTTCAAAAATTATACGAAATTCTGAAAAAATTCATAAGTAATTTGAAAAATTAACAAATCGTTTGCACACAAAAAAAGTTAGGTTGTCTGGTGATCTGCTGGGAAATTTTTTTTCCGTTAATTTGTTAATAACATTTTGGAATTATTATTATGCGAAATTAATCTTTTCAGTACCTTCCATATGGTTGATTTTTTTTTGTCAGATTTTTATCTCGTAAAGAAGTGTTCGCAATTCCTCTCTCAATTATCTCTAAACTCACGTGGACTCAGGCAGTCCGCAAGTACTACCTTAAGATCGATCTTAAACACGCAGTGAAGTTCGGGCCAAACTTCGATCTCAATTTCAAATTGACGTCTTAAAATTCGACCCTAAGTACCGTTTATCAGCAAAGTTTTTGCTCGATAATTTGAGCATCATGAAGTTAGAGCGTTAACTTACCATTACATAAAAACTTTAATTAAAAATATTTTTTCGTTTTTTTTTTACATTTAGCAATCCTCGCGGCTGCGCGACGAAAAGGTTAAAAAAAAAAGAAAATGGCTGAAGCTAATAAAAGAAAGGATCCTTTGATCAATTCCTCGACTTGGGTCTCAGGATCGTACGACTTTTGGGATGTGCTGGAAACGCATATGGGAGTCGAAATCGCACCGTACGTGAAGAATGTCTTAAGCCTCAGCAACCTCGACAATCCCCTGTCGTTTCGTCACATAACTGAAGAGACGATAAACGAGTTGGAAAAATTTTCACGCGACACTGTGAAAATTATCCTGAGACCCGAAGACGATAAGGAGGAATTTTACGGTCTCTATGGCCGATCTCCCGAAAAATTCAAATTTATGATCGGCGACAGGCACTTAATCAGTGAGCTCGTAAATTTCGTCAAGAGCAAGTCTCAAGAATTTTGGAAATCCGCGAATATCGCACCGAACGTCGCATCGAAGCTCGAACTGACGGTCGCACCGAGGGTCAAACCGAAGGTTCCACTGCAGGTCACACCGAAGGTTCCACTGCAGGTCACACCGAAAGTTCCACTGCAGGTCACACCGAAGGTTCCACTGCAGGTTACACCGAGGGTCACACCGAGGGTCACACCGACGGTTACACCGAGGGTCACAACGACGGTTACACCGAGGATCACACCGACGGTCGCACAGAGATTCTCGCCGAGACTCGCACAGAGAGGCACACCGAGGATTGCACGGAGAGTCACACCGAGAGCTGCACAGAGAGTCACACCGAAGATCGCACAGAGAGTTACAGCGAGGGTCGTACGACGGGTCACACCGAAAGTCGAACCGCACGTTGAAGAGGACAAACCGGGTTCAAAGGTTTCAAGGCATGGCAGACCTACAAAAAATTACAGGCCGACGACGTTCACAATCTCGACATCGAGGAATTTCGAAGCGGAGCGCAAAACAATATCGAATATCCTTAAAAAAATTATTTTGCAGGAAAAGGCAAAGAGTAACCTTGAAAAATGGAAGATGGTTTCGGCGGAGGACGTCGACATGATTTTTACCGGCGCGACAGTAAACGAAGGGAACGGTTCAGAACGATCGCATCTCTACGAAATTAAAGTTAAATGCGTGTTCTGTGGAAAGTACATAATAGCAAATTGTCAACGCTCGAAGCCGAACGGTACACAATTGTGGTTTTTAGCAAATTACAAAGCACATTTGCTAAGACATTGAAGGGTATGATCACCAGATAGATTGCGAGGCTTGAATATACTTGAATATACTGTCGCAATTTCATAGTCTCTAATTTACAGTTGTGAGTTCGATCTTCAGTTAAAAATTAATATCAAGCTTGAGTTCGAATGGCGTTTCTTGCATTAAGGCAACGCGAAATTTATTTCCACCTCGCAAACTCGAAAGCTCAGTCGGTAACACTGAGTTTAGAAAATTGGAATCCTTCTTTTCACGGGTGTTCTTATTTTCTGAAGCAAACCGAATTACTTGAGTTTACTCAAGTGTTGTATGAAGACACTAATAATTCGCATTTATTATAGCCAGTTTGTTGAAGGACTCCAAAAAAAAGATCACCGTCGTTGTTACCGACCGCACTGCTCGATTGAAATGAAGTTCGAACTTGCGACTAAGAAATTCAGGTCTGAGATAAATAATGATAATAAGTTTGATACGTTTCGATTAACGCGAGAAGAGCGTTCGCATTAACGAACTCTTACGCCTGTCAACTCGTACACTTCCCACGCTCATATACATGAATATTTCAATCTCGTAGCGGAATGTCCCTATATTGTAGTTTACGCGTACGCGTTCGTCTATGTTCCCTGTAAGCACATGTGTGCGTATGCATTTGCATATTCCCGGACATTCTATACCTATATTTATATGTTCAGTGCCTCTGTCATAATTCCTATCTACATGTCTGCTTCTGCGCTGCTCGAGCATAAATTTAATTACGAGAGTTGAGTGAAATGTTCTATTTGCCCCCCACTCTCAGCCCCGTCGCGCCTGTTCATTCAGTCACTTCGATATCGACTCTCTCCGCAGTCGTGGTACGCGACCAAACCTCGCTATCTATATATAATTCAATGAAACTTGTATGATATATCGAGTCTACGAAACCCCGAATTTTCATTCTACAAGAGTTATTTTTTTTTATTTGTATTTTGAGCCCTCGAGCGGTGACGGCTTGAAAGAGATTGACAGGATGGTCGTACGCTAGAAGTATGGAAAAGAGGGGCAAAATGGACTCGTATCCTTCATGTGAGACAAGAGTTTTTTTATTTCCGGCGGAAAATTGGCAAGAATAGTCCGTCTTGCCCCGCTCTCCCCTTACACGTTTTATGAAAGTAGAGAGAGAGCGAGAGGGACAGGGAAGTTAATGAGAAGTGCTGCAAGATGAGCTACGAGACTGACGTGCTCCGCCGTTTATAAAATATTTCGTTGGCACGTGGTATGCGCCATAGTAGAATTCGAGGTCGATATGGTCGACTTATAGCATCCTAGCTCAGAATCTCTATGTACATACCATTTTTTTCACCGAAAACGTACTCATGGTTTTTTTTGTTTTTGTTTTTTAACTTTTTTGGGCAAGTAATAAATTTGTTTCTTGTGGTGCGTAATATTAACAATATTGGATGTATGTTTGAGCGTGTATAGTATGTTATGATAGCTTTTTTTCTCTCCAATCGTCGAAATTGCAAAGTATTTGCGAAACTTCGCCGTACATGGTTTTCGATAGATATCGATTCAGTTTAGTTCAATTGATGTGTTATTTTCAATGATGGCATATTTGTAAAAACCGTATTCTTATTCGCCAATATGGTCGTAAATATTTAAGCGTTATTCGACGTAAAAAAAAAAATTGTGAAACCGTAATGATCGAGATCAGAACATTTACACGAGGCTCCTTGTTTTTTGTTTTTTGTGAAAATTAATTTAGTTGATAGATTGTTCTCGTACACTGAATGATAAACGCATCTTTCATAATTTACAATGCGACAGACATTTTTTTTTCGTTACTTATGCATTAAGGTTGGTTTTTTTAATCAAAATTGATTCAATGCAGTATAATTTATGTGGTAGTTTTAGTGAGGATGCTTGACAAGGCATTATTGTTATTCGCCAAAATGATCACGAATATTTATTTATGTTACTTATCGTTAAGAGAAAACAAAAAATTGTGAAGCTGGAATTATCGAGATTAGAACATTTTTACGAAACTCCTGGTTTTGATTTTTTAATGAAAATTAATGTATCGCTTTAGTTTTTTTGTACTTCGAATAATGAAGCCATTGTAGTTCTTTTTTGTAATTGGCAATACGACGAGGAACATTCATTATTCAGTTACTCATGCATTAAGGTTGCTTTTTGATAATAATTGATAAAATTGTGTGTAATATTTCTAGTATTTTTTTATTATGTGCCCTTTACCCTTCGTCGGTCGTGTCGCTCGCCTGTAACCGTAAGAGCCTGGTACTCTCATTGCGCGTCTTTATACCTTTTCAATGTTTTTGGTTGAACGATAAGTGACGGAAAAAAGTCTGATTTTTAATCTATTAATGAACTTTTCGCTACTGGTCAACATGACGATAAATAATTTCTTCCGATTGCTTATTGTTTAAGTAAAAACATTGTTATTACTGTCTTTTTCATCGAGATATAATAAAAATATTTCGGAACGCCATTCCATTAAAGATGTTACTGGCACTGTAATACGTTCAACTGTGAATAATTGGCCAAACCGAGAATATTTTACTGTTATCGATTACCGATAATTTGTACAGTCTATTCGTTTACCAAGTCAAGGCAGAAGCGGGCATGCGAAAGAGAGTTCCAATGAGGTTTATCGCAGATACGAAGAGTTCTTATTTCCATGCGCTCATTGTTGGTATTCAATTTTGTTAGTGTATTTGTTTTGCATAAGCCCGACCTAACGGCAATTTTAAAGAATTCCTGCCGCCCGATATTCAATACTGTCGATATTGTGACTTTGATAATTCTTTCCTGTGAAAAAAAAAAAAAAAATACAAGCGTATTTATTTAATTCATTCTAACCGATTATTGAACAGCGTGAAGGTAGTATGAGCCCGAATTTGATTATTAGATGCAAAGCCAATTTAAAAAAAAATTCTTCCAATCAATGCATAGAAGATCGTATCTGTGAATATTCAAGTAAGATTACCGGCTATTTGAATAAAAAATAAATACACCTAAAGTCGACAGATTTTGCATGGCTGAATGTCGCACAAAGGTTACAATCGCGGTTTTTGTTCAGTTTTATTTGTATTTCGTGATTACATGCACATAGGAATAATAACCGTAATATGATCTGGAAATTTGAAGGATTAAAATTATGTTTGAATAAAATATTGGGCTTGCCGAAAGTTTCAATGACAATTCTTTAATTAACATTATTAACATTATTATAATTAAAGTCTTTAGGTGGTGGTCTCAGTCTATATCAATATATCAACACAGTGAATTCGGGACAAGCGGTTTATTAGCTGTGCCAAACCATTAGGTTAAACCAGTAGCCCGCAAACCAGAGCTGGGCAGTACTTGAAGTACCGGGTTCTTGTTTGGTACCTCCAGTATGTACTTAAAGTTCACAAGTACTTTTTTCACAATCACAAGTACCAAGTACAAGAACTTTTTGAGTACACGCTCGCATTACGGATACCTATTCGATGAGTAGCGTCACGTCCTGTTTTAATTAATATGTGATTGTCTGTCTAAACTTTTCAATAAGTATAATTTTAACGAGAATTAATTTTTTTTTAATTTATTTTAAAAAATCCATTAAAAAACGGGTAGCGACGAGAAGAGGCTCTTTTCGTTTTTTAGAATAAAATTTGTTATGAAATTTTTTAATGGATTTTTCTTGTAACAAAAAAGTGAATATTAGATTAAAAATAGCCTCAAAACGACGAATTACAACAATTTTAGTTAGCGATTTTTTAGAATGAGGAAGTCATGTGCAGATTAAATAAAGGTGCAGATTACTTTGCACCTTTATTTAAAGCCTAGACAACGCTTAATGCTAGGAATCTAATTGCTAAAAGTACTTGGAAAAAGTGCTTCGAGTACAAAAAGTACTTGATACTTCAAGTGGTTGTGATACTTTGTACTTTGTACTTGAAGTTTTTTTTTTGCACGTTGCTTAGCTCTGCCGCAAATAGAAAAGTACGTCAAATTTGTATAAGAATCAATCATTTGCAAATTGAAAACCGTGATATCGTAGTGATAAACTGTCTGTTTAAATACATATCTTGTAGATTATGTTCGTGTGTTAAATGTTTCTCCCCATCAAATTATGTGAGCCAGAAGTCGTTCTGTCTTAATATTTAACAGTGCCAAAAAATGCTATTAGGCAGTCCCATACACATGTAAAATAATACTTTATAACACTCGGTGCGAACATTTGGTACGATTGGTTGCAATACTTGCCTTCGGCTCGTGTTGCAAAGTCACACTCGTCAGAAAAAGTTTTATCGCACAAGTATCGTAATGTACTATTGTCATATTACTTTTTTTTTTAATAGCGACTTATCACAAAATTTCAAAAATGCACCTCTCATTTGACTAGCCAATGTGCAAGGTCTACTTTAAGGCCTCCGAGAATCAGGTTCGGAGCCAATGGAATGGCGTGTGAGCGAAGTTCCGCACGAGGACTCGGCCTAATCTACACGATCGCCGAGGTCAATTATCGATTCTGCGCTGTGCTTCCACGCAATTAGTCTAATCTGCGAATCGCCTCTTTACATGTAGCTCTCTCTTCGCGGCAAATCCTCTTGATTCTGATATATATACATATATATATATATATATATATATATATATATATTCGTTCATTCAGGAAGTAAAAGGATGAGCAAGAGAGAAATTTCACCCGACGATGATGCAACACTGTGGAGTGACGGAGTGAAAACTACCGGATCTGGAAGAGGGCAAGCTCGAGGTGGTCTTTGCGGAAGAGGGCGCCCGACGAAACGGTTCAGCAAAGGGATCGCAGCGGGAGGAAAGAGGGCGCGGATGGGAGGAGACAAGGTATCGGAAAAATACGAGAGAAAGAAAGAAAGAAATATACATATATCCCGGAGGATGTTGAGGTGGTTCTCCGTGGGCGAATGTACGAGTGGGATAGAAATGTCGAGTTGCGAGTTTAAAAAGTGGAGGACAGAGATAGAGGAATGCGGCCAGAAGAAAGGATGGACGGGGTAGAGCGAGAGGAGAGAAGGAAGCCGATACAGTCCGCAACTGCTCTGGCGTACTTAGCCAGGCAGTACCGGCAGCAGTCATACGTGTTCCGCCGCGCTGGCTGTACGTTCCTTCCTCGAGCATCGTTCTCGCCGGACTGATCGGCAAACGACGTGCGGACGTACTTTTATGTATTAGCAATAGTGAATTCGTTGACAACAGAAGAAAGTTTTATAAAACAAATAAATATAAATATATTGCAGTTTATCAATATACATTGCCAAAGGGCCATTGACCGAACTCCTTTAGACCGGTTTTTACGTACTTCTATAAATATACATATTTGTATAGTGAGTGTGTTTGTGTGTATGGGTGGATTTGTGGGCTTCACGTGCACGTAATATGGAGAAAAAATTTATAAGCGTGCTGGTGAAACTGTGATACCAAAAACTCGTCGTTACAGTGAGTGCATGCGCTATCGCCGTCCCGTACAGACTGAATGCTTCTGCCGGTTTCTCGAATATATTTCATGTATCCGCGAGGGGCGGAGGGCCGACAAGTCGACTACAGCGCAGGTGCACAACGGTGTCGTGCGCGCGTGCGGGAAATACTCAACGAAGAAAATTAATCGGTAGGAATTTTCACTTTTTATGTGATTTTTACGCTTTTTATGTTCATTATTATTATTATTCTTTAACATATTGAATTATCTAATTGTTTCGGAGATTTTTGATGTTTACTTTAATTTCTGGGCGAGTAAATGTATAGCGATAATTGTGAAAATTTTAATAAAATTATGTTGAGCAGAGTTTGGAAAAATGGATAAATAAATGGATGGATATATGATTGACAATATACCTTTTTTATTTTATTTAGTAGACGGCGGCCGGGAAGCTCCGATACCGAGACCCATGTACGAATATCAGAATGGCACCGTTCTGGCCCAGTACTGGTGCCGGAGCTACCAGTACTGGCAGACGATCAAGGCCCGGTACAAATCCAATGCAGTATCAGTACCGGGCCGATATTTAAATGATCACACCGGCCCAGTGCTGACTGTCGGCGTCGAGCCAGTACCGGGTGCCAATGTTCAGCCACTGTTGATAAACGATAATAATAAACAGTAAAAATGAATGTTTTTATCGTCTGCCTGTTTGTTTAATGCATTTCTCTGATCGTGGTTTACTGTGTTGTTGTTATTTTACGCTTATACGCTGGAAATCTCGGAATCAATTTTTCGACCGGTGATGGGATTCGAACCTGCGACCCTACCATTACTAGTCCTAGATCTTACCTACTTGGCTATGCTAATGTTGAAGAACAACCTTTCGAAACTTGTACATCAGTTGAGCAAACGATTGCATATTGTCACACTAACTTCATACGATCGAAAAGTCATAAAATATATCAATATTTATTCTTCAGTCACTGAGTTCTATATAAAATTTATTTGTAATTTATCTTTTTCATACTTTGATATTATTGAGAAAGCGTTGGTTGAACTCTGGCAACCAGTACATGCCCAGTACTACGATGGATATAAAATTTGATCTAAAAAAGGATTTTATCTAACACGGTCTATTAGCGATGGCCGACTCTTGGTGAAGTTGTTCATCAACAAGGGCTGTTCTAGCATTGGGCCGTATTGCCGGCTCGGCACTTTGTCCAGTACTGGCAATCAAGGTTGGCCCATTCTTGGTGAAGTTTCTCATCTGTACGAGGACAGAGCTGGCAATTGAGAGTCAGCAACTGTAACTGTCCCAGTTCTGGGCCACATTAGCAGCTCCGGGCTTGGCCCCGTACTGGCAAGCTGCATAGGCCCATTACTAACAATGTTATTTGCCAATGCTGTCCGAGAATTGGCAAACGAGACTTGGCAATCGGTTCTGTCCCAGTTCTGGGCCGTTTTTATGACTCCGGCACCGTACAGATATTCGCACATGGGGAGTTGTTGAAACACGTACAGCTGTGTATAATGCACCACTTTTTAGGCACTCACTCCTTACACGTAAGAAGTGCCTATTAAAATGACTATTTTTTAAATCTTCATCCGGTCAGACGTCCATGTCATGGTATATCTTCGCAACGAATCAATTAACGCAGCTAAAATTTGATACGTAGTTTGGTTGTATCGTTGACAAACAGCCTGGAGAGTCTGAAACCAATTAAACAAATATAAGTTTATGTTTATAAACATTATAGCTAAAAACAAAAAAAAAATTACCTTTTATGAATCTTTTAGTCGATCGGACGTCCGTGTCATGCTTCATCTTCAATACGGGTGAACGAATTTCACTGTACCTGGCGGCGTTACTTTCTGAATACTACTAACATGAAGCCCTGAAAATTTGAAACCATTTAAAAGATTAATAACAATGTTATAAACAAATTAAGTATAAATTACTCTAAAATATCTCCTTTTTAGTTTCAAAGTTTGCGCATCGGACGTCCGTGTCATGCTCAATCTTCAAAACTTGCGAACGAATTCACATATCTTTCGCAGTCTTCATTAGTTATGTCTTTACCATGAAGCCCACCAAATTTGTACCCATTTAGATATCTGTAAAAAATTTAGCAACAAATTTTTACATTTGTCTATTTTTGGGAGGTTATGTGTCATTATTTTTTCCGACTATAAAATAAGTAAAAAATAAAAATAAAGGTCTGGATGCTATAAATGGAAAAATAAATGGATAATATCCTGATATCCAATTATATTCCACAATGATTATCACTTTTTAACACTTTTTAAACGTTTTTACGTAAATATTTTTTTCACAAAAATCATAGCACACATTACATATATCACATTTAAAAAATTCTATAAAAATTCCACTTTACACATTTAAACGTCTCCACGATAATTCACAAATACATGTTTTCATCACTCCCGAACAATAATTATTATATGCCAAATAAAATAGTCGCAATTGTAGCTGTCCAAATAGAAAACCTTGTCTTCGGGGCGGCGCTGGCGTCGGTCTCACACGCTCTAGCGGTCCCCCGAAGTCATCCAGTCCCGCGCGCGATCAGTGGGGAAAAGCGGGGCAAAATGGGGCAGTGGGACAAAACGCCATATTCCAATCATTTTTGGATGGGGGAATAGGGCAAAACGGGACAGACAATCCGGATGTATCAACAGGGCAAAATGGGACATCCAAAAATGATTGGAATCTTGCGTTTTGCTCACTGTCCCGTTTTGCCCCACTGTCCCGTTTTGCCCCACTGTCCCATTTTGCTCCATTTTGAATAGCGTAGCGCGATGCGCGAACGACTTGCACGGCGCGCGAAGCGCGTCGTGCGAACAACTCGTGCGGCGCGCGAAGCGCGACGTGCGTACAAATCCGTGAGTGCTTTAAAAATGTCCCAAAGGGACATTTTTGGGGGGTTTGGGGGGCGGAGCTCCCCAACGAGCCGCGAAGCGGCTTGTTATTATTTTGTTTGAATATTACTGGGTGAATAAAAATAAAAATATATATTAAATAAAATTCATATACATTTTTTTAATGATCTCGTAACTATCGCAATCGTTGATGACAAGGATTAATTGCAATTAACCCTTGTCACGAACGACCCATTCAAACTTTCCATACAAATCAATTTTTCCTACTCATAACTGCAGACGTGAGTAAGAAAAATTTCGACATCACTAATCTGTTGAGGGATATAATATTACTGACCTAGTGAGGGATATAAATAAGCGTACATATTTCCAGCCCTTTCGGAGTATAATGTTTCCGATGTATTGAAAAAAATGTCTCGTTTAAAAAGACAGAAACTTTTTTATATAAAAACTCGCAAAAATTTTAAAAGATTGGCTCGAATAGGTAGACCTCACGGAGCGTGCTCTTTAATGAAATAGGAGGAGTATAATACTGTACCTTAAAAGGTTAGTTTAATAGATATAGATAAGTTCTCTATTATGTTGAAATGTACACCTGTATTTTAGTCAAATCAATCTCAATAAGTATGACCTCATGAATAATGTAATTCATATAATCGCAAAAAAATTTCAATTTTTTCAACAACTGATCTCCGTTTTATTACCTATTTGCGTCAGATTGCAATCGAAGGTTAACGGTCCATTTATCAGCATTTCAAGTGTTCAGATTTTACACAGGTACATTTTGACACCAAGACAAATTGACGAATGAATGAAAAAAAATTCACTTCGAACAAATTGAAACGTTCGTGCTACAAATTTCCCTACACGTGTCGAAAAAAATCTCTTTCACTCTCATAAATCGTTCCACTGTTACCAGAGTGAAAGGTAAAAATTTTACGACGCCAGTCGTAACTTCCGTCACCCCTGAAAATTACGTCAATCACGCAACAGCACCGGCGCTGGGAACTTCCGTCAAGCATCGTGGAAATATAACGAATTATAGTTATTTTTATCTATTTTTCGCTGTGTAAAGCAATTGAAGCATTTCCTTCACGACTGTGAAATCTCTTGCTACGAAAGAGCCTGGCAGAAAAAAAAATCAAAACACCACTTTCATACAGTCTCTATGTAGGAAGTGTTGGGTACGTAGGAAGAATACTGCGGGTGTGTATTATAGCGGTCGATGATATCGAGCAGGTCGCGAACAGCGAAGTAGAGTGCGGAGTAGCAGTCGTCAACTGCAACTGTGCGCCTGGCTTGGGTCGTATATTTCTGACGACTGAGAGACGCGAGCGAGCTGTGCGAGACTTTACGAGCGCGCGGGCAGAGTCGAATGTAACAGACGTATACACATATAGGGAATTCCAAGCCCAACCACGTGTGCATGCCAACGTCGCGGTAATGCGGCGCGATGTTTGTTCGAGCTTTTTCCACGTAACTCTCGTAAACCGTTCCGTACTCGTACGAGCGTGCTAATGAGACACAGTGCCTGGCCCTTTAAAGGGAAAGTTCGTTCGAACGAAAAAAAATCAGTGACTTTTGTTTATTTATAACAAGGCTATAACAGAATTAAAAATAGTGGTCCATGTGGAGAGTATAGGTATATAAAAATTACTAAGTAGAAGGAGACCTCTAAGATGCTGATATTATTAATACAATTCTTTTTACAGTGGGTTGTCCCAAAGACGCGAGAGAACGACCGAATATTTCAGTAACCATACGAGAATTATTATTACCAATGTCTAAATTGTTAATTTTTTCATATTATAGTAATAAATAACCCGAGCTTTTCATTCTTCTTTGATTTTTTTCACAATCATCGACAAATTTTTTCCAATATTGATATTAATAATATCAGTATTTTTTACGTATTTTCCTACTTGATAATGGTGCCATACATACCATAAGACAAATTGTTTTCAATGTGTTATTGTGTCTTGTTATAAACAATCGGAAGTAACAGAATTCTCAATTGGGAAAATCTCCCTGATCCGTCTGAGACGATGTGAGCGTCAGCTGAACTGGGCACTAAGTGTTAAATAATCGATCGCACACATTTTCGAGGTAAACCTGGTGTAAACGTAACTGTATCCACATTCAAGAATCCTTACTTAACCATTTAGCAACCAAGCCACGTCCCGTTGGAGAATATAATTTCTCTAAATGGTCAACACTTTTCTTTATCAAAATATATTTAAAAAATGTAAATGTTGGAAAATTCCCAACAAAAATTTTACGCCCAAATTGAAAGGATTTGAAATGAAATTCTGGCCGAAAAAATTCTTATGGGCAAAATGATTAATGAAAAAAATACAAAGGAATAAATTAGTAGGAAAATAAATCAGTTTTTTTGGCTATAATCTACGAGCCGTACTTTTACCCAGCACTCAAATTTGTAATTTCAACCTGATGTCTTAAGATATCGATAGGGACTTGTGGACTTTCTTTTCTTACACTTCTTAATTTCCGCTGTTCCTGATCATCGAATACATAATATTTAACAAAGCACAGAAATTAGTCCAAGTTGGATAAAAGATTAATTGAACCGAAAAATTGACATTCTATGTTACTGTTTTCATGTGTAATTAAAAACAGGTGTACGTGCAGTCTTGCGAAAATTCATAAAATCATTCTTTTTAATCCTTCCTAGTCACTTCAATACTATTCTAAAATCGATAAAAACGATCCATTTTGCTTCCTCATAGAGGAAACTTTTTTTCGTTTCTTTTCATAATAAGGAACAATTTTTCAAATATACTTTTTATTAAAATTAATCGAAAAACATTCAAAACCTACTGTTGATCATTTAGATCTCTCAAAGGTATATAAAACAACATCCATGTTTATCAACTCGAGGCTCACTTTTTACAAGCGATAGTTTATTTGTATCTCATTCGAGTGCCTACATAACACAATAGCGGTACCGCTGTACTGTACTACTAATTTTCTGCTAGCTATCTTAGTGTAAGGATGTCTTCGGGCCAAAAGAACCTTTTTTACAATTAGAAAAAATAAAAAATATTCTACGATTTGCTACCATTTTTCATAGGGTGGAGAATATAGTTCGGTCCATGTATAATTGAATTACGTACTGTAACAAAAATAATATCGCGATTACAGGGTTGCCCGAAGGCTGCCGTGATACGACCGAATCATTATCGAATTTTATATTATAAGTCGCCCAATTGAAAATATCGTAGTTTCGCCCCCCCCCCCCCCCCCCCCTCTTCCCTTCCCGTCGTAGCTCAGAGCAGAGTGACGTTGACCGAATGCTACGGAGTCGATGAGGCCCCCCGCGGGGTGGTCAATCTAAAGAGCCATGCTGTCAGCATCGAAGTTTGGAAGGACTCTCATACCAGGGTTAACCGACTATATATTCCCTGGGTGTCACCGAGTCATCCAGTAATCATTGAGGCCCCTCCGAAATATTCGCCACCGTGGAGTGTTCCGTTCGGCCTTCTCCCCTCGATCAAAACGGCCGGGAGTATCATAGGCCGATGTGAAACGAAATGGACGGAGCACCGCTAATAACGGTGGCGATCAAACGTGTAAACCAGAGCGAGAACATCGGAGAGAGGCGGAGACGGAGAGACAACAAAGTAGCTGCTCGCTCCTCTGACCAATGCTCAAGGACTAATCACGTGTGACCTGGGAATCTACATCACGGGAGATGAAGAACCGAGGCGCGAGTCCGATGGCGTTACTTCGGCGCAATCCCGGTAGAGTAAACGCGTTAGATTTTTGCCCTACCCAGAGAGACAATTAAATAGTATGAATTGCGTGAAAAGTGCAATCACGACTGTGTGAGCCCCTTCTCCCAAAAATCTTCCTCAATCCTTTTCAAGCCCCTTGAAAATTCCAGCAACACCGATATATGAGATATCGAATAATTATTTTCGAAGAGTTTGAGCCACGTACGCGACGAGACGCGTTGTTGTGTATCATTTGCTGGCTACTACGTTGTATTGTATAGAGTCACAGCACGCGTGACTCTATACAATATCTATACATAATATCTATTCCTCCCGGCAAATAATCCCCTAAGCACTAAAATCTTTTGCTAGTTGCCCTGGGCCCCCTTCCCCCCCGGCCGTTCAAATAATCCCCTAAGCACTCAAATCTTTTGCTAGTTGCCCTCGAAGCTCCCCCCCCCCCCCCGGCCGTTCCCGATTCCTCGTCGGTGCGTGCAAGCAGAGGCGAACTGGTGTTCATGCGATCTCGAGGAAAGCTTCCGCGAAGCGACGCCGGCCACAAACCGAGCAGAGCACACGTAAGTTTTCGATTGTTTGTCATAAGTTCTGTTGCTTCCTCATAGAGGAAGCTTTGTTATGGTGAAAAAGAAAAATTCCAGATTTTCATGAAAATGCGTTCAGAATGTTCCAGAACATCGAAAAATCACGCGTGTGCGTGTGCGTGTGCGTGTGCGTGTGCGTGTGCGTGTGCGTGTGCGTGTGCGTGTGCGTGTGCGTGTGCGTGTGCGTGTGCGTGTGCGTGTGCGTGTGCGTGTGCGTGTGCGTGTGCGTGTGCGTGTGCGTGTGCGTGTGCGTGTGCGTGTGCGTGTGCGTGTGCGTGTGCGTGTGCGTGTGCGTGTGCGTGTGCGTGTGCGTGTGCGTGTGCGTGTGCGTGTGCGTGTGCGTGTGCGTGTGCGTGTGCGTGTGCGTGTGCGTGTGCGTGTGCGTGTGCGTGTGCGTGTGCGTGTGCGTGTGCGTGTGCGTGTGCGTGTGCGTGTGCGTGTGCGTGTGCGTGTGCGTGTGCGTGTGCGTGTGCGTGTGCGTGTGCGTGTGCGTGTGCGTGTGCGTGTGCGTGTGCGTGTGCGTGTGCGTGTGCGTGTGCGTGTGCGTGTGCGTGTGCGTGTGCGTGTGCGTGTGCGTGTGCGTGTGCGTGTGCGTGTGCGTGTGCGTGTGCGTGTGCGTGTGCGTGTGCGTGTGCGTGTGCGTGTGCGTGTGCGTGTGCGTGTGCGTGTGCGTGTGCGTGTGCGTGTGCGTGTGCGTGTGCGTGTGCGTGTGCGTGTGCGTGTGCGTGTGCGTGTGCGTGTGCGTGTGCGTGTGCGTGTGCGTGTGCGTGTGCGTGTGCGTGTGCGTGTGCGTGTGCGTGTGCGTGTGCGTGTGCGTGTGCGTGTGCGTGTGCGTGTGCGTGTGCGTGTGCGTGTGCGTGTGCGTGTGCGTGTGCGTGTGCGTGTGCGTGTGCGTGTGCGTGTGCGTGTGCGTGTGCGTGTGCGTGTGCGTGTGCGTGTGCGTGTGCGTGTGCGTGTGCGTGTGCGTGTGCGTGTGCGTGTGCGTGTGCGTGTGCGTGTGCGTGTGCGTGTGCGTGTGCGTGTGCGTGTGCGTGTGCGTGTGCGTGTGCGTGTGCGTGTGCGTGTGCGTGTGCGTGTGCGTGTGCGTGTGCGTGTGCGTGTGCGTGTGCGTGTGCGTGTGCGTGTGCGTGTGCGTGTGCGTGTGCGTGTGCGTGTGCGTGTGCGTGTGCGTGTGCGTGTGCGTGTGCGTGTGCGTGTGCGTGTGCGTGTGCGTGTGCGTGTGCGTGTGCGTGTGCGTGTGCGTGTGCGTGTGCGTGTGCGTGTGCGTGTGCGTGTGCGTGTGCGTCAGACGCAAAAAATTCAAATCGCTATATCTCGGGAATACCTCGACCGATCAGGCTAAAATTTTTACACACAGCATGTGTGGTTAATAGTCAATGTTTCTGCAAAATTTCATCCAAACATTTTCAGTTGTTTTTTTGTGCGCCATTTTGAATTTCGTCGAAAATGTCTGTACGCACTCTAACGCTCGCAATTTTTCAGCTATCGGGCTAAAAACACGTATGAAGATGCAATATGATCACCCGATGATCCCATTAAAATTTCAAGAAAATCGGTCGAACTGTTTAAATTTTATGTCATTTTGAATTTTTTGAATTTCATGCAACTTATTTCTTGTATTCGAGACGCATTTTTCCGTATTAAATGCGTGATCAGCGTGAAAAAATACATGGATTTATAGTGCCGGAGCAAGAACTAACGAGAAAGTTTACCGTGCATTTTCGTAGCCAAAATTGCAAAAATGAGTGATTTTGGGTATTTTTAAACAGCGATTTCTTTGCTTTCCGATGGCATCGCCGAAAAATCCAGGTGCCTATTGTGATCTACAGCAAGACGATGGATATGATGGGATTGAAAAAGCTAGATAAAGAGGTATCACTTGGATATCTTGAGTAAAAAAAAAAAACAAAAATTATGAACTATAAAAAAACGGTTAATGAAAAAGTAACTTCAAAAAGGATGAAATAATTAATGCTGCAACAATAACTAATATTGTTCATAAACAATAATAGCAGTAATTAACAATAAATAGTGATAATTAATAATAATTAATTAATCGTAATTATTCATTGATAATCTTCGCTACAGTCGGGAGACGTCTCCCAGTAGCGCGTTGTGAGGGGAGACGTCTCCCGACTGTAGCGAAGATTATCAATGAATAATTACGATTAATTAATTATTTATTTATTTATTTTATTTATTTATTTATTTTATTCACGGGACGAGCCCTTTTACATTTTTATAATATATCACAGTTCAGATAAAATTACATATTTCGTGTAACAAAAGTATATTTTACAAAAAATTTGTTTAAAAATTATTATTATACATTTTTCTATTTCATTCGCATTTTATTCGTATTTTAAGACTTTTATTGCAAGCTGCGTATTGTAGGTAGATTCTGGACCAGCAAGTAGACGAGACAAGTCAAGCCTGTTTGCCACACTTGTGAGTCGATAATGGGCTGACCTTTCCGTTAGTGTTGTTCGTATTGTAGGCGTTCTGAATATCATTTCCCGTCTTCTCGGACGTTCCGATAAAACTTCCCTGAGTTTATGTAGAATCGTTTGACATTCCACTTTTCCCGACAGTATTTTATACAGGAGCCGTTGATCACTGTATATCCTCAGTGATTGCAGGCTTGGTATAGTCAACTCGCTCGATACCGGCCCGTAATCATGATCTTCTTGTCGCAATGGTCTTCCCATTTTGAATGCGGCCATACGCAGGAATTTATGTTGAACTCTTTCCAATTTTTTGGCATGAACGAGAAAGACAGGATTCCAAATCTCCGAAGCGTACATAAGGATTGGCCGTACCAATGTTAAATATAGTGATCTGAAGGTCTCAACTTTTCGGAACTCCCCCGAGAATCTTTTTATGAACCCCAGCGACCGTAGTGCTTTTCTTGATGATACCTCGATATGTTCAGCGAAGCTCAACTTTGAGTCGAAGATCACTCCAAGATCTCGAATCTTTTGTACCTTTTCCAACGGGTTTCCTCCGATCGTGTAGAACGTGGGAGCAGGAGTGCGGCCTCTTGTAAAGGACACACATTTGCATTTTTCGATGTTTAATTTCATCCTGTTCGTCCTGCACCACGTCCACAGGTTGTCCAAGTCCTCTTGGATCCTCACTTGATCTGCCTTGGATTTTATCGACATATATATTTTCAAGTCATCAGCAAATAGATCGAACCGCGTGAACACAAGTGCCGAGGCGATGTCATTGATGAAGACCAGGAAGAGCAGAGGTCCAAGATGTGATCCCTGAGGGACACCCGATGTAACCCGGATTTGTCTCGACAGAAAGTTTTTGTAGCGAACTCTCTGGGTTCTATTCGCAACATATTCCGTTAACCAGCTTAGTAGAGCACCACTAATACCCATGGACGAAAGTTTTTTGATGAGTGTTGCGTGACAGACTGAGTCGAAGGCTTTTGCGAAGTCTGTATAGATAGAATCCACCTGTCGCCCCAGCTCCATTTCCGTTGCGAGATAGCTCTCGTACTTTAGCAGATTTGTGATTGTAGACCGTCCCGAGATAAAACCATGCTGTTCTTCGATCAATGAGTCTCTAAGATTCGATGCCAAGTATCCCGTTACCAGTTCATCCAGCAGTTTCGGTATTGCACTTATGATAGATATGGGCCTGTAGTTCCTGATATTTGATTTTGACCCACTTTTGTATATCGGCGTGATGAAGCTTTGCTTCCACGACGACGGGAACGTCCCCGATCTAAGCGAAAAGTTGAACAACACCTGTAGCGGTACTGTCAGGCTCTCCGTGCAAGATTTTAATAGAGAAGGCGGAATGCCATCCGGACCTGGTCCTTTCGTTGCATCCAACTCGCTGAGTCTCTTTTTAATAATCCCTTCCGAGAAGCTCAGAGCTGATATATCTACCATACGGGCCGTTGGCGGGACCTCCGCATCATTTGCACCATGGTCAGTATATACTGATTCGAAGAAGTTCATAAAAAGATCCACGGACTCTTGACCTGTTCTAGAAGTTACATCATCGAGAACCATTTTTGAAGGAATCCCCCTCTCCTTTCTTCGACCGTTCACGAAACCCCAGAACGCCTTTATGTTCGTCGGAATTTCCTCTTCGACCGATGCGACATATCGTGCATGCCCAACCGCTGCTAGAAACTTGCACCGAGCTCGCAGTATTTTAAATTCCGTCAGGTCCGAGTCCAGTCTCGTTTCCTTGTATTTCTTGTGCGCGGCCTTCTTTTGAGCAATACACGCTAATATTTCACGGGACTTTTTTCGCTCCCCGTCCCCTAAAAACGTTTTCTTTTTTGGTACAAAATTTTCCATGCCCCGGTACAAGATATCGTAGAACACAGCGACTTTCTCCTCTATCGTGCCTCTCTCCAACGCCACTTCCCAGTTTATCCGCTGTAAGTACTCATTGAGAGATCTCATGTCGCCTTTTTTGAAGTCGAACTCAACCATCTCGAACGATTGACTGGGCTCCTCCGAGCATTTTATTTCCATCGACATGGCTCTGTGGTATTCCAAGTCTTCGTCCACTAAAGGATCTGGCGATATAACAATGTCCAGCATCTCATACGAGAAGACTAAATCCAGAAAGTTTCCGTGGTTGTTCCTGATTTCGGACGACTGGTGAAGTCCCAGATACGCCGTACCGTCACTGAGCGCCGTTGCTTTTTCCCGAGTTTCAGGGTCAGCATTGTTGCAGAGACAGATCGTTTCTCCATCTTCTCTCGCCCATGTTGTTCGCGGGAGATTATAGTCCCCCATAAGCACCAGACTATGCTGTGGGTGAGCTTCCGCTATGGTGGTAAATGCAGCTACGTGTTCTTCTAGCACTTGAACAGCCGAGGCGGGAGGGATATAAACCCCACTGATGACGAATTTTCTGCTTCCCTTCGCGACTTCCACAAACACCTGTTCTGTCGATCCTCCTGCAACATGACACTGAGCACTCTGTAATGACCTGTTGACTGCGATCAATACCCCTCCTCCTCTCTTGCCGAAGGTCGAGTTTGGATTCCTGTCGCACCTGTAAACTTCAAAATGTGAGAAGCCTAGTTCCACGTTTTTTATTCCCTCATGTAACCATGTTTCAGTGAGAACGATAATGTCTTGTTTTACAGTTAATAGGGGAATCGACAGTCTTAAGTCTTGAAGTTTAGTGCGCAGTCCCCGAACATTTTGATAGTATATCCTTAGTTCTCCTTTGGAGCTTCGGAGTTTTTTGGAAGGTTATTTGTTGCATCGACGATGGCCGGGCGTCCGTTTCTGTACACGATTCTCTTATGTGTACCCGGGTTTTTTTGCATCATGGCTTCCATTTGTTTCTTGACTTTGATGTACTGATTTCGTTGGGATAGAGTACGATCAGCGCTGATTGCGACTGGCCCCTTGTAGCTATGTTTTTTCACCAGAATGTCTCTAGCAATCTCTGCAGATGGTAACGAGACCAGGACCGGCCTAGGTTTTGTTCCTGGAAACTTACCCAGTCTCCTTGTTCGTAGTTGCGCTTGGCCAAGATCAACAATGCTGCCCAGTATAGCAAGGCATTCTGCCAGGTCCTTTGACCTTGCTTCCGAGACAGGGCCAGCCGGCTCCACAAGATTATATATGACAATGTTCGATGCTCGCTTTCGTCTCTCCTCCGTTTCTGCCTGCATCGCATCATACTGCTCTTCCATCCTTTCAGGGTTTTGTACTGTATCAGAGAGCGTCTCCACAGTTTTCTTGATTTCCCCAACCGCGAGGAGTGCTTGTGTGTTCGCTTCCAGCGCTGTCTCAATTTTTGAGGATGTTTCTCGAGTCAGCGAGAGCTCTGCACGAAGGTCTGAAACGACAGAGTTAAATAATTCAATCGGAGTATACTTTTCTTTTACCGCAGCAATGTCCTGTTTCATTGAAGCTATGTCTTCTACAACCCCATCCTGTTGTTGTTGTTTTTCTTCGATGGCCACTTGTTTCCCTTCGAGGGTGGCTTGTTTGTTTTCCACCGCTGCGATGCTTTCCCTCAGCTTAACATTTTCTATTGAGAGTTTTTTGGTTACGTTGTAGATTTCCTTGAGGCCTTCCAATTCATCCAGACATTTTCGACAGTAGAAAACCATAACATGTTTTACTAGTTGTATAACTCTGACTTCGGTAACTGTTATGTTCGCACAGATTTGGTGGTACGCTCCTTTGCATCTGTCACATCTTATAGGCTTTGCCTCCGGTACTGGAAGCTTGCATACCTCGCATAACGTCTCGTTTGCCATGGTTATTTCGTCACGTATGAGATTCAATAAATAGTCTTTGGATTTTGTCAAAGATTAAAAAGTTTTTAGAATTTTTAAAGCCAGAAAGCTAGTCAACCTGCTTGAGTTCACATAACCTAAAAACGCGTTTACGCCAAAACAGGACGGATCGACTCCTCGGATCCCACTATGGCAATGTTTTTTGGATAATTTCTACCACCTGGCATTTATTTAGACACAAAAAATTATTTTACAATATATAAAAATAAATTAAAACACAGTTTATTTACACAACAGAATTTTTGAACTGACGCTTAAGGCGCCACCTGACGGGAATTATTATTAATTATCACTATTTATTGTTAATTACTGCTATTATTGTTTATGAACAATATTAGTTATTGTTGCAGCATTAATTATTTTATCCTTTTTGAAGTTACTTTTTTATTAACCGTTTTTTTATCGTTCATAATTTTTGTTTTTTTTTGTAAGATTTTTTTTTAGACGTTTTTATTTTTACTTGTACTTTTTTTCATTCACACATTTTTCACAGTCGGGAGTTTTTTTTTTAATTTTAATTTTTTATTTCATGCTTTTTTAAATGTTAAATTTAAAAAAGAGTAAAAAGATTTAGAATACAGTTCATCAAAGCCAATCTTTTTCCATTTGTTACATGCCGTAACTGTCGATTGCCCCATTGAACCAGTTACTGCGCAGTGCCTCATTCCTTTCGCAACATGATTTTTCATGGTCGATGCATAAAAAGTTTACTGAATTCTGTAACTTCTAATGGAAGTTCGTATAATTCGACCATAAAGAATTTTGTTACAAGGAGAATGAGACCTTGCGCAATTACTTTGGTGTCAGCGATGGAATCCACTACAAAAACAAAATGGAACAATTTTGTCTTCAATGAACTTTGTCATAGAAGAATAATTGTTCATCGATCAAACTCTTTCAGTTTTTTTTAGTAGTTTTCATATCCTTTGAGTCATGTATTTTAGAGTTTTACAAAATGTTTCAACTTCTTTTTTTTAATGTTAAATTTTAAAAAAAGTAAAAAAGTATCTGTAATACAGTTCATCGAAGCCAATCTTTTTCCATTTGTTACATGCCGCAGCTGTCGATTGCCCCATTGAACCAAAGTTACTGCGCAGCGCCTCATTCCTTTCGCAACATGATCTTTCATGGTCGATGTGTAAAAAGTTTACTGAATTCTGTAACTTCTAATGGAAGTTCGTATAACTCGACCATAAAGAATTTTGTTACAAAAGAGACTGAGACCTTGCGCAATTACTTTGGTGTCAGCGATGCACTTTCACAACAAAAACAAAATGGAACAATTTTGTCTTCGATGAACTTTGTTGTTTTTTTTTAAATAACGTGTTCGATTATAATTATTGCACCGAATATAGTTAATTCACACACTGGTCACACACGAAACACCGTAATTAATAATAAGTAAGGTTAAGCGCGTAAATAATAACGTGTTCGGTAATACTTAATGCACCGAATATAAAAATAATAATTAACAATGAAAAAAAATCACAGTAAATATATAGTGTTGACAGCTCATTCGTAGCGAAACACGAAATGCTTGGGGGATCGTGCATTGAGCCACTATGAAATTAGCTGCGATACACGGTGAAAAGGCAAAAGATGGCGGCATATCTCACTGTAATTTCGATATGGACAAACATAATTCTTTCCGAAGAGCCTTTATCTCTGTGAAATCGCGTCGCATCGTAAGAAAACCTGAAAAAAGACACTGGCCACGATTTAAAGAAACTGCTTGCCAAATTTCGTCAAGAGATTTTTTGTCGATTCGGAGAACACTGGATACCATGGAAACGCGTGATCGCCGTGAAACGTGTAACTCCCGTCTTTTTGCCCTAGCGGGCAGTCGGGAGTTAAAAATCGAAAGTGCACAAATAAATTCAGGAACGCATACTTCCATGCATTTTTTGGCGCCCAGCGCAGATTCGGCAAAGTGAAGCGTGACGATGGAGTATTTTTACGCGCTGAACCTAAATCGGCCAGTTGTTTTGCATGAAAGTTTAACAAGACGATGATGTTGAAAAAAGTTTAAATTTTCATATCGCTTTCTCATAAAATTTGGAAATTGAAAGTGTCATATCGTTTTCTTATGATGTTCTTTTATTCGCGAAGCTTCCTGTCGAGTAATCCAAAAATACAGAAAATGCTTTCTCATAGAAGAAGCTTCGCGAATAAAGGAAGATCATGAGAAAACGATATGACAATTTCAATTTCCAACTTTTATGAGAAAGCGATATGAACATTTTTATTTTCAACGTTATGAGGAAGTGCAATGAAAATTTCATTTTCTTTTTACTATATCGAGCCATGCGTGTCACGATTTTCCCAGTTCGAACTCCCAGCAATTCTCCCGGAATAAGTAATAACTAAGAGTCTTCGAGGTCGACAAGAACCCTTTTTCATTGCCCTGAGATTATAATTTTTGTATGTTCCATCGTATACCCTTCTCCGGTTTTTACGTAACCCGTCTCTTTCCCCCCTATCACTCTCTACCCGCACTTCACTAAGTTACCTAACTTCCAGTGCGTCCGCAGCTGACTTAGCTACACTGTACCGCATTTGCCGAGGACACGGGGAAACTGCGGAAAACCCGTGTCGGTACAGACGGCCCTATATTTTTCTGATTCCTCGATGTTTTAATATCAAGAACTCAGAAAAACTGGCCTGCCGCTCAACATTCGTTGTGCAAGCCGGTGTGGGGCTAAGCGGTCACCCATTCATTTACTGGACGCAAGCAAAGCTGCTTGACTCGGGAGACCGACGAAACCACACACCGACCGCGCACCTAATGCTGTCGATTTCCCTGAGATTATAATTATTCGAGTCATAAACTAAATAGAATATTTAACGTCGACGCCGGAGCGACTGGCGCGCTTAAAATAAAAGCGGATTCTTTTTCGGCTAATTCAATAAATATTTATTTTCATTCGTTTTATTTGCCGAGTTATTGGTTTATTTCGAGTTTTCCCGTTTTCCTTCCCGTATGTAACAAATTCATGACAGTACATCAGTACGTAAATCTATTAAGAGGTGGGCCATATTTACCCGTTTTACCGTAATTGTTTGTTTACATTTAAGTCAAAGTGCCAGAAATGATGGGTGAATTAATAAATAAAAATTCAATACAAAAACTACATTTTATATACCGAAGACACAGCATATTTCATTGCGATCTGAAGACTCTTCAGAAAAGTTATTGGGTTTTCAGACAGAACGAACAAACAAACAGACAGAAATGGGAAACGGCTTTTTTGCGTTCTAGGACATATCAAACATGTTTCTAGACGATACTTTGAAGGTCCAATTCTTTTTATTACATACTATCTCTCCTTGTATACTTTGGTATGTAGCGAGAAAGTGAAAGAATATTGCAACAGGTTTCATAAATCGATAGTTTGGAGGGATCGTATAGGCAAATATATCCCGCAATAAGCAAATCAATAATCTATTATTTTTAAAATGTTGGGAAAAATCTTGTTTTCATAGGTCACAACGGTGTCGAATGATTGGTTGGGGAGTTAATAACTATGGCTTAAAAAATCCTCAATTCCTCTTACTAGCACCGTCGGATTACACCAGTTCGCCACCAACCCAAAGCCGATTCCTTTGTTTCTTGCGGCATAATAATCGTGCACTCGAGCGTATGTGTCCGTGCTGTGTATGCGAAGCAATGAGAACTGCTCCGCTCCACTCGTTCATTCTCTACTTACACTGTACCGCGGCGTTTTGTGCATAGTATTCGAGGCGCACGGGGAGGACAAAGTGTGCCCATTTCAGCGCAGCAGCTGGTGCTCCAGGAAGCCCACGTTTCTCATTCCCTCTCACTTTCATTCTGTTTCTACATCTTTCGTAAGTCATTGGTTCTACAAGAGGTATGCCGAACCCCATCGCAATTGCCGTAGTACCGACCCTCTCGAGTGTGTTCGGCCTCTTGAGGCAAGGTGTGTTCGTGTAAGTTCAAACTGTAAAATTAAAGTTGAGATGTGATAGAAATGAACGTATGGCAAACAAAAAGAAATAGTTTTTCCTGACGCATGCACGTGAAATTCCGCTCCCCCATCCTATGAAGTGAGCGCAGAAAGGCACCTTTTTCACATCGGGTGCGAGAAAAGTATTATATATGGTAATAAAATAGAGTCTTCACTTCTCGCACTAGTACGAGAAAGGGCCTTTCTGCGCACACTTCCTAAAAACGAAAAGCGAGATATTCGTAAACTTTTTAGGAGAAATTATGTGAATGGCCCAGGCGTAGAAAGAGTTCTGACTCGTGTGAATGCTGTATTCGTCAAAAACTCACCCTTGCCATACAAATAACTATATTTGTTTGTCATAAGCGCACGTTAATACATGCGAGAATAGTAATTTACGATACGCCATAATTTTCGCACGCTAAGCGTGCGAAAAAACCGCCATTTTCCCACCGAATGAAATAATAAATATTATTAAACAATATAAAAAATATTTGTATCGATCTGCGTAACCGCTAAATGTTTTTTTAAAAATAATTCTACAATCCCTCTATTATGATTTTTTATCTCTTCGATGGAAGAAACTTTATGAATTGAGTTTGGCATTTTCTTTTTATCCGAAAAAGACGGCTGAAATTATTATTACTATTTCGTAATACGCGCTTCGCGAGTCGTGCGAGTGCTTTGCACAGTGCAAACCACAAAAGCGGGGTAAAATGGGACAGTGAACAAAACGCAAGATTCCAATCATTTTTGGATGTCCCATTTTGCCCTGTTGATACATCCGGATTGTCTGTCCCGTTTTGCCCCATTCTCCCATCCAAAAATCATTGGAATATGGCGTTTTGCCCCACTGCCCCATTTGGCCCCGCTTTTCCCTACTGATCGCGCGCGGCATTGGATGACTTCGGGGGACCGCTAGAGCGCGTGTGAAACCGACGCCAGCGCCGCAACGAAGAAACAGTTTTCTATCTTGACAGCTATAATTACGAGTGTTTTGTTTGACATAAAATAATTATTGTTCGTGAGTGATTAAAATATGTACTTGTGAATTATCGTGGATATCTTTAAATGTGTAAAGTGAAATTTTTATAGATTTTAAAAATGTGATATATGTAATGTGCGCGATGATTTCAGTGAAAAAAAAATATAATAATTACCTAAAAAACGTTTAAAAGAGTGCTAAAATAGTGATAATTACCGTGTAATATAATTGGATAAGAGGATATCGTCCATTAATTTTTTCATTTGGATCATCCGTACCTTTATTTTATTTTTTTCACTTATTTCGTAGACGAAAAAAAAATCACACATAACCTCCCAAAGACACAACTGTAAATATTTTTTGCAAAAACTTATTTACAGATGTCTAAATGGTTCTAAATTTGGTGGGCCACTTCTTAACGATATAATCATTGAAGACTGCAAAGGACATCTTCATTGGTTTGTAAGTTTTTAAGTTTGAGCATGGTACGGACGACCGATGCGCAAACTTCAAAACTAAAAAGGAGATATTTAGGTGATAATTTATACTTAATTGGTTTAAAAAAGTATTATTAGTAATCCGAATGGTTTTAAATTTTCAGGGCTTCATGTTTATGATACAGCGAAAGTAACGCCGGTAAGTACATTAAAATTCGTTGATATTTATTGAAGTTGGAGATCGACACGGACGTCCGACTGACAAAAAATGGAAAAAAAGGTATTTTTTTTTGTTCTTAATTATTGATTCTACAAACATATATTTATATGTGTCTAATAGAGTTAATACTTTGCAGGCTTCATGTCAAGGGACAAATAGTGCAGCGCAGCAAATTTCAGCTATAACGGTTCATTTGTTGCGAAGATGGACTGTGACACGGACGTCCGATGGAACTAAAATGTGGAAAAAGTTATTTCAATCGGCACTTTTTATGTAAGGAGTGAGTGCCTAAAAACAAGATCCATATTTCACTCGAAGTACATTTTCTACACTCGACGGTTTGTTTTTATCTGATTCGAGTGACTTCATAAAATAATGGAGGCACTTCTGTACTGTAACGCTAATTTTTTGCTGTCTACTAGGGATGTGCACGAGCCTTGGCATACTCGAGCAGCTCGATGTTCGAACCGACAGGCTGCTGATCGAACATGCTCGAACCTGACTCCGCGCTGCGTCGTGTACCGAGTCAAATTTGTAGGTCCGAGACGCTCGAGACGTTCGAGACTCTCGGAAGTCTCGAGACTCTCGGAAGTCCCGAGACTCTCCGGACGTTCGAGACTCTCCGGACGTTCGAGATTCTCTGGACGTTCGAGACATTCGTTCTATACACGAAGCGGTAAACTAGGGCAAAAAATCGGGATGCATCGGTGGGGCAAAACAGGGCAAGAAATCGGGATGCATCGGTGGGGCAAAACAGGGCAAAAAAATCTGAATACATCGGTGAAGCAAACGGTACAAAAAATCGGGATGTATCGATGGAGCAAAATGGGGAAAAAATCGGGATGTACCAACGGGGCAAAATGGAGCAAAAATCGGGGAATGTATCGGTGGGGTAAAAAATCAGGATGCATCGGTGGGTCAAAACGGGGCACAGAATCGGGATGTATCAATGGGACAAAATGGTCCAAAAAAATCGGGATGCATTGGTGTGGCAAAACGGGGCGAAAAATCGGGATGTATCGGTGGGGCAAAATGGACCAAAAATCGGGATGCATCGGTGTGGCAAAACGTAGAAAAAAATCGGGAAATGTATCGGTGGGGTAAAAAATCAGGATGCATCGGTGGGTCAAAACGGGGCACAGAATCGGGATATATCAATGGGACAAAATGGGCCAAAAAAATCGGGATGCATTGGTGTGGCAAAACGGGGCAAAAAATCGGGATGTATCGGTGGGGCAAAATGGACCAAAAAATCGGGATGCATCGGTGTGTCAAAACGGAGCAAAACATCGGGGAATGTATCGGTTGGGTAAAAAATCAGGATGCATCGGTGGGTCAAAACGGGGCACAGAATCGGGATATATCAATGGGACAAAATGGGCCAAAAAAATCGGGATGCATTGGTGTGGCAAACCGGGGCAAAAAATCGGGATGTATCGATGGGGCAAAACGGGGAAAAAATCGGGATGTATCGATGGGGCAAAAAAATCGGCATGCATCAATGGGGCAAAACGGATATAAAATAGGGATATATCGATGGGGCAAAGAGGGTGGTGGGGCAAACCGGGCCAAAAAATCGGGATGTATCGATGAGACAAAATGGACCAAAAAAATCAAGATGCATCGGTGTGGCAAAACGGGGCAAAAAATCGGGATGCATGAATAGGGAAAATCGGGACAAAACATCGGGACGTATCTGTGGGGCAAAACAGGGTAAAAAATCGGCACATATCAATGGGGCAAAAAATCGGGATGCATCGGTGGGACAAAAGGTGGCAAAAAATCAGGATGCATGGGGCAAAGTGGGATAAAAAAATCGGGATGCATCGATGGGACAACATGAGGCATAAAAATCGAGATGTATCAAAAGGGGCAGTAGGGCGGTGGGGCAAAACGATGAAAAAATCGGGCTGTATCTATCTGGAAAAACGGGACAAAAAATTGGAAATGTATCGGCGGGGCAAAACGGAGCAAAAAATTGGGATGTATCGATGGAGCAAACCGGGATCTCTTCAAATCGTGGGAGGTGAATCCGGGTACGGGAGAATAGGTAGCCAGACTGCCAGACAGACAGGTCTGTCTGGCTGCCCCAAGAATGGGGCAGCCGTATCCCGGGTTCTTCCCTATCCTGTTTTGCCTCCCACGATTTCAGGAGATCCCATTTCGCCCCACCGATGCATCCCGATTTTTTTACCCCGTTTTGCCGTATCGATACAATCCGATTTATTTGTCCCGTTTTACCGCATCGATATATCCTGAATTTTTGCCCCATTTTGCCCCACCGATGCATTCCGATTTTTTGCCCCGGTTTGCCGTATCGATACAACCCGATTTTTTGCCCCGTTTTACCGCATCGATATATCCCGATTTCTTGCCCCGTTTTGCCCCATCGATACATGCCGATTTCTTGCTCCGTTTTGCCTCATCGATACGTCCCGATTTTTTGCCCCGTTTTACCGCATCGATATATCCCGATTTCTTGCCCCGTTTTGCCCCACCGATAAATGCCGATTTTTTGCCCCATTTTGCCCCGTCGATATATCCCGATTTTTTTGCCCATTTTTTCCCATCGATACATCCCGATTTTTTGCCCCGTTTTGCTCCACTGATGCATCCCGATTTTTTGCCCCGTTTTGCGCCATAGATACATGCTGATTTCTTGCCTCGTTTTGCCCCACCGATGCATCCCGATTTTTTGCACCGTTTTGCCCCACCGATACATTCCCGATTTTTTATCCCGTTTTGCCCCAATGATGTATCCCAATTTTTTGCCCCATTTTGCACTATCGATACAGCCCAATTTTTTTGCCCCGTTTTGCCCCACCGGGGCATCCCGATTTTTTGCCCCGTTTTAACCCATCAATACATACCGATTTTTTGTCCCGTTTGCTTCAACTATGCATCCCGATTTTTTACCCGTTTTGCCCCACTAATGCATCCCGATTTTTTTGCCCCATTTTGGGCCATCAATTCAACCGGATTTTTTGCCCCATTTTTTGCCCCATTACATACCGATTTTTTGTCCCGTTTGCCCCACCGATGCATCCCGATTTTTTTGCCCATTTTGCCCCGTCGATACATCCCTATTTTTTGCCTCGTTTTATCCCACCGCCCTACTTTGCCCCATCGATAGAACCCGATTTTTTGCCTCGTTTTTCCCCACCGCCCCACTTTGTCCCTTCAATAGAACCCGATTTTTTGCCCCGTTTTGCGCCATCGATACATATCGATTTTTTGTCCCGTTTGCTTCACCTATGCATCCCGATTTTTTAACCGTTTTACCCCACCGCCCTACTTTGTCCCATCGATAGTGTTACGTCCCACGCAACATCTCACCTATATTTTTTTCCAAAAACCCTAATCGTAGACAAAAATTATCAACCACTGTATTAGGTTGACCAGCCGCACGTGCCACTGACGCACGCTCCAAGGTTCATTCCCTCTACCCATTCGCTCTCTCACTCTAATCCCTCACAGTCATAAAACTCTCTCGCTCAGACCCGCGCGTTTCTCTCTCTCTCTTTTCTAAACCACGCACACGCACAAAACCCTTACACACACACTGTATTAATCTTACTCACGTATTCTCATTATCTAACTCTCGCGCGCCTATAAAATCTTCTCTCTCTTTTCTAAATTACACACGCACAAAAACCCCTACTCATTTAATGCATTCTTAGTATCTAAATCCCTCGCACTCGTAAAATCTCCTTTCTCCCCAAATTACTCATGCACAAAAACCCCTATTCATTTAATGCATTCTCAGTATCCAAATCCCTCGCGTTCGCAACCTTTCTCTCTCTATCACTCGCGCTCGTAAAAACTCCTTTCTCTTCAAATTACACATGCATAAAAACCCTACCATGTATTTCTAGTTGATGCTTTCTCATTATTCTAAATCTTTAAAGCACACATAAGGTCTGGCCCACTCTAATCCCCACGTCTATAAAATCCCTACCTAAACGCAATTTTCACTCACACACGCTCTTTCAACCTATATTCCTATTCACTCACACCCATTCTCGCCCTTCTCAGAATTAAGGGACAATGCACCAACGGCACGCAATTTAGTCATAAAATCGTCTAAAACTAGTATATAAGGACCATGGTTTCCGAACAACATCAGTTACTTCACCGGCATGGAACCTGCAACTACGATCACCGCTGCACAGAGCGAGCAAGGCTCTGCTACGACGAATCTCTAGCCCTGCGAGGCAGGGTCCAGCATAACTAGTAAAAACGAGCAAGTTGGCTCAAAGTTCATAAACCGGTGTACCATCGAACTTTTCTTCATTCAATATATATATTTTGTGAGTATTACAAAATCTCAGACTTAAACATTTATTTCTGCATGCAACCTGTGTTCGCCTGTAAGTTCTCTTAGAGGCTCACTACCTCTGCACGTCTTCCCTTTATAAATCCACGGCAGTACGGCGAGGTCTCCGTCCCTGGGTAAAGGGCTAACGCCTTGACCCGAAAGAGAGACCACACTCATTTATGGTTCTTTCCGAGCGAACTCAATATTCGCCGGTCTGGACGTAACAATAGAACCCGATTTTTTGCCCCGTTTTGCTCCATCGATGCATCCCGATTATTCATGAATTATTCATAAATATTCGAATAATTCGTATTATTCAAATTTTCAAATATTGAATGCGAATTTCGAATCGAATATCAATATTCAATTCAATTCAATTGCTATTCGCACATCCCTAAAATTAATATTTATTTGCGGAGCGCACATCAAATAATTTTTTATTTTCTGGGTGCAGACAGCTCGACCGTAACAACTTCATTAGCTCGATGGAGTCTCGAATGTATCGAATGTCTCGAATGTCTCAAACATCTCGAACGTCTCGGGACTCTTGAAAGTCTCGAGACTCTCGAACGTCTCGAGACTCTTGAAAGTCTCGAGAGTCTCGTACGTCTCGTACGTCTCGTACGTCTCGTACGTTTCGAACGTCTCTTACATCTCGTACGTCTCGAACGTCTCGAACGTCTCGAGCTGCTTGGTTAGCTCGATATAAAGCTCGAGCGAGTGCCGAGCCGCCAGGGCATGACTCGAACAGGCTCGAACACGTTCGTGCACATCCCTACTGTCTACCCAAACATTTTTTTCGAGATTGTAGCGTCAGCGTATAGGAACCAATCGAAAACGTCGCGAAAAGCAATTTACAGCGTCCGGACGTATATACGAGGGTGTCTTGAAAAAAATATTTTTTTTGTAATACGTGCACGAAAAGTCCCGCTTTTCGTGCCTGCAAAGTGTGTCGAAAGTGGCGCTTTCTAGCAGAGGATGCGCGAAAAATGCTGTAGATACGATTTTTACACGCTAGTTTGTTTTCCGCACACTTTTTTCACACGCTAGTTCCTTTTCGCACACTTTTTTCACACTTTAGCTACTTTTGCGCACACTTTTTTCACACTCTAGCTACTTTTGCGCACACTTTTTTAACACTCTAGTTACTTTTCGCGCTGACTTATCTGTCACTGTAGTTATTTTTCCGAACGCACTTTACAAGCACGAAAAGCGGGAATTTTCGTGCACTTGTCACGAAAAGCGGGAATTTTCGTGCACTTGTCACAAAAAGTCGTATGCAATACTTGTACGAAAAAGCGGACTCCCGACGGCGGTTGGGAAGTAGGCAGCACTCGCCTCCTCTCAAGCTACAAACGTCACTTTGCTTCGCCTCGTGCCGTTGTAGCTCTCGATCCGGCTCGTGCAGCCAACTTCACAACCTTCGTCGAAAGACCGCTTTTCCGTACTAGTATCGCAAAGTACTATTTTTGCCGCACCCTCCTGAAACTATAGTTTGGGACCTGAAATGAATACCATGACATTTTTAGTACTCGCAAAAAATGTTACGAGGTGCCTCAAGGGACTGTTCGATTTCCCATTTGATTAAGGAGGTATCTTTTGATTAAGGAGGTTGACTTTTGCACATTTTTCCATGTAAAAAACAAGAAAAATCAAAATAAAGATAAAAATCTGAAAAAATTCATACGTATTCCGAAAAATGAACGAATCATTTTTATTTAAAAAAAAGTTGATTTACCACATATTTTGATGAACAATTTTTTTTTCAACAATTTGTTAATAACAATTTGAAATTATTATTATGCAAAATGAATCTTTTCAGTGCCTATAATAAGTATGAATTTTTTCAGATTTTTATAACATTGCGAAGTGTTTGCAATTCTTGCCCGAATTTCTCGAATTTAGGCAAAATGAACACCACTCGCTCCAACCTCCTTAACACGTGTACCAACGCCGTTCACACTAAAATTTTCGTCACAATATTAGCAGTAGAATTATTCAAAGATTGCTGATAGTTTTTCGGGTTATTTGGATCATTCTGAAGAGTAAAGTTCTTACATATTTGTTGCTAGGGTCAATGGGTTCTTCGTTACTTTTTTTTTCCCTCTATCCACACCTAACGGATAAAGCGTATCTGGGCCCAATCCCAAGGGCCCAGATACGCTTAATCTCCGCTCTCTCACGCGTGAAAATGCGAAACTTACGTAAAATGATGTCCAACATGTTGCTTCCCATATACATTTTATCATAAATTTGCAATTTACGTCTAACATTGTCAACAATTTGGATTTCAAGTAAAAATTTGGACATTGAGTAAAAAAAATAGGATGTCAAAAATTTGGACTATAAGACAAATTTTGTCAAAATTTGATACGTAGGGGAGATCGGGGCAAAATGGGTTCATTTTTTGCGGGTCGTAAAAATGTCATGTTATTAATTTGAGGTCGCAAACTGTAGTTTGTGGGGGTGTAACCAAAAAATATATACATTTTTTTTCAAGACACCCTAGTATATATGTGTGTGTGACTGAAACGTGTGTGTTTGTAAAACGACTAAACCTTGGAAACGGTTTGAGATCGCGGGTTGAAGACCGTACACTAGTAAAGTGGTCACGTCTCTTTGTTATGTGCATTTTTCATAAAGATTGAAACCCGATTGGACATCTCGCACAATTTTTATTTGTTTTAATGGCTGTGGTAGCTACGTCTCGCCTAATTTTTGAACTATCGTCCGAACACTGCACATAAATATAACATTACCAGCAGGTTGTTGTTGCTTGGGCGTCTCGCGCCCTCGCTATGGCCTATGAAATTTAGAAATCGAAAGTTTAGATTTCCGGAAATACTTCCGGTTTGCAAATCTCGTTTTTCGACCGGAAATAACGTCATACCGGAAATGCGTCCACTTCCAGTTTGACAAGCTTATTTATCGACCGGAAGTGACGTATTTTCGAAATGCCGTCAATTCCGGTCGAAAAATGAAATTTCTAAATTGGAAGACACATATCCGTCTTTACCCGAATTAGACCGTTTTTTAGTAATTAAAAAAAGCTCCCATCAAATCTAACGACTTGGATACATTTCGGTCAAATTCAATACTAAACGTTCACAATTTTATATTTCTGTACAGTTTTACCACACGCACGCACGCACGCACGCACGCACGCACGCACGCACGCACGCACGCACGCACGCACGCACGCACGCACGCACGCACGCACGCACGCACGCACGCACGCACGCACGCACGCACGCACGCACGCACGCACGCACGCACGCACGCACGCACGCACGCACGCACGCACGCACGCACGCACGCACGCACGCACGCACGCACGCACGCACGCACGCACGCACGCACGCACGCACGCACGCACGCACGCACGCACGCACGCACGCACGCACGCACGCACGCACGCACGCACGCACGCACGCACGCACGCACGCACGCACGCACGCACGCACGCACGCACGCACGCACGCACGCACGCACGCACGCACGCACGCACGCACGCACGCACGCACGCACGCACGCACGCACGCACGCACGCACGCACGCACGCACGCACGCACGCACGCACGCACGCACGCACGCACGCACGCACGCACGCACGCACGCACGCACGCACGCACGCACGCACGCACGCACGCACGCACGCACGCACGCACGCACGCACGCACGCACGCACGCACGCACGCACGCACGCACGCACGCACGCACGCACGCACGCACGCACGCACGCACGCACGCACGCACGCACGCACGCACGCACGCACGCACGCACGCACGCACGCACGCACGCACGCACGCACGCACGCACGCACGCACGCACGCACGCACGCACGCACGCACGCACGCACGCACGCACGCACGCACGCACGCACGCACGCACGCACGCACGCACGCACGCACGCACGCACGCACGCACGCACGCACGCACGCACGCACGCACGCACGCACGCACGCACGCACGCACGCACGCACGCACGCACGCACGCACGCACGCACGCACGCACGCACGCACGCACGCACGCACGCACGCACGCACGCACGCACGCACGCACGCACGCACGCACGCACGCACGCACGCACGCACGCACGCACGCACGCACGCACGCACGCACGCACGCACGCACGCACGCACGCACGCACGCACGCACGCACGCACGCACGCACGCACGCACGCACGCACGCACGCACGCACGCACGCACGCACGCACGCACGCACGCACGCACGCACGCACGCACGCACGCACGCACGCACGCACGCACGCACGCACACACGCACACACACACACACAGGGATGCTAACTAAAAACCGCATTTCTCGACATTTCAGGCTATTTACAGTACGCTAACACTAAAATCTCGATTTCTTTTTAACGGAAACATAGCTTCTTTTATGAGGAAACAAAAATTTGGAAAAAAATTCAGAGGCAGCTTGCAATATTGTTTCTTGAATGGTACGGATTGAAAATGATGACGAACTTGCACTTTCTATAGCTAAAACAATGGGCTAAAACAAGTGCCAAAAAGTGTCGATTATGATGTTCAAGATTTCCGTAGTATCAAAGTTTTAAATACTGAATAATTATTGGCAGGCCGTGCGATTCTGTCTTGTCAATGTTATCAAAGAACCCAAAACTTTGAGATGAAAAAAAACAACCAAATTGACGAACCAAGACCCGTGAAGAAATTTGTTAGGGAATCCCGACTTACGATCGGATTCCGATCGGGATTTGTTAGGGATTCCCCAAAAAGGGCTTCCTTGTAAGAATCCAGACGGACCCCGAATTGGAAGTTAAAATCGGTCATAAGCGCCGCTAGGGCTGGTGCAGGAACGTGATAAGCAGGGCATCCTTATAAAAATCCAGATGGATCCCGAGTTGGAAGTTAAAATCGGTTATCAATGCAGTTACGGACATTGCGGGGAAACCCTAAACAGGGCGCCCTTATAAGAATCCAGCTGGATCCCGATTGGAACTTTACTCCTCCCCCAACTTATAGTTAGCTTTTGTTAGGAAACATTTGTTTTTACATCTTTTCGATAAGACACCCATTTAACTTTTTAGTGAGTACGGTGATCCATCCATTTAACTTTTTAGTGTGGAAGGTGATGCATCCATTTAACAAGTCGACGAGATTAATAGTTATACGAAAATTTGTATCATCTTTAAAAACTAAACAAAATTCCATTAGTTGATAACAAAGAAAAACCGTAAATAAATTCTGGTTAAACCAATTGTTATTCAATTAATTGTTACTTAAACTGTTACATAATAATGCGTAACAGATTGTTAGCTGTTAACTAATTCATAATCTGACAGCAAATATAATTAATCAACGACAGTTAATTGATCTACTCATAGTAGATAAGTAATTATTGACTATAGTAAACTGACAAATATGTCTCACTGTGTACGAATATAAAAAACCCTTTGCGCTTTGTGCATACATTTTACGTTCATAAGCATTATTATTATCAGTATTCAGATCGAAAAAAATCATTGTCGATACACTATATATATATATTTCTTTTTTTTGCTACATGACATAAAAACTTTAACATTAACATTAACAATTAAATTAACATTAACGTATATGTGTCCAGCGTAGGGCCATCACATGCCTACGACGCTTTAAGTTTCAAATAAAAATTAAATTTTTCTAAGATCTGGATAGCCGAGTTGGTTAAGGCGCAATGTTTGTCCTGGACGACCTAGGGTCGACGGTTCGATCCCCAGCGGGTGACAAAATTTAACAGCGTTTTTCCAGGATATTCTTGTGCCTCTCGATAGAGTAAGTTCATATATATAATTAAACGTGAAAATTACTTCCGAAAATTACAGTTTAAGGTACCGTTTACTTAATTTTAAAACTTTTTAGCTGAGATTCAAACTGGATTCTGATCGGGATTCCAGATCAGGATCCTCGTCTGGAATCCCGATCAGAATCCAATTTGCGACCATTACATCTCACTTTGGGAATCTGACTGGATATCTGACTGGATTCCGAGTTGCAAGTAGGGAGTCTAGTAAGAATCCAGCTGGAACCCTACGCAAATTTCCGCACGGGGAGGAACGAAGCAAGTTTGTTTCATTCTCCGGCAGCTTTGATCGAATCTTTCAACGAAGCGCGTCTCGCTTGTTTCGCCCAGTAATGAAGATCCCACACGTACGAAGCGCGTTGGATTCAGACAGCAGAATCACGTATTTGGAGTTATTGCGATTGAACATCCGAAACAACGCGAGATTTTCCGCGATCAAGTACGCGCTGATTTTCCAAACTCTCGGATCGGTGCCATTCCAGTCCCCCACCCCACCTGATTTCTCTATCCAATCAGAACTGTCTAAATTAGCGAGCGAGCACTGTGAAACGAATCTATACAGAATAGATTGATAGATGCTGGAACCGCGATACCGAGAGCATTCGTAGCCCCAAATGTTGAGTACATATAGGAGTTTACTGCGATGCGGTCTCGACATTTAGAGCACGATATAGTTATAGTTGAACGCAGCAGGCGAACAGGCGGTGGGCTCGCTGATTTTCGGCATGACCTCGATTTCAATTCGAGACGCGCTAGGGCGACTCGCCCGCGATCAATGTGACTCTCCGGCACATGTATGAGAATTAGCAGTGAAAATTATTAGTTTAAGGAGTGGGTGAGGAGGGGCGGGGCGTTGTCATGCAAAATTGAACGTAGGGGAGACCGGGGACAAAAGTAACAAAAATCCTTTTTAATTTTTTTACCAACAAACCCGAGAGTCTAACGCTTCGCCATCCAATGGTGTACCATTAACCTAGTCTTAGGTATGTAGTTAAAAAAATTTCAAGCAGAAATATGCACAGAATTGCGAACACCGCCCCTTTAAAAGAAAGCCGAAATTGGGTAAGAATTTGGGCAGCGGTGGGGTGAATTGTAACGGGTAGTGGGGTCATTTGTAACATCCTCCTGCATCAACGAAATCCTTCGCCGACCGCTATTAAGAAATAGAACGGGGGTGCATTAGCACGAAGAACTCAAATTTAAATTTAAAATTTTTTAAAAATTATTTGCCGGCTAAGCCGTTTTAGCCGGCTAAGCCATTTTAGCCGGCCTAACTATACAGCCCTACTATAAATGTTATATTCTACAATTGGTTAGTTATAAATTATAAGTGTATAAATTATCGCTGATTGCTTAGAATGTAAGAATAAAATAAATAAAATATACTGGTATTGGTATTGGTATTGGTATTGGTATTGGTATTGGTATTGGTATTGGAAGAAATTAATTATTGCTGATACAATTGACCCGGATCGACTGTTACAATCGACCCCACACATGATTATTAGCAAAGTTACTGTGGCATCGGTTAATAACAATCTGAAACTAATCGTCTCAGCGATCAAAATGTTCCGCAAAAATATACCTTTCAACTCCTTGTGTTTGTTTGCACTAATATTTTGTATTGTATTGCCTAGCTGACGCGATCCGCACAGCCGAAAAATCACTTCTGCACTCGTGTATCACATTTGGTTTTGGCGAATTGGTATTTTTGAAAACTCAGCTACGAGGTGATTGCATGGTCATAAGGTGATGTCTATAATGTTGCTCACTTCATATCCGATGCGTCCGATCATGCGCAGCGTTGCGCGGCCGCTTGTTACAATTGACCCGTGTTACTTTTGTCCCCGGTCTCCCCTAATCTCTCCGCATGGTAACCATTTAATATTCACATCGCTCAAAATTGTACAGACAAATTACACTACGGGCGTTAAGTGAGGCGTTAACATAGAAAAAAAAGTTAGGATATCGATTTTTTTTAGACGTACCAGGAATTAAGGTCAGTTAAGCGAATAAGTCTCGTGTGTTATTTTCTACTTTTGAATATACAAATCAGAGACATTGTAAAATAATGAATCAGACATTTTTCAAAAATTTTAAATAATTTTCTCTGCCTATGAGTTAGTTATTTCTTGAGTAACGTTCGAATATTAGAGATATATTGCCAAATAAAATCAAGCAGTGTCTACCAACCTTAGATAGATTTGTTCAGATTTATATTCCATGCTGTGGCTTTAATCGCTTTAACCGCCTTTTATCGTCCTTATCCAGTTCTTCCCATATTATTTTATCTCACTTTCCGCGTGCCAGTTCAGCCGTAACCGACTTAACCTCACGGTATCGTATTTGCATGGGAACACGGGAAAACTGTGGAAAAGCCGGGCCGATACGGCTGGTCATTCCGATTCAGTCCTAATGTTCCCACTGGATAGTATGCCCACAGAAACATTAATTTCAGTTAGTTCTGTGCACCAGCTAGAGCACGACTGAGCGGTCACCCATCCAAATACTGACCGCCAGCTTTATGTACGACAATAGATGTACGACAGCTATTGTAAAAAAAAAACAGGTACGTCAAGTTTTTGTATGATGGTTTTTGTTTGTTGGCTGGCACAGGTACGCTGGTTTTTGTATGCGTGTACTGTTGTTCGATTGATAAATATCATGAATCATTTTGTTTTTATTTTCGTATTTTTTTAACACGGCCCAGGTGAGGATGGCCGATGCTCCAAGTATGGCCGACGATTTGCTTTTAGTCGGCAGTAGGTTGGTAGCCGATGATCGGATCTCGACGAATGCCCAGCATTGGCCAATCTGTCGATTGACAACCAATCCAACGTTGGGCTCAATAGTTGGCAAAACGCTGCTTACCAAAGTTGAGCCGACGCTAGCGTATCGTCGTAAGGATGCGTGTTCGGCGGTATCAAGTGGGCGTTCGCTCACGACGTCGAACGACTTTAGCCCAGTACCCGTTAGCGACGTTCAGCCAACGTCCAACACCAAATATTTATAAACAAATACCATTTTTTTTAATTTCCGCGACTGCTGAATCCTTTTTTATTATTCCAGATTCCTTTATTATAGTTTTATCTACAATACTGTAGTGCAGACAGCCTAAGTTTCATCAATATTATTAATTCAAGTGTGAATACAAGAATGAAATAATAAAACTTAGACAATTTGAAGAAATAGCTAAGTTAATATTAGAGAGCGATGCAGTAGACATGCTGCTTTTATATAAGATTCGAAACAAAAATCTTCAAGGTGAGCATGGCCGAGGGCGTAAGAGCGTGGACTAGTAGTCCCAGGGTCTCGGGTTCCAGCCCCCATTACCGACTAAAAAATGTATTCGGATGTTTTCAATGTGTGAAGATAAAAAACTACAACAAAGCAATTGTAGGATGATTAAAAAAGCACTCAAAAGTCGGGCAGATCGATAAAAAAAAATTTATTGCGTATTAATATTGTCATTTCAACATTCGGGCAACGTCGTTTGATAACGTAGTGCCGATGTTATCATCCCAACGTTAACTGGTAGTCGCGCCTACATTGGCGACCGGAGTCGGGTCGACTTTGTAACTCAGGCGGTCACAGTTGGACCAACGTCGGCCCGGCGCTAAAAGTGCACCTGGGTATTTTCTGCGTAGTCTTCAGTTCAGAATACTACATACTTAGTATATAAAACATTTGTATACCTCTAGGGGAAGACCACTTAAATTGGTCCTGCGCGTAAATTGGGCCATGACAATATCTCACGAAGGAAACATTTTTAAGAAACACCCTGGCATGGACACTTTCGTGTGACATACCCAAGATCAGAACATGAAGATATAGCGAAATTCCAAGTGCCGCACGGAAGGTGCAAGCGCTAATAGATTGTGGTACCGCTTGATGTAATTGTAATAGCCCGCATATTTTTGGAATCGTTATTCACTTACGAAACTTTTGATATCCTATAAAGTTTATTTTTCTCTCTTATGGGAAAAATATGGGATTTAAGTAAAAATGAACTGTTAGCCTAAATTGGACATCCCTCTTACGCTTAAATTGGACCATCTTGATTTAACATCGTTGAATGAATACAATGCTAGGACGGAACTAAACCTTTTAGCCATACATTCTTATGTTTGGAATTTCAATAGCAATGGCCAAGAATGTTAAGGATGCATTACACACATACATTCCCAACCAACATTTTAATGCGATCAAAATTTCAGTACTTCGCGACATGCAAAAAATCCGAAAAAAATCCGCTGCATTATACATGTCAAGACCTTTGATTTTGCATAATAATAATGCCAATAAGTTATTAACAAATGACTCGAAAAATTAATCGTTGAACAAAAAATCAGACAACTTTTTATTTTCTCATTTTTAATGAATTCCTTGATTTTTGAGAATTCGTATGAATTTTTTCAGAATTTTCTATAATTTCAAAAAAAAATATTCCCGAAAACAAAAAAAAATCAATGTAGAGGCATGAATTTGGGATATGTTTGAGTATCATGATTCTACAGTATGCACAAAAACTTTCGAGGCCGAGGATAACCGTTCCGTAGTTCCGGCCTTAAAAAAATGTCAAAAACGGAAAATTCAAAAACGATAGAAAATTCTGAAAAAATTGATGTGGTTTCTAGAAAATCAATGAATTTATTTGAAAAGAGAAAAAAAAGTGTACTGATTATTTATCGAACCATTTTTTTTTTGTTATTTGTTAATAACTTTTTGAATACAACGTTTCTATCTATCTATCTAGGGTGTCCCGTAACTAGTATTGAGTATTGAACATACTGGTAGAGCGCGTCAGCCCGAGTAATTTCCTTTTTTTTAATTTTTCTACGATAAAAATTGGCCGAGTTATTAAGGCTCAAAGTTTCCCTATCGGTGTGCGCAGTTTGAATGTGTGCGTGTCAGAGCGTCGGGCTTGCATTCATTTGTCGATTTTGCAGGGGTAACGAGCGGTGTTCCTACGCGCGTGAAAATAGTCCCGCGACGAAATGTCATCTCGGTTGACATAACCTATGACAGTGAACAGTAAATTTCCAAATGGATAAAGTGATGTTGTAACATTCAACTTTAAAATAAATAAAATAAAGTGAAGAATAGGAAGTTAATAGTGGATGGAAGGGAAAGACGAAACGACGAGAGGAGAGAAAGCTGGATAAAAGAAGTGGAGGATCTCGAGGAGAGCGGGGAGAGAGGAGAACCAAAGAAGAATAGGAGCGAAGAGAAAGGGAAAAGTGAAGTGAAACACAGCGGAGAGACAGAGAGAAACTGGAGGAAATTTAGACTATGAATTTAGAAATGAATATTGTTGGCACCTTTAATACAGTTGATTTTTTTCTGATTTTTATACCATTAACGATAATTCCGTTTACGCAGACCTCGCCAGTCGTAAAAAGATCTCGGGATAGAAAATATTCAGGGTCCCGAGCGTGACATAGAAGGTTCGATATCGAGACTCGCCGTTCGGCAATCAATTATTTCGATGTTGTTGGAACCAAGTTTTGCGTTACGTTGATTTCACAACATTTTTTATGTATCGGCTACCTCGACGCGGGCTTCGAAACAATGCATATGATTGAGAATAATAATAATTTTATCTTATGTGGACTTTATGTGGCTTCTTCATATAAAATATAATTTTGGAATTGAATTTCGAATGAATTCATCCTCTCTCGGAGTTTACCTTTGTAGCGCGGCTAATTGGTATGACGAAATTTTCAGCTCATTCGAGCTCACACAGGGTGACACCGCAGGGCTTAGCTGTTAAAATAGGATATTTATTAATGTATTGGTTACGAAATTTTCATGTACACCGGGAGAGCGCTGATCGAGGAGAACAACGGGCGTGAAGGTCGAGTCGGAGATATCGAGCGGGGAAGGCTTTGAACGAGTATCGGATCCGACAGCCTACCTCCCTGCTGTTGGAGTCATGGACGATGGGACAATACGGGTTACCGAGAACATCGTCGGTGCATCGCAGCAACGCATCATCGCCTTAACTGTACAGCCGTCCGGAGTCTCGGGTTGTAGCGAGAAGAAGATTCCTCGGGAGTCTCCAGGCAGGGGGAATTGAGTACCTTTGCGGAGCTCTGTATTATCGGCGCGACAGAAAGTTATCTGTCGCGAGAAGGATCGATCAGCGGGTTGATAGGGCGTAGCATTTCGGCGGTGCCGGAAAGGGCCGAGTCCCGAGCAGAAATTGAGATCAGGCTGCCTGATGCCTTATCAGGCCCCGTTAAGGTATAGCCAGGGCGTGCCTGATGAGGGCCTGATAAGGTGCAGGTCGTGAAGCATGACTAAATAATCCTCACGTCAGATGAGGCGAGCCTGATGCCATCCTGATCAGGGCCCGATAACGTACAGGTAGGGACACCTGACTGGATATCCTTGGCTTTTGACGAGGCTAACCTGATAGTACGCTGATCAGGGCCTTAGCAGGTGAATCAGGCAAGCCTCCTCCAGGCATACAATATGCATGCCTGGAGAACATTGATTTTGCATAATGAAAACTCCAAAAAATTATTCTAAGGTATTTGAGAAATACATTTTTAGAAAAAAAATTAGTGAACCTTTTTTTTAATTTTAAATAAATTCGTACATTTTTTACAGTTGATACCAATTTTTTATAGAATTGTCTTACGTTGGAAAAAAATGTTTACAAAATCTTGCTATGTATTTTGGATGTTGTAATAAGTTAATAAGTAAATCAATAACTTAAATAATTCAAACGATTTAATAAAAAAGATTCCTTGATTATTTGTTGAACATTTATTTTTTATTTATTACCATTTTTTTCCATTACTATTATACAAAATCAATGTTCCTAGCATTTTACATATGATTGATTTTTTCCGATTTTTATCTCATTAGAAAGTGTTCAAAATTCTCACTGAGTTACATTTTTCGCCGGCAATGCACGTGTGAGGCACTTTGTAAAAGTATATTTATATACTATACGTGTGAGGCACTTTGTAGAATTATATTGTATATACTTCTACCGGAGCTTAAAAGAAAATTCTACATTATGTTTCTCAAGTTGAGGATCGCCGAGTTGGTTAAGGCGCCACCAACGCAGTCCCCATTGGCAAGGTCGCCGGTTCGAGTCCGACCATGAGTGAAATAAAAATTAATTCTTCCGTGATTTACATTGTAGTAATTAGTTCATTTAACCGAAGAACAAATACAAAAGGTTCACAAGACCGATAAAATAAAGCTAATAAATAAAAAGTTTTCATTATGTTTTTCTCAGGAGGCAATCAGGCACCTTGATTAGGCTGTGATCAGGCAGCATGATCAGGACCTTATAGGGCAACTGCGTTACATTCCTGAACAGTGCCTGATAAGATGCCTGATAAGATGCCTGATAAGATGCCTGATAAGATGCCTGATAAGATGCCTGATAAGATGCCTGATAAGATGCCTGATAAGATGCCTGATAAGATGCCTGATAAGATGCCTGATAAGATGCCTGATAAGATGCCTGATAAGATGCCTGATAAGATGCCTGATAAGATGCCTGATAAGATGCCTGATAAGATGCCTGATAAGATGCCTGATAAGATGCCTGATAAGATGCCTGATAAGATGCCTGATAAGATGCCTGATAAGATGCCTGATAAGATGCCTGATAAGATGCCTGATAAGATGCCTGATAAGATGCCTGATAAGATGCCTGATAAGATGCCTGATAAGATGCCTGATAAGATGCCTGATAAGATGCCTGATAAGATGCCTGATAAGATGCCTGATAAGATGCCTGATAAGATGCCTGATAAGATGCCTGATAAGATGCCTGATAAGATGCCTGATAAGATGCCTGATAAGATGCCTGATAAGATGCCTGATAAGATGCCTGATAAGATGCCTGATAAGATGCCTGATAAGATGCCTGATAAGATGCCTGATAAGATGCCTGATAAGATGCCTGATAAGATGCCTGATAAGATGCCTGATAAGATGCCTGATAAGATGCCTGATAAGATGCCTGATAAGATGCCTGATAAGATGCCTGATAAGATGCCTGATAAGATGCCTGATAAGATGCCTGATAAGATGCCTGATAAGATGCCTGATAAGATGCCTGATAAGATGCCTGATAAGATGCCTGATAAGATGCCTGATAAGATGCCTGATAAGATGCCTGATAAGATGCCTGATAAGATGCCTGATAAGATGCCTGATAAGATGCCTGATAAGATGCCTGATAAGATGCCTGATAAGATGCCTGATAAGATGCCTTATCAGAGCCTGATGAAGCGTTAGGCAATGCCTGATAGGGACCTGACGTCAGCCCGACGGCAATTTCTACTCGGGGTGATGCCCGGAAGCGTCCGAATTGTCGTAGCGATTAGGCAGGGGGGTAGGCCGGCGGGGTAACGAGAGCGATCACGGGTCGATACTCGAGGCACTTCTCCGTTGTGAATACGAGAGAACGGATCGATTGTCAGAACTGTGTGCACCGGGGATTACCCAAAGAAAGAAGGAAGGAAGGAAGGAAGACGGGAATGACACGGCCATAATATCTAGGCGGTATCGTGTTCACGTTGTCGGCGAGTCGATTCGGTGAGGCTTTCGTCCAAGGGACCTTTTTGTTGTGTAAAACGGCGAGATATTTGTTTGAAAATTTATTTGTGTACCGACGGCGTGCTTTGTTCGGCCGTACCGGAGGGATCGAGACCGCCGTGTTTCGGCAGGTGTGAGTGTGTGTGACGTCGCGTACGGGTTTTGTTTAGTTTAACGCCGCGTGGCCGGTTCGGAAAACCGTATGCGGTCTTACTCGAAGCCGTTGGGAGTTCTCCGGGAAAATTCAACTGGGTAAATTCGTTAATCAAATTCATCGAGTACCGGGAGGGATTTTGGGTCGCCTTGGGAACCTTTTACGGGGAAGTGTGATAATCGGCGTGTCGTCGTTTGCTAAGTCTTCAAGCACGTGATCAAGGGTGCGCGTGAATTTATTTATTGCCGCGTCGATCGGACCGGGTGAATGTTTAAAATCGCTACGCTTAATCGGGCGGGGTGAAAGCGAGCGCTGGATGTTGTGCCGCGCTGTATGTGTTTTAGATCAAATAGATCACGCGTGAAATAATAAGATCCGGGAGAACGCGACCGTCTGTGTGTAAATGTGTCAATGTCGAAGCGAGCGAGTTCCATGTGCCGGACAGAGAGTCTTCGTGTATAACATTTGTGATTCGTTAATTTGCGGGACGAGGGTTTTACTCTGGGCTCTCCGGTTTTTCTCCTCAGTAAATTGTTTATTTAATTTAATAAATGCTCGAGTCATTGGTTCCCGTATCTCGTGATTGTGTTTGACTTATTTCTTTGTTCCCGAACCGACAGTCGCTTATCCAGCCGCTCTACCCGTGCGACGGCCGGGACTGAACAGTTTCTCTCTCGGTGCATTACGATGCACCTGGCACCCATCCCTTCCGGGAAAAACAAAAGGGAGAGAAAACTCGGGTACTCGGTAGGCGACTTCCGGCTCGAAGGAAATCGTGCTACATCTTATTTCCGTATCGGGATAAAAGTTGCCTTCGAAATTTATAAAAAATGTTGATAAAAGTTGATGAGTTGATTTTGAAACGCAAGAATTACAACAAACAAACCGAGCTGAGAAGCTATAACTTTTTTAGCCCGCAATTCGATATTTATAAGGAGAATATAGTGTATGGAAGGGCTCCGAAGCCCGGGGTGACAACTGATAGTCAATATTGCCTACCTCATGGCACGAGATTAGCATAATATAGATAAAAATAACTGGGCCAATTTAGGCATATAGGGGTCTAATTTAGGCATACAAATTGTGGTCTCGGAGAAATCTACCACATCGCAAGACTTCCGGCATCTTGCATGGGAGGGATGGAACTCCGATGCGCTGCTATATTGTTTGTGTAACCCTTTGAACAATAGAGTGACAGACTGTGCAGCGGATCGGTCGATTAACAACGGAGATATCAGCATTTATTTTTAGGGGGTCCAATTTAGGCGGTATTCCCCTACTTGGTTCATATGATGTACAGTATTATTATGATGAATCTTTTTTTCGAAGAGAAAATAGTACTTTGCGATACAAGTACGCAAAAGCAGTCTTTCGACGAAGGTTATGAAGTTGGCTGCACGAGCCGGATCGCGAGCAACAACGACACGAGGCGAAGCCGAGAGACGTTTGTAGCCCGAGAGGAGGCGAGTGCTGCCTACTTCCCAACCGCCGTCAGTGCCTGTACAGTGTGGTGAAAGTGGCGCTTTCTAGTAGAGGATGCGCGAAAATTGTTGTAGATACTAATTTTACACACTAGTTTCGCACACTTTTTTCATACTCTGGCTACTTTTGCGCACACTTTTTTCACACTCTGGCTACTTTTGCGCACGCTTTTTTAACAGTCTAGTCACTTTTTGCACACAATTATCTGGCACTGTAGTTATTTTTCCGAACGCACTTTACAGGCACGAAAAGCGAGAATTTTCGTGCACTTGTCACAAAATTTAGTATGCGATACTTGTACGAAAAAGCGGTCTCCCGACGGCGGTTGGCAAGTAGGCAGCACTCGCCTCCTTTCGAACTACAAACGTCACTTGGCTTCACCTCGTGCCGTTGTAGCTCCCGAAGCGGCTCGTGTAGCCAACTTCACAACCTTCATCGAAAGACCGCTTTTCCGTGCTAGTATTGCAAAGTACTATTTTTACATTTTCTTACAATTTTTTTGTCTACAACTTTTTTTGCACGAACCACAAACTTTAAGTATTTGGCGTACCATTTTTACTTTTTTGGAAAAAGGTTTTTGGTTTTGATTTCACCTATTCTTGAAATTGAGTAGATGATCGATTATCAACAATATGTGGAGATACATGAAGAGTGAAAAGTTAAGACAAATGATGAATTATAAATAAAGCGAATAAATCGCGAATCTATGAAAGAAATTTAAGTTACATTAGTCCCGATATTTGCAAATGCTTTACGCGAGAATTATTTTATGTTTACATAAGCACTATTGCTTCCTCATGGAGGAAGCTTTGTTTTCGTGAGAAATTTTTTTTTCGAGATTTTAGTGTCAGAGTACTTAAAATAGTCTGAAACGTCGAGAAATGTGATTTTTAGCTGCGTCGTTTAAAACGACTATAACAGACTTGCGTCGTTTAAAACGACTATATCTCGGAAACGGTTCAAGATACGCAGTTAAAATTTGGTACACTAGTAGAGTAGTCACGTCTCTTCCCCCGGTGCAATTTTCATGATGATTGAGGCCTGTTTCGAGATTTTATGCAATTTTGAAATTTTTGAAAAAAGGTCGTGGTAGCTCTAACTTGCGTAAATTTTGAACAATCGTTCTGAAATTGCACATAAATATAATAATATGACCAAAGAACTTTGGTATTGAATTTGGCTGAAATCTATCGAAGCAGTCAGATTTTATGGAATTTTGATTTTTTTGAAAAATTACTAAAAACGGTCTAATTCGAGTAAACATGAAAGTATCGAGCTTAAATTGGGCACGGGAATGGACTAACACTGTACAATGTGTCGTATTAAATTTGCCGAAAATGGATCGAATCGTTTAAATTTTCTGGGATTTTGAAATTTTTGAATTTGTTCAAAAGTTGTATTTTTTGTCCGACACAAGTTTATGTATCAAGTGTCGCCACAGGAGTAAAATAATTTGGAGACTTGTTATCGGTGGGGGAAAAATACATTGGACGTGGCCACAAAACGGTGAATATTGGATAAACGACTTAATAATTTAAAAAAAAAATCTTTTTCCAAAACCCTGTATTTTCGTTAATTGAAGTAGGTGCACGGATGTAACAAAGCGAAGACATCGGTGTATTTTTTCGCGCTGAACCTGAATCGGCCAGTCGTTTTGCATAAAAGGCAAACACGACGTTTTTTCACGACTTTTCATAAGTTTCTCACATTTTTTTCATAAATGTTTTACATTATTTTATAGACATTTTTTATATCTTTCAATAAGTAATCAATAGGATAAATTTAATTATTTTGCCGACTAACGAATAACCGCAGCAGTCGGATGTGCCGAGCCGACCGTATCGATGTACACGTGCAGAGGCAGAACCTGACACATTTTGCGCCAACTCAGCCCAATCACATATAATCGAGTAAGTACTACAGGTAGCGTCTTCTTTACAAATCATCGTTTTTTAGGCACTCACTCCTTACAGCAAAAGTGCCTATTGAAATCACTTTAATGCTCATTTTAATCCTATCAGACATCCGTGTCGTAGTATATCTTCGCAAGAACTGCATCGATGCAGCTGAAATTTGCTGCGCTGTACTATTTGATCGTTGACATGAAGTCTGGAAAATATTAAACCAATTAGACACGTATAAACATATGTTGGTAGACTGAATAGTTAAGAACAAAAAAAAACCTTTTTTTCCATTTTTTAGTCCACCGGACGTCCGTGTCATGCTCCAACTTCAATAAATATGAACCAATTTTGTTGTACCTAGCGGCATTATTTTGGGTATATCTTCAACATGAAGCCCTAAAAGTTTACAACCATTTAGATGACTAATAATACTTTTTAAAACTAATTAATTATAAATGATCACCTAAATATCTCCTTTTTAGTTTCCAATTTTGCGCATCGGACGTCCGTGTCATGCTCAAACTTAAAAACTTGCGAACCAATCAAGATATCCTTCGGAGTCTTCATTCATTATGTCGTTAACATGCAGCCCACCAAATTTGGAACCATATAGACATCTGTAAATAAGTTTTTGCAAAAAATGTTTACATTTGTCTATTTGGGAGGTTATGTTTCATTATTTTTTTTCGTCTATAAAATAAGTAAAAAAAAAATAAAATAAAGGTCTAGATGCTATAAATGGAAAAATAAATGGATAATATTCTGTTATCCAAATATATTACACGATGTTTATCACTTTTTAAACACTTTTTAAACGTTTTTTTACGTAAATATTTTTTTTGCAAAAATGATTAAACGATCAAACGAACTTACCTGTTGTGAAGTTCGATCGTAATTATATGGAGAGTCTCGTTCGAGATGATTACAATGTAGTACCGTCTACTTTCCACAAGATGGTGCCACGCATTCAGAGCTAAAAAGAAAGAACGAGGCCCAGTACCCTGGCGCCCCGTTCGTTCCCTAACCGACGCCATATAGTTTAAAGCACAATACTAAGGCCAACTAATAAACAATACTAGCTTGTTTGAAGGGAAGGGTTATACGAACATTGTGAGGTTCACAGGGCGGGGTGTAATCATCTCGAACGAGACTCTCCATATAATTACGATCGAACTTCACAACAGGTAAGTTCGTTTGATCGTTTAATTATATTACGAGTCTCGTTCTCGAGATTACAATGCAGATGTTCAGAATTCCCCAAAAATATCCCAAACGAACAGGTTTTATTATTTGTACACTTACAAGCTAGTTTCACACACAATAGGTAAAAAAAGAAAAATAAGTCAACTGATGGCAAAGCATCGCCGAGGTTGTAACTATTGTACAACTGTTGTCGCGAAGTCTTTCCTTGTCGCCTTAATAGGTCGATTATAAAATTTCGCGAAGACATGAGATCCCTGAGACCATCCAGCTGTGTTTTTTATCACGGATATACCCATGCCTTTGGCCAAAGCGGCCGAAGTAGCTGCATGTCGTGTACTATACGCTGAGAATTTTCTATTGATACCGCTTTTCGCTAATACGGATCGTATCCATCTACTGATAGTTTCCCGGGAGGCAGCCTTAAACGGCTTGCGCGATGTCAATATTACATTCGTACAGTCTCCCCTTAAAGATTTCGTTACATCGAGATATTTCTCGAGCGTACCTGCTATACATAGCTCCGGTTTCTCCTTGAAAAAGGGTAATAGCAAGAGCGGCTGCAACACCCCTGGACGCGATGTTTTGATTAACGCCGAAATTTTTATCTGAAAACCGTCGTTCGAGCGGGTGATATCCGTCATTCGCATAACAGCAAAAGTTTACGCCCTATGGGCTGTACCTAGTGCCAAAACGGTTACGAGCCTTTCCGACAGTTCTTGAATACTCAGTTTTTCTAGAGGGTACATATTCGATATGAATGTGAGAACCGGCGCCACATCCCAAATTTCGTGATGACCCTGAAGATATCTACATCAGACAAAATTTCATCTTTAGCATGCCATAACTTCCGTATTTTCCATCGTACAGACTTTTCTGTGGGCTCGTTTTCTTTGTTATGAAATTCTCTAAGTGTGCATTTAAGTGTGCAAAAAAAAAATGCACACTTAGAGAATTTCATAACAAAGAAAACAAGCCCAAATAAAAGTCTGTACGATGGAAAATACGGAAGTTATGGCGTGCTAAAGATGAAATTTTGTCTGATTTTCAATGCCCTGCATCGAAAAAAAAAAAAAATCTAGAAATAAATACACATTTAGAGAATGTTACAACGAAGAAAATGAGCCCAGAGAAAAGTCTGTACGATGAAAAATACGGGAGTTACGGCGTGCTAAAGATTTGTTTGCAATGCCCTGCCTCAAAAGAAAAAAAAAAAAAAAAGAAAAAATGCACACTTAGAGAATTTCATAACAAAGAAAACGAGCCCAAAGAAAAGTCTGTACGATGAAAAATACGGAAGTTATGGCGTGCTAAAGATGACATTTTGTCTGATGCAGATATCTTCAGGGTCATAATTTTGTCATACTTTGGCTTAATAGGCCGAAGTCGAAAAATACCCTTGAAGAAACGGCTTATCATTTTCTCTTTTGTAACATCCAGAGTTGATATTAAGGAGATCGGTGCTCAACTCGAGTTCAAAGTACCGTAGGATGCGCCCAAATAGTACCTCGAGCGAAGAAAAATCAAAATATCGTTTGCGGTAGCATTGTACGGATCCTTATCGAGATCGCGACAGAATTGACACCAGAGATTTAACGGTCCCGCGTATTGCTTCCATGTATTCTCGGCGAGAGAAGCGAGCAGCACATCGATTACGGACTCCGACAAATTTTTCCTCCGGTAAGCTTCCCGGACAATCTCCCGGCAACCAGTCCTAGCGATTTCTCGAGCGGGTGGAGGACATCACCTGCAAGGTGATAATAATAATTGTTCGTGCGGTTCGAATATAATCGGCTCGGCAACCAATAGCTCCATGAACATGGGAAACCAAGGCTGAGCCGGCCAGTTTGGTACGACGACGATCCCACAGGCTCGATCGGATATAATTTTCCTAAGAACCCTTAGAACTAACGCAAACGGAGGGAATGCGTAAAAATCGGCAGTTCCCCAATCGAGTGTAAACGCATCAATCGCGAAAGCATCGGGATCCCTATGCCACGAGCAATAAAAGTCGCATTTTGAATTGCTCCTTGTCGCGAATAGATCGATTGATGGTAGCCCGAAAGTCGATATTATAGACTCGAACGCCGCATCACAGAGTTCCCATTCCGTGTCGATATTTTTTACGCGCGATTCTCTGTCCGCCTCGACATTTTCTTTGGATGCTGTATACGATGCAAAAATCCAGATTTTCCTAATCTCACACCATTGCCAAATATCGCGTGCGATTTTGTTGAGTCCGGGGTATTGCATGCCACCCATGCGGTTGACATATGCGATCGCGGTAGTGTTATCGACGCGTAACAAAATTTCGCAGTTGCTCGATTCCTTCGCAAAACACTTCAGACCCATCCAAACCGCGATAAGCTCCAAGTAATTAATATGCAGTTTCTGTTCTGAGGGTTTCCAAAACCCGTGAGCACTTTCGTCTCCACAGAAGACTCCCCAACCTGACTTCGACGCGTCAGAAAAGATTTCCAGTTCGAATCTAAAACTCCTTATAGGATTGACCGATCGCGGTAAGTTCTTCCGCCACCACGTAAAGTCTGGCTTCAGAATTTTTGTAAAAATAAACGGCGCCGTCGATAACCCGAAGGGGAGACAGACAAACTGGTACATGTTACTTTCGTAAACGAATCGCAAATATTTCTGACTTTCTTTATGCATGGTGTAACGTGGCAAAATTTTGCCCGTTACTTAGGACTCGGACCAGCTCGCTCATCGATTCACAAGGCGATTCTGTAGGGCCAATATGGTAGAATCGGATTATTTTTTATTTTATTTGGTTGAAATATTTCATGTATCCCGCGTCTCGGGCGAGAGAGCGAGCCGAGGAGGGAAAACTTGTCGTCGGGAACAGCGAAGAGTCGCCGCTGGACAATACATCGCTGTGCCAGGGACTCTCATCCCGAGGAATCCCGAAAGATCGAGTCGTCTACCCCTGCTGTCTGAGTCGCTGGAAAGGCGATCTGTCCAGTCAACCGCCCACAATACGGTGCACCGTCAACATCCCGTCGGAAGTGCAGCTGCCGGAGTCCCGAGCTGCATCATTATTGGTATCATCGGCGTCTCGTTCCAGTGGGGATTGGGTACCACTGGGAGACGGAATCACCTGTGTCTCTCCCGTGCGGCTATCAGCGTTACGCTGTCGCGGGAGAGCGTTGCCGAAATCCCGGAAAGGGCCGAAAATTGACGAATGTAAGATCGCGCGATTAGGCAGGGGTAGGGACGCGTTAACGAGAGCGATCGCGGATCGTGGCTCGGGGCACTTCCCGTTGAGTCGTCGAGCGAGCTGGGCGAGGACGACGTACTTTCGTTTTGGAGGAACTTCCGTTAATTCCCGAGCAGCGAATTCCAACCGTCGCCTCGAATTATTCGTCGTCCGAACCGGTGAGCTTTCAAAGCCCAGGCTTCGTTTATTGTAAAAATTGTAATTGTTTTATACTTCGTTTCTCCCGTGCACCGATTGTGTACGCGTGCCGGGAATTTTTCTGTCTCGTCGGCGTGTCTCGTCTCGCCCGCGCCGAGGATTAGCGCGAACGTCGTATCCCGGTTGTCGCGTAGCGTGCGTGCGACACGGGCGCATAGTTTTGCCGCGGGAATGAAGCGAGTCCGCGCGGGTTAAAGTACTTGTGAATTTTCTGTCAAACTCCCGGGAGTTAATCGTTTTCTGTTGAGTAAATTGGTAACCGCTTTGGGGCAAGACGGCCCACGGGAGTAGCCTAATTGTCGAATCGTCGAGCGAGGAAAGTCGGGACGCGAGTACAAGTGGGTGTGTGTGGAAATCGCCGAACCGGGATTGGATTTGGATTTTCGCTTCGGGATTGTCCTTTTGGTTAAATTGTGCTACGCGAATGTGTAAGGGTGAATGCGTGTCGAACGGCCCGTCCCGGCTGACCTAAGCGAGCGAACGTCATGGGTGTGTGTGTGAGTGCGAGTGTGCAGAGCGAGTCCCGAGCGTCGGAAAAATTATTGTCGAGTGAAGAATTAATTGTTGTGAGAAAATCGGCGGCGAGTTGTGCTGCGATTTTACTGATAATTTACGGGACGGAGGTTTTCCCCCGGGTTTACCCGGTTTTTCCCTCCTTAGAGTTCGAGCCTTGTTTAAATAAATATTCTTGTTTGGTTCCCGTATTTTGAATTTTTATTGCCGCGTTTAACCCAGCCCCTCTCCGGTATTGGCAGCTGCGGCTTGTCGGGAGTTAGACCGTGTCCGAGATCCTTCCCGGCGTTTTATACGCCTGGCGCCCATCCCGAAAGGGAGAAAAATAAGGGAAGGACTTTCTTGGGGACTGACGGAAGGGTGTGCGAGGAAAGCTCGAATTTCCTCCCACAATGGGTACTAAAAAATATGCATCTTGCAGATCAATACTGCACATGAAATTATCTTTCGAAACTAATTTTGTTGCCGTCCGAATGTCTTCCATTTTAAAATGATCCGTTACAATAAACTCGTTAAGTTTTTTCAAATTCAGTACGAATCTCATTGAACCGTTCGATTTCGGGACAAGAAAATACGACGAGACGAACTGTTCTGCGCTTGGAGAACATTCTTCCACCGCGCCTATGTTAACCAGTTTTTCTATCGCGCATTTCATTTCCATGACATCGTAAGGCAGTATAAATGGCAACGTCTTCTGACAAGGGAGACTTTTAAACTGAACCTTGTACCCTCTGATACAACTCATTACGAACGGGTCCTTCGTTATTTTTCCCCATTGTTTAACAAAGTTATGGAGATGACCAGCATACGGGGTTACCTCTAGTACCTCCTCGGACCGCCCCTGGGGACCGCCCCTGGCTCGACGTCCGAGTTTGACTCCGTGGGCGAGAGCGATCGCGATCTTGATCGCCTTGCCGGGCTTGCGTCGGCGGCCTCTGCGTGAAGCGAACGAACTTCTGAGACGCTCCCTGACTGTATCCCGCCTAAGATCCTCCCCTGTTGGTTTTCGCAGGCGGGCCTTTCCAGTTTCCCGAACAGTTCCCTTGTTGTGGTTGCTTCTGCGTTGCTGGCTTCAGTTCGAGGCTGGTCTTCTCAATGATCTTTGCAGCTTTCAGCTTCTCGGTGAGATTATCACCGAACAAGAAAACGTCGGATTTCGTATCGTCCAAGATCGCTTTGACTTTTTTGTCCAGCGATGGGACGATGATCGCTTTTCGTGAAAACGTATCAAGGCGATGAGCACACTCCAGCAATCGACCGGCGTCAACAAAGCATTCGAGCAGCTTATACTCGTCAACGCCGTCTTCATTTGGGGTAAGCAGGAGGCTGATACCAGTCCCCAACGCTGACATTGCCGAGCCACGAATGTTTTGCGCATTCATGAGATACTTATCTCGCTTGACCGCCGTCTCAAATAGCGAAGCAGCGACTTCCGGGTTTAATTTGGGGGCTTCCAAATTACAATTGCCTGTGCGCGAATATTTTGCCAACAAGTCAGCATGGTCGTCCTTTTTTAACCCTTCGGCAATCCACTTTGTCCAATTTTCTGCCAGCGACGCATGTAGCTGCAGCTTTGGTGCTTCAGGCTGCGTATCAATACCCAAGATCCTTCTAGTCTCCTCGTCGAAGCTCTGCGCAGACTGTTCATCAGCCCCTGTCGAAGACTGGCTCCCTGCAGTTGACTTTGCCACCTCTTCGACAGAAATTTTTGAAGCTTGACCCTCCGCAGTGGGCTCTCTGTCACCTAGAAACATATTTGTGATGTCGCTGACTCAAGATTGTTCTTTAGAAACAACCTTCGTACGGACTAAGCCGCCGAGTCATGGGCCATTGATACGAAATATATATCTTGTATATATTTCTATGCTTTCTCGTGTGCAAGCAAAAAATAGTGACTCAAGGTTGTTCCAGACAACCTTCGTCCGGGTTACCCCGTCGAGTCTAGGCCACACTTCATAAATCCGCACTCATGAACCATTTGCAGGTTGCGTTCGACTCAAGTCAGCTCTCTGCGAGGCTGACTTCGAACGGCCGAAACAACGGCCGCCGAGCCTGTGTGGTTAGAGAAAAAGGCAGGAAACAGTCAATAAATACCATTATCGGATGTCTTATCGCCCTCCTTATCAAAGACGGGCGTGACCGCATTGTTCGGGGCATTCTCTTTTCCACCAGAATCGTCAGAATCTGTCGCGTCTAAAGACTCTATCAGTTTCTTCAGTTTCTTCAGGATTTTCCCATTTCCATCATTCTTCTTGCTCTTCCTCTTCTTATGTTTGTTCGACATTTTTCAACCCGATAAAACAACAAAGAAAAAATATAATTAAAAAAAAAAATACGAAGCTCTGAAAATTTACGTGCGCGACCACCGTGCACGAAAAACGTTATGGCGTCGGTTAAGGAACGAAAGGGGCGCCAGGGTACTGGGCCTCGTTCTTTCTTTTTAGCTCTGAATGCGTGGCACCATCTTGTGGAAAGTAGACGGTACTACATTGTAATCTCGAGAACGAGACTCGTAATAGATTCGCACTCATTACACATATCACATTAAAAAATTCTATAAAAATTCCACTTTACACATTTCAAGATCTCCACGAAATTTCACAAATAAATGTTTGCATCACTCCCGAACAATAATTATTATATGTCAATTAAAATAGTCGCAATTGTAGCTGTCAAAATAGAAAACCTTTTCTTCGGGGCGGCGCTGGCGTCGGTCTCACACGCGAGGGCTCTAGCGGTCCCCGAAGTCATCCAGTCGCGCGCGCGATCAGTAGGGAACAACGGGGCAAAATGGGTCTGTGGGGCAAAACGCCATATTCCAATCATTATTGGATGGGAGAATGGGGCAAAACGGGACAGACAATCCGGATGTATCAACAGGGCAAAATGGGACATCCAAAAATGATTGGAATATTGCGTTTTGCTCACTGTCCCGTTTTGCCCCTGTCCCCATTTTGCCCCATTTTGAATAGCGTAGTACGATGTGCGAACAACTCGTGCGGCGCGCGAAGCGCGACGTGCGTACAAACCCGTGAGTGCCTTAAAAATGTCCCGAAGGGACATTTTTGGGGGGTTTCCGGGGCGGAGCCCCCTAACGAGCCGCGAAGCGGCTTTAAGTTAATTAAAGGCGGTGTTTAAGTTAATTTTTAAGTTATTAAACATCAAAAGGTGCTACCGCGTCTCTTGATGATTAGTAACCATTTTTTACCGACAATATTGTTCCGTTACCTAAATAACAATGTTGACCAAGTTTGGTGTCCATCGGTTAATATTTGACAATTATTAATTGAAACAATATTAGTTTGCAAAATATTTTATTCGTTTAAACAATAAGAAGAAACAATGTGTTTCCGGACACATTGACCTTGTAAGGGAATTATTTAAATGCAAATTTCGAGTATCGACGAGATAATAGGGACACAGAAATAGATCTCGTGTATCAATTTTCGAGGGCAAAACAAATTATGACATCTGCGCATGTGGAATAAAATGTTGGGCATAATATATGGGAGAGAGTCCCTGACGCGACCTCTTTGTCTTCGGGGACGTCGAGCGGTACGTCGTGTGTTTATCGTTTCGTGTGAGGAATGAACGGAATAGCGAGAGAAACCTGTTATTGGACGCCATGATCGCGCCTGGCCAACCGCCCCATATTGGAATATAATTCAGAATTATATCCTCCACGGACAATCTGTGATCCCGGAGAATAAGAAAGAGCCACTGAAGAAGCCTTACTTAATCATTAAGTTGAGTACTAATTGTGAGCGTGTAATTTATTCTTATTTAGTCTATTTAGTCTATTTCTGGATAGCTATTTTTGTGATAAACTTTTTTTTTCAATTATTCAATTTAATTGGTATTTTACAACCTTTTCTCTGAATGGTCGCGACCGATTGATTAACCACACAATCGAAAGACGAGCCGGCTGGTACAGTGGACGCATGCGCAGTAGGCGTTTTCGGAGCTCGTGAGGGACAGGATGTCCATATCTCAGCATTCGCCAAATAGTTATGATTGTAACTGGGCACGTTGGAAAGCTCGGGTTCGACTTATATTGTAAAAGTGTCGCTGAAATTTCGATTCGATGCTTTGTTTCCGAGATATTGAGAAGATAATAAATAGGGATGTGCGAATAATCAAAATCTTTAATAAACCTCCATCTGGACATGCGCGATAGCTTAGCGCACGCCATTAGAAAACCAGTCAGCTGATCACGCTTCTACTGCCATAGCCGAAGTGACGCCGTAGCAATTTTCGACGCGTCCGTGTGTCAATTTGCAGCTGCCCTAGTGGTTAAAACAGAGGTGTAGTAGAAGGCCGGTAGAATCGCGGGAAAATTGAAATAATGGCCTCGAATAAAATAATGCTTTATTAATAAACAATTTATACGGCGAGTATAAACAATTGTTCGAGACGGCTGAGCGGATGGACACGGTAGAGTCGGAGAACAATAATACTACGCCCGATGTACCCCAGCAACGTAACGATGCTTCAACCAAGAGAAGCGTCGTGTGGAAATATTTCATGAAATCAAAAGTGGAAAACCTTTTTTACGCAACCTGCAAACTGTGACAAAAAGTTTAAAATCATACACAAATATCTTTTCGTACTTCGAGTAGGTTTTCTACGTACACGCCCGATTGACGGGAATTACCCTCTTAGGGAATTTTGACTCACCACTCCAACGCCCGAGGGAATAAAAATCCCCGCATGTGAACTCCGCACACTGTTTTCCTGTCCGTATCAGTCTGTGCCTGTCTGTGCCTGTCATGAATGAATGGATGCATGGATGCATTCATCCATCGAACATCCAACGATCCATCGAATATTCATCCATCTATCGAACATCTATCCATCCACCCATCGAACATCTATCTATCCATCCATTGAACATCCATTCGTCCATCGAACCATTCACCCGTATCCGGGACGGGCACGAACGGACACGGACAGGCATGAACACGCAAGCAGAATTTCCAAACGAGAAACATCCAAATTTCCAAACCAGAAATGTCCAAATTACCAAACCAGAAATATACAAATTTCCAAACCAGAAATATACAAATTTCCAAACCAGAAATATACAAATTTCCAAACCAGAAATATACAAATTTCCAAACCAGAAATATACAAATTTCCAAACCAGAAATATACAAATTTCCAAACCAGAAATATACAAATTTCCAAACCAGAAATATACAAATTTCCAAACCAGAAATATACAAATTTCCAAACAAGAAATATTGAAAACGGTAGTGACGTTTCTCCTGGATGACGTCATTTCGCAAATTTCAGATAACGATTTTCTGCAATCAATTTCGCGGTAAATCTTGACCGTTTTAATTTTATGTGATGTAGACATTTTTTCATGTTACAAAAAAAGGTGCAAAGTAATTTAGACATGGCTTTCTCATTTATTACAATTTCCGGCATAGCTTCCTCTAGGAGGAACAGTACAAACGTAATTGCTAAATACTTCAAATACAAAAAGTAATTGATACTTCAAATACTTGTCATATTTTATACTTTTACTTGATTTTTTGGAACTTTGCCTAGCTCTGATCTTAACAGTAATTTAAATTAAACGATAGCCGAAGTTTTTGGTTTATATTCGTGTTCATTGCATGCAAGTTAACTTCTATTTTCAAATATCAACGTCGTTGTTTAGCCACTTACGAGTGTTTCATCCGAAGGCTTGGCGACGATGAGAAAACAAAAGAAAAAAACAAAAAAGAGAAGCTGAAGAAGAGACAACCGAGAGAAAAAGAAGTCGAAACTGTATATCGCCCGTTAAAAAGATCGAAATCGACGAATTAATTACGAAAATGATTGTGTCAGATCTGCTATCGCTTTGTTCAAAAACGTGGGTTTCGAAATCTTATGGAATCGACTGTCCCCGGCTACACCGTACCATGTCTTACAATCGTCTCTCGGACGCTCATGCCTCACCTTTACCAGGTGACGAAGGAAGGGAAGCAAGAGGAACTTCTCAACGACGTAAACAATGGCACCGTTTGTTCGTCGTCTACGATAGACGGCTGGACATCCCTTGATATCCAACTTGAGAGATGAGTGGCTTGCTCTCAGAGACTTGGTGGCAGTCTTAGGCCTCTGAACAAAGCGACTGAAATGTTATACGGAGCAACATATCCGAATCTATCAATGGTCATTCCATAGATATACGGTATCGACTTACAACTGCAGAAAGTTTTAGACCAATCGTCATAATCAATAGCTCTTGATTTCGTTTCTCACAGCATTGCTTCAATAGAAGTTCAATTCTCTGACTGTATCGATGGCCACTATCGAAAACCGACTTACGTCGATCCGAGATACCGAGGGTTCTTTTTCGAGCCGAATATTTTGGATGCCGTGCAAGCCTCAATTATTGAGGGAGTTCAACACGGAGAAAAATGGTTTAGCTGCTATAACAAAATGAGTTTTGTTGACAATGACGTCGTTCCCGTAGCAAAACGATTAGTAAAAGCAGCAAAAAATTACTACGTAGAAACAATTGGTTTTGCTGTCACGACAAAACTTTCTTGTTACTGCGACGATTTAGTTTGCTATGAGACCAAATGACGTCTCCTGTAATTTGCCAACTGAGTAATGACTGGTAATAGGATGGTTATACATACGTACATACACTTATATGACGAATAACTCACTGCGTTTGCATTTTATAATTTTATTATCCCACTCTATTCCACTCTATTTTTATTTTTACTCGAATACAAAGGAACTGTTTCCTCGCGTCTCTCTGTTTTCATTTTTCGCTCCGAGCGTCTCCAGCTCGTGGTAGTGATGGCATATATACGAGCCCTGCTCAGTCATATAACAAATTTTTTGTTACAGTAACAAAGGCAGTTTTGTTGCAGTAGCAAATCACCCTAAGCGAACAATTTTGCCGGGGTTACAACCTGGTTATGTTATCCCGAATTATTAACAAACTAAATTGATATATTAACTAAACAGTACATTAACAAACTAAATTTGTTACGGTAACAAAAATCTTGTGGCATCAATAAAGTTTTTTTCTCCGTGAAAGTGAGCACGTTCCTTCTCCTGATGCTGATGAAGTCAATTTGCCTGAGCGTAAGTATAATGTTGTTAATGGCCATTGGTGTGGACTCGGTATGAGATTTTAATTGCTAATGTCATGTTTAATTGCTCCAAAAGTAAATTATAATTTTTTTCGCAAACATAGTTTCCTCTATAAGGAAGTTAAAACTGATTGAGGAACTTTTTCATAGAGAGAATTATGTGAACGTATAAGTAAGGAAGCAGTGTGCAAATTCATGATCAGAATACTTATTCAAACAACCGCAAAAGATTTTTTATACGAATTTTTTTACTGAACAACAAGAAATGTTTTTATGCCGGAAGTCGTCGAACCTCCATGAACTAGGTTCACGAGAAACGTGAATTTAAATTCAAGATAAAATTAAAAACCACGGAACATTTTCAACATCCACGACAACGGATTCCGATTTCTGGAGTTTTCTTACTATTACAACAGTCGGCACAAACAGGTCAAGCGAAGCTGATCTGACGATGGAAGTCAAACAGGAAATGGCTACATACGTCCACAGCCAACTAATTCCTCCCACCCACACTTGCACACTTGTGCGGTGGAAATTGAATTTCCAAAAATGGCCGCTCTCGGCCTCTATGGCCCGACGTTATTTAAGCATTCCTTGTACGTCTACTGCACGGAAAAAGAATTGTTGATACAACAAGATTTTTGTTACCGTAACAAATTTAGTTTGTTAGTATCTGGATAACAAAACCATCTTGTAGCCATAGCAAAATTGTTCGCTTGGAGTGATTTGCTGCCGCAACAAAACAGCTTCTGTTGCTGTAACAAAAAAAATTGTTATATGACTGAGTGGGGCGCGTATATGTGCCAACACTACGACGAGCTCGAGACGTTCGACGCGCAAAACGAAAATAAAGAGACGGGAGAAAACAGTTCCTTTGTATTCGAGTAAAAATAAAAATAGAGTGGAATTGCGAACTCTTCAAATTTGCTGTATATGGATGTATAAACCGCGAAAGGTCATACCTTTCGCAGTTTAATACATTTAGTATATACAGCAAATTTCAAGAATACACAATTGCAAATACAGATATTATTTTCAATATAATTAAATGAAAAAATACAAACGCGGTGAGTTAATCTTCAACTAAATGTACATACCTATCTATAACTATCCTGTAACCAGTCATCTACCTGTCATCATCTATCCTGACTCAGCCGTCAAATTACAGCAGGCGTCGTTTATTCTCATAGTAAACTAAATCGTCGTAGTAACAAGAAAGTTTTGTCGTGATAGCAAAACCAATTACTTCTCCGTAGTAATTTTCTTGCTGTTTTTACTAATGGTTTTGCTGCAGAAACGAGGTCATTGTCAACAAAACCCATTTTGTTAGAACAGCTAAATCATTTTTCTTCGTGTGAGAGCGAAATATTGTTTTTTCCCGACTTCGCTAAAATAGCCACATTTCTTGCGTGCAATACGGGCGGAAAATGGCCTATTATTGACCGATGATCATTATTAACCTGTGCGCATGCGCAGTAAAATTTCATTACTCCCTAGGGAGTAATGGGGCTCATTACTCCCTCTGGAAGCTCTATTACTCCCCGGGCAGAAATGGTCATTGGCAAATATGACGATTTTGCGACGGAAGAAATGTTGTTATTTTAACGAAGGCGAAAAAAAATATCGTATGGCACAAGGGAGAAAGTGCATTTTCACCTCGTGTGAATTTCTGCCCTCGCTTCGCTCGGGCATCAAACTTCACACTCGGTGAAAACACGCACTTTCCTCCCTTGTGGCATAATATACTATTTCCACAGCAGGGGATATCGTTAACGAAAAACGATCTCAGCTCGTGCCGGAGAATGTTGAAATGCTCTCGTTCTTGCATAAAAATGTATAAAGTGGTATAATTGTTTATGCCTCTTCTATCGACAGAAAATTCGTTCTAATTGCCATTCCGTATAGTGTAAAATGCAAGGTCCAGGAAATGATTCGCCGTTTGCCAACGGATTTGTACCTGCAAATTTGAAAGTGAATCTTTCAAAGTGATTTCAAAAGTGAACTTTTCCTCCCACTAAATCATTTTTCGTCCCGCTAAATTACTTTTCCTCCCGCTCGTCAAGATTCGGCCAACTTCCATCCCCGTTCCAGGCATAGAAATATGGCCACTTTTTATCGCTATTGACGCAGTATTCGACGAATAAATATAAAGAACGTGACTTTATTTGACAAGACACTCAGACGTAATAACGACTATTTATAAAAATTGAATGTCGTCGTTAAGAACAACTTCGATCGGCAGAACATTCATGTAACGCTCGCTCACGCATTGTCTCCGATGAGTCGCTCTGTTCAACACACCCCTCGAAAAGTGGACGATTGGAAAGTCTACTTGTCGATATTCTGAACACCCAACAAGTCGAGACGTCTACGATGTTTCACGCCTGACAATCCTTTCGTCAAGACATCAGCGGCCATATCGTTAGTCGAAATATAATTAATTTGAAAATGATCTTCGTTCTTCAAAATCTCGCGAACGAAGTGGTGTCTCACATCAATGTGTTTAGTCCTATTATGAAAAATTGGATTTTTCGCCAACTTCTGAGCACCATTGTTGTCACTTACAAGGAACGTCAGTTTGGTGTCCCCCTCCGATTTTAATGAAACTCACGTATGATGTAGAGCATCGAAAAGTAAAAGACACGTATTTTTTTATCGGCGGAAAAACATTTCTAAGGGGTGAAATCGCCCTTCCAAGTTAGGCATGTCGAGGGGTGATTATGCAGTTTCACCCAGAAGGCGTCACCCGATTTTAATGAAACAAACATCAAAATACTCCTCATTGAAGACAATGAAAATTCCACGTGAAGTTGAAGAAAAAAATTCATTTGCAGGGGTGAACCACCCCCTGATTCTTCAATTTTCCACCCTACACAAAAAACTATCCAACCAAATTGAACGGAACATGTACCATTTGGAAGGGCAAATGAAAATGAAGTTGACGTGTTTTTGCACATTCGCAGGGAAAAGAGTTTAGGGGGGTAAACTACCCCTTATCCATTAGTACGTATGTTTATGCATACATTTTCGTTTCTCGTTATTTAAATCTTAGAGTTGCTGGCGTTCACTCTTTGTGCTGATTTTGTGCTTATCAATAATTTACCGTCATGTTTATTATGTCAATATGATAAAAATACTTTCGACGCAATAAGAGGTGTTTTCTACATAGGCGGCTATCTGGAGCAGCGTATTATCTGCTGATATCGCAGCTGGTTGAACAACAAGTCTTTCAAATATAATAACCGCGATACATACAGCGATCCTCAGTTGCTCATTTGAACTCGGAGTGTCAGTGCGTCAGTCATAATTTTTGATAAAAAAAGTCAATTCACCATGAAAGTGAATCCAATCAACGTCATTAAACTTCTCTTGGCTACATTTGAAGCCATGAATATTCCCGAAACTCCGATTAACAATGCAGAAATCGAGGTAAAAGAGAATTTCGAAAAAGTTCTGATCGACTGCATAAACGATTATAACGGAGTTGAAATTATCGAGGAACAATCGCTAGATTTTCAAGAGCCTTTCAAGCAAAATGATATCAACGCTATCGAAGACACTCTTTGGCAACATGATGAAGGTCCAGTGTATTCTGATACTTGTTCTGAAGACGAAGAAGACTTAAGCTACGATTATAAACGGAAAGCAGTCGAATACTGGAGATCCGGTAAAAAGAAAAATTACAGTGTCGATGTCGTCAACCAGAAATTCAAAAAAGTCAAATCTATACGACAATTAAGACGCTGGGCAAATCAAATAAACAAAGGTGGGACCTACAAAGAGAAATTAGCTCGAATCTCTGAATATACTTTGAAAAACATGCAAGCCGCTGTCGATGCTGATTTCATTGTTCATGATATCGACCTTCAAAAGTGGGCTCTACAAGCTAAAAAAGAGATAGGTCACGAAGACATTCGTTTTAAAGCTTCTCGTCATTGGCTTTGGAAGTTCAAGAAATCACATCGTATTGTGTCAAGGAAAATTAATAAATTCGTAACACGAAAAACTATAGAAGACGAACAAGTTTTAAGGATTAATGCAGAAAACTTCGTGAATTAAATTAAACCATATATTCAAAAATATGGAGTGGAAAACATATATAATTCAGATCAGAGCGGCTTTCAACTGGAAATCCACTCTGGCAGGACTCTGACGATTGAAGGAACTAAACAAGTGGAATGTGTAGTACAATCCGTACCTTCGACAACTCATAGCTACACGATCCAGCCAACCATAAATGCAGATGGAAAATTACTCTCACCCCTTTTTATCGTTCTAAAAGAGGGAAAGGGTGAGTCCGGACCAATCGCGGAAAAAAATGTATTCAGGCAAGAAAACGTATTTTTAACAGCATCGAAATCCGGGAAAATTACTTCAGGTATGAACAAAAATGATAGCCAGAAAATATTGAACATAGGTTCATTTATACTATATCGATAACCAATATCTTCCTATGTACAGAGCACTTCAAAGTTTGGTTGGAAAAAGTATTCTTCCCCAACACCGGCCGTGACAGCGTATTGTTGATAGACTCATGGAGTGGACACTGCCCAGAAGTTGTTCGAAAAGCAACGCCTCGGGGTAAAAAAATTATCACAAAGATAATACCTAAAGGCACAACAGGGAAAATCCAACCCCTCGACGTTTTTGGTTTCCGAATATGGAAAAATTTTGTACGACATTTTTCCGACAGTGTATTATTACTTAATTTTGATATTAATTTACACTTGAGAAACAATATAATCAAACTGCAATCGCTCGCACACAATCAACTTTCATCACCCAGATATATAAATCTTTTCAAATATGCATGGTTCAAAAGTAATTATATAACCGATAAGCCAGACAAGTTCGACAATCCAGTGAGTTTTGGTTTCGGTCAATCGTCTCAAGCACACTGTGAAGTACCAGGTTGTAATAATGTGGCCATCATCAGATGCTCATGGTGCAAGAAATCTTTGTGCTTGCAACATTTTTTTGAATAGTATCATTTCTGTACGACTTACGAACCATGATTGCTGCAAATTATGACAGTAATGCGCACGTCGACGAATTGTAAAAGTAATTATAAATTATATTATATACTATGGTGTATGTGTATGTGAGATATGAGCAAGGCGGTAAGAATGTATGTGAGAGAATGGAGAGTGGGGAGAGCGATAACACGAGACGTGAAAAGGATAATAGTGGAATAAACGCGCTTGCCGAAACCCGGTGTTTGTTATTTATTACCTATGTCCGCAGCTTATTCCCGCTGTTCCGGAATACAGGGCATATACAACAACTCAACCCCAGCAATATTCCCAGTATTCTGTATTTTAGCAAGCTATTTTTTATCAGTAAATAACGCGAAATTCGTGAATGGGCCATTCTAGGTGACGGCCGGTCACCCCCTTAATTATAAATAAAACATCATGCGAAGCGCCCGACATTGACTTCGGCTAACAGGAATATTTTGAATAGATTCGGACATTTAAATAACGAGAAACGAGAATGTATGCATAAATATACGTATTAATGGATAAGGGGTAGTTTACCCCCTTAAACTCTTTTCCCTGCAAATGTGCAAAAACACGTCAACTTCATTTTCACTTGCCCTTCCAAATGGTACATGTTCCGTTCAATTTGGTTGGATAGTTTTTTGTGTAGGGTGGAAAATTGAAGAATCAGGGGGTGGTTCACCCCTGCAAATGAATTTTTTTTCTTCAACTTCACGTGGAATTTTCATTGTCTTCAATGAGGAGTATTTTGATGTTTGTTTCATTAAAATCGGGTGACGCCTTCTGGGTGAAACGGCATAATCACCCCTCGACATGCCTAACTTCGAAGGGCGATTTCACCCCTTAGAAATGTTTTTCCGCTGATAAAAAAAACGCCGTGTCTACAGTAACGCAAACGTTACTCTTGCGTCAGAATTAAAGTAACGCAAAGCTCACGTGACTCCCGCATTTCGCCTATAGTCACGTAAACTTTGCGTCACTTTGCGTTTTTTGTAAAAGTGACGCTGATTTTGTTCAGGTCCCCGACATTTTTTGAGAAAAATATAAATATGTGCGTTACTCTTGCGTTGGAATTAGGGTAACGCAAAGCTCACGTGACTTCTTGCATTTTCTCTATCGTCACGCAAACTTTGCGTCACTTTTATGTTTTTATTACAGTAACGCTAATCGATTAAACATCATTTTTTTTTAGTATTTGAGGTCGAAATTCTACCGCATCTTTGTATTAGTTTACGCGTTTTTAAAAAATTGCATAAATATCTGCGTTACTCTTGCGTACAAATTATAATAGCCTTGCCAGACTCCTATCTTCCCCTTATCGTCACGCAAAATTAGTATCATTACCCAATTTATTTATTGAGAAAATTAGATATATACATATAATCTTACACTAATAATTTTTAGAGGTTCACCCATGTTCATTAACCTTCAACGTTATAAACTTAAAAACACACGATGATTGGGTGGAACAACCACGGTGTAGGCAGTGAAAACTCTGTTTGAAAAAATATTCTTTAATGGTCGATACCGTTCAGCCAATAGACAGCATGTTTGTCCAAATATATTTGCCAATCATGGCAGCATTATGGCTGTTTTTGACGGCGGATAACTTTTCCGATTCATTATTTGGCGCCCACCCGGTATCCACATTATTTACATGGCGGCAACATTGTCGCCGGTTTCAAGCTACGATTCGGAATAAAACGGGCTTCAACTTGTGAACGTGCGTCACGTCGGATGTGATATTTTCTCTCAAAACTGTAACGGTAAGTTGTTATAACAAATGGTCTTATTTTTTATTACGATTGATTTGACTGTGCGCGTACTTTTTTCGTACGCACAAATAAGCTGAAAGTGTATATGATTTCTACTCGCTTGATGCCGGTGGAAAATTCATTGTCGCTATTGTCAACAGAAGCTGCTTCCTTTGTTTGGTCCGAAAAAATATAACACTTCGAAGGATATGACGAATGACAGTTATTATTCATGCGAGAAAGTTTACTATTTTGCCTGAGTATTTTGTAACAAATAACTTGTGCGTATTTATTGCCATATTACATTTGCCGTGGGAAGATGTACATGTCCATGGTATATATGAAAGGTCGTTCAATGCTAACAATGTCGTCGCGGATTTCAGAACAGCGATTACGATGATATAACGCATGCAGCATACGTAGCTCGTTGTACGATGATTAAAAAAATTGCGAGATGTTCTAGATGTTTTAGCTAGCGACCGCCGAGAAAAAATCGTCAGTATGGTACTTACGGCACTAGCATAAGGATTTGATCCAAAGAACAGGTCTATTTTCATCATTATTCTAACGCGGGCATTAAAAGGACGAGTTCGGGTTTTTACACTTGGTTAATACAAGGTATTATTAAGTTTGAGTTTTTTTTAATGAAAAATATTAATCAACAAGGGACTTGTTAATTATTTACAATCAACAAATAATAATTGACAACGGATGTCGTATTTCTAAATCTATTCGTCCGATTGAATTGAAATTGGGACTAATCCTTCTTTATAACATTTGCTATTCAATGAACGGCTGTTAAAAAAACGGTTCAACATTTATTTTGAAGATCCGCCCTGATAGACAAGCGCCGCGAAAAGTAGCAGTTGGCGTAATAATTGCGGCATGTGCCGCACATATCGCAAATATTGCGCCAATATTGCTACTTTTCATAGCGCTTGTCTATCTGGGCGGTCATTAGACCTTATATGTTATAATTAATATAATATGTAATCTTTCCAAAATTCAACTCATCCGGATGAGTCGATTTTGAGATAAGATCTCCGTTGTTCAGTGATACTAAAAAAAAAATTGACCTGGTTTTTTAACCAAATCCATATGCTAGTTGTTAGTGCCTTAAGGTGAAGTGTAACCGCCATGAGTGCGAGAGAGATAGCTGCAATTTCGCTTCCCAAATATCTCCCAAGCCGTTCATTTCCTGGGAAAATGATGAGAACAGCCAACTGCGGGATTTCTGCGCCTAGTTGGCCTTTCTCGTATTTTTCCCTAATAATTAACCGTCTTTGAGAATATTGGAAAACAGTTTTTGTTACCGACCGAGTAGTTGCACTTCACCTTAAGACCACATGAAACACTTCCCGCCCCGTGCATCCTGGGCTCAGTCGATATAAAAAATTATAATCAATTTTTCTCACCGGTTTTCGAGGTAAAAAGAAAAGTCCGATCGGAAGTCGATATCGGCTTCTGATGAGACTATTCTTATGACCGTACATGCCAGAATCCATGAGAGAAGTAGATTACAGTTTTTATTACCGACGGCGGTATTGCACATGCTTTAAGTTTAAGGGTAGTTAAGTTTATAATATTTAAAAAAATCTATTCAAAAAACGGTACTCGTACAAATTTTCGTGTTCGGATTTTTTGAATGTTTGAAAAACCCTTACGAACAATCAACCACGGGGAATTTTTTATATTAAATTTTTTCTCGGAGGAAAAAATGAAGTAACTTTTTTCTCGAATTCGACGGACCTCCCGCTTCCCCTCCCCGCGGCTTGATTCTTCCGTAAGAATAAATCATTAATACGTCATACGTTCAGGTGTAAATAGTAATTATTCAGTTCCAAAATCAACAAACAGTGTAGGTAAAATAAATAATTTGTTTTTATAGATGCTCATATACAATCTATTATAGGTATGGACCCCGACGAATTAAAAAGAGTTTACCGAATGGCGGTTGGCGAACGGTTCGAGAGTCTCGAAATCTGGAACAGTTTTTTGGGAAAGTATGAACAGGAAAACAGACAAAAGTTCTGGGTGAGAGATTCCAAAAAAATAGGCTCCATCGACGTGAAGAGAAAAATTTGTCCCGATATCGTGTATTACAAGCTGTGCATACACTGCATCCACGGAGGCATAAAATTCAAATCTCGCGGCAAAGGAGAACGTCAAACAAGGTAGTTCTTGACTTTTTTTTATTTAATAATTTTCACGCGTTTTTACACAAGTATTATTAAAATTACATGCATAATAATAATACTTGTCTATTCATCAGCACACACAAGATGGATTGCCCAGCAAACGTCAAATTGTTAGCCAGCTCGGATGGTAAAGCTCTCGAAATTAGGAGTCTGTGTTTGGACCATGAAAATCACGACCTATCGCAGGTAGACCTGAGAAGAAGTGAGCTGTTAAGGCGTTTTACATATTTCTTAATTAATGTATCTTGTATGAACAGCCGGCTTTTGATCATCTTCCGCAAAACCGCAAGTTGGCCAACATCGAAAAGGAAGAAGCACAGGAACTTCTCAAACTCGGATGTAACAAAAAACTGCTGCAAAACAAAATTGCAACCGATACGGGCAAATGTACAACATTGAAAGATTTGTCAAACATCAAAAGCGCCATGAAGAGGGACGACGAAAATGATTTGCTAAAAGCGGTTACGTTGCTGGAAACAAAGTACCGTGAGTTTTGTAACTAATACCGTATATTTTGGAATGCGATAAGCATATCCGACGCTGTATACAAAGCAATCGTATGACATTTTTAAAATCATTACTTGATAGTTTGACTGACGTGAAATCTATTTCCTAGGATGGTATATAGTTGTAACAGTTGTAATAGTTTATTCAGGTGTTTTCTAACAAATAATTTCAGACGCATCTGTCGCTGTTCTTCGAGATGAAGATAACCGTTTCAAAGGCCTTTACCTATCGACACAAGATATGAGGAACTCGATGGCAGCCTGGCCGGAAATTGTCCTCATAGATGGTACCTATAAACTTCTGGTTCAGGGCTTCACCTTGATGCTGAACCTTGTTGAAGATTCCCATGGCTTGAGCGAAGTCGTAGGTGTTTGCCTAGTGGTCAACGAAGATCGGGAAACATTTCAATGGTTTTTAGAGCACTTCAAGAACGAAAATCTTGAAGCATGCGAGCGAATCAATTGCTTCATGGCGGACAAAGATTTGTTGGAGCGCAATGTTTTGAGCGAAGTATTCGGTGTCCCGGTATACATTTGTCTCTTCCACACGCTGAAGACCTTCTCGCGTCAGATTACGACCGACAAGATGAAGATTTCTGCGCACCAACGCGAAGAAATTTTACGCCTTTTACAGGATCTGACGTATAGTTCGTCCGAATCGACGTACGATCAAAAGTATGCGGAATTCTCTAACATGGCTCCGGAGCGAGTTCTAGAATATTTCAATAAGAACTGGCATCCGATTAGGAGTGAATGGACGGTATACAGCATGGTACACGGAAACCTGAAGAATATTACGAACAATCGCCTCGAATCGATTAACAATAAAATTAAACAGGTCGTTCCTAAAAATAGTACGCTGGTATCGTTCATCGAATATTTCTTCGAATGGCTGAACTCCCATAAGTTCGAGAGGGACCATAAAGCGACGCAGCACGTACTAAAAAGGCCAGTTCTGTATCATCCCACAGGTAGTGCAGAGTCTCAGTATCTCGTACACCTTACGGGTCATGCGTATCGCTACGTCTTGAGTGAGATAAACAAATCGTCGATCATAAAAGCCGATAGTATCGCTAAAAACGACGATACCGGCGAATATTCGATTCCTTTCAAGGGGACGATCATCGCAGCAACTTCCAGAAGTTGTCAGTGTGGGGACTGGACATCAATGATGCTGCCGTGTCAACACATCTTCGCGGTTCGCAAGCTCGAAGATCTATCGTTATTTGACGAAGACTTGTGCGATACGAGGTGGACCCGAGAATATTATCTCGGAAAACAAAGGACCTTCCGATCCCAAGACAACGTTCAGTCATCAATTGGAAAGGCTTCTGCTCCCGTGGTAGCCACGACGAAGAAACTGAGATCCTTATCACTGACTGAAAAAAGAAAACGAGCACAGGCAATAACGTCGTCTCTTGTTACTTTAACAAGTCTTGCTTCTCGAGATTTATTTCTCTGCAAATTGAACGCACTGAAAACTATCGAACGATTTTGGAGAGAAGGTCACGAGGTCTCGATCGAACGAATCGAAATGTCTTCGTCGAGATCAACGCCCGCCCAGTTCACTGCATCGGAGGGAAGTGCGTCTGAAGATGATGTCACGTTGGAAGCTTCTTCTGATGTAGATCTTCCGTCAGATCAGACATCCGAGGACAACATTCGAAGAAATTGCGGATATCAAGATACTGATTCCGGCGCCGGCTCTTCGAAATTAGTTGCGGAAGCTCTTCCGGGGTCGTCTAAAGAGGTCTTCCAATCTCAGACGCCTGACTCAGGAATTGATGCTGGAGTTCTCCCAGCAATAGCAGAAGAAGATTTCGTCATCGACGAATCAAGTTTGACGGAGATGGATAGCGCGGTGCTTGAGAAAATATTCGATATCGACACTTCTTTTGACTTAGAACAGTACTTGGAAGTAACCAACAGCTCATGTCCTGATGTTCAAAATAAACTAGTCGCGATCGTGGAGGGTTGCGACTCTCGTGCGAATCCAGAGGGACTCGACGAAGCTGCAGCCGGGCTCAGTACTGCAGAACAGAATGGCAACGATGCGTGTTCGACTGCTAACAGCACGGCCGTGTATAAAACATCTCACGCACCTCATAATGATCCCGATTCTATCGACGTTAGGCCACCCATTGGTTCCGAGGACGTTCTTGAGGGAAATATCGATTGTCGTCAGGAAATCCAATTAAAAGAAATCGTTATGCCGGCATCGATTCGTGTCAGAGGACGTCCGACAGGCGCGACCTTAACGGCGATCGGAATTAAACCGAAGAAGCGAACTTCTCAAAAGAATCGTCCTGTCCCATTCAAAGAGCGATCTGAAAAAGAACGGGCTAAGATCATGTTGGGATGGTGTGTATCGGAGCACGTCATACCCGACGTCTTGCTTGGCAAGTACTTGGTCAACGAACGTGACGTAGAAATGAGGCCGGAAGACATTGATAACGCCATTCTCGCCGAAAACGTGGACTTAAGTATATTACATAATTATGTTGACGACGACGCATTAGACGCTATAATCAGCACGCTTGAAATAAAACGTAAGACCGCAGTTCGGAAGTGTTCCGTTTGTTCGAAGGAGAGTACAGATTTCGATACGATCGAATGCGAAGCGTGTTTGGCGGGGTTCCACCTCAAATGCGTGGGAGGAAAACGCGCCTCAAAAAAAACGTACTGGTTTTGCGCTACGTGTACCGACTCAGCAGCGTAAAGAAAACCTTAGCGCAGGTAAAGCGCAGCGCCAGAGCTTTTATTATTCTTAGTCTTAGTCATTAGCGGTGCAATGTATGACTGTTAAAAATAACCATTACGAAATATAAATATTTATTCCGTGCAATTAATTAATTTCGTACGACGATTGCTTACATCCTTTCGCTCATCTTTTGCTATTAAAAAATTTCACTTATCATTTTTAAAGTTTCCTGTACCTTTCACTAATTTATTTGAAAATATTATAAAAAGTTAATTGTTTGATTTGATGTAAAAAAAATTGGTCAAATATTCACTAAATACACAAAAAAAAAAAAAATCCTCGTTGGTTAAAACGTCTGCGGTTAAAGATTGAGATTCATCAACATAATGAACTTAAAAAAAAATTGTTTTTTTTTGTATTTAGTGAACATTAGAGCAATTTTTTTTTACATTAAATCAAACAATTTAATTTTTATATCTTCAAATAAATCTGGAGAAAGTATTACAGGCACATTTAAAAAATGATAAGTGAACATTTCTGTGTACATATTTTATTTTTTTGAAAAATAAATTGGGTAATGATACTAATTTTGCGTGACGATAGGGGGAAGATAGGAGTCTGGCAAGGCTATTATAATTGGTACGCAAGAGTAACGCAGATATTTATGCAGTTTTTTTAAAACGCGTAAACTAATACAAAGATGCGGTAGAATTTCGACGTCAAATACTAAAAAAAAAATGATGTTTAATCGATTAGCGTTACTGTAATAAAAACATAAAAGTGACGCAAAGTTTGCGTGACGATAGAGAAAATGCAAGAAGTCACGTGAGCTTTGCGTTACCCTAATTCCAACGCAAGAGTAACGCACATATTTATATTTTTCTCAAAAAATGTCGGGGACCTGAACAAAATCAGCGTCACTTTTACAAAAAACGCAAAGTGACGCAAAGTTTACGTGACTATAGGCGAAATGCGGGAGTCACGTGAGCTTTGCGTTACTTTAATTCTGACGCAAGAGTAACGTTTGCGTTACTGTAGACACGGCGTAAAAAAAATACGTGTCTTTTACTTTTCGATGCTCTACAACATACGTGAGTTTCATTAAAATCGGAGGGGGACACCAAACTGACGTTCCTTGTTAGTAGCTCAACACATCCCAGCGATTCGAATCCGAGTTCGATCAAAAATCGTCGCAAATACACGGCTTCTTTTGCTGCTTCAGTTAAAGCCATATATTCCGCTTCGGTAGATGACAGAGCTACCGTGCGTTGTTTCCTTGATTCCCACGAACTCGGACATCCTCCTAATAGGAAGACGTAGCCGGTGTAAGATCTTCTGTCGTCAATGCAATTCGCCCAATCCGCGTCGACGTAACCTTTCAGTGGCTCGAGAGTTTTTCGGAAATGTATTCCGATGTTCTGTGTACCTTTTAGATATCTAAGTACGCGTTTCGCCGCTGTCCAATGTGTAGAGTCATAACACGAACCGTATTGGCTCAAGTAACTCACGACGTGAGAAATATCAGGTCTTGTGCATATCGCCAGGTACATAAGAGCTCCGATCAATTCTCTGTACGGCATGTTCTTCCTGTTGTAGTTCTCGGGGTCCTCTTCACTTTTCTTTAATCTCATATTGAGATCCAGAGGAGTGACCGCTGATTTTGAGTCGATCATTCCAAAACGTTCGAGAATATCATTTACATATCCTTTTTGACACATCGTGATGCAGTCCCGTTCAGAAAATTCAATCCCGAGACAATATTTCACATTTCCCAGGCTTTTGATTTCGAACGTCTTTGACAAATGTTTTTCGAAATGTTCGATCATTTTCCCGTTCTTCGATATAGCCAGAATGTCATCCACATAGATTACTACTAGAAAAATATCTTCCCCTCGTCCCGAATAGATGACGCATGGGTCAGATCTGGTTGGCTTGATTCCGAACTTGTCGAGTTCCTCGCACAATCTAATATGCCAGCGACGTCCAGCTTGTCGCAAACCATAAAGTGCCTTTTTCATGTGGCATACTTTATTTCCCTGTTGAAGGTCACGAAGCATCTTTTCGGCCTTCTTTTTGATTATGCTGTTCTTCGGTTCAGATACGATAATTTTCTCTATCGATTCTTCGGTATAATCAGGTACTTGCATGAAAATGTTTTCTTCCAGTACTCCGTTCAGGTATGCAGTTGTCACATCGAATTGCTTAATTTTCATCCCGTGCTGAGCTGCAAGCGCTGTGACCATACGTATTGAACTTATGCGTGCTACCGGAGCAAATGTCTCATCGAAATCTATTCCGGGACGCTGTGAAAATCCTCTTGCTACGATTCTGGCTTTTCGTTTCTCTAGAGTACCATCGGCGTTGTATTTGTTTCTCAAGACCACTCGACTCCCGATAATTCGCTGACTCTCCGGGCGATCTACTAAAATCCAGGTGTCGTTCTTGATGATCGATTTCAGTTCCAGTGCCATTGCTTGAAGCCATTCTTCGCAATCTGGTCCGTTTATGGCGTCGTGAATGGGAATTTCGGCCAAACCTACAAATTGTTCGACGTCCTCGACTTCGTCGACATCGTTAACAATTGGATATTGTTTCCTCGGTCTTCCCCTGAGTCCGGTCCTAATCTTTCTAGGTCTACCTCTGCCTCTGCGTGGTTGATTAATCGGTTCATCTCGGGGTTGATAGTTTCTGCGTTCCTCAGGTTCGCCGTTCCTTTCATCGTTTTCGTTGTTGCCATTTTCTTCGTCAGCGCCGTCTTCATCGTCGTAGTCCTCATTGTCGTTTCGATCGTCGTTTCCTTCGGCATCAAACGAATCCTCATTCCATTCGTCTTGGAGCCTATCCATGTTGCCGAGTGGAGTGATCGGGAAATCGATCGTTTTTCGATTGGGAGCTTCCTCTTTTCCCATAAAATCCTCGTATTTCTTGTTCGAAGAATTCTTCGGATCCTGGATAGATTTTATGTCTCGCGTGATGTCGACTTTCCTTTCCTCAGGGATCCACACTCTATATGCCTTTGACTCTTCGGAGTAACCAACGAAAATACCCTTCTTCGATCGAGATTCGAATTTTCCCTTGTTCTGCTCGCGTTTCAAGGTAAAAACCGTACTCCCAAATTCCCGAAAATAACGTACATTCGGTACTTTGCCGGTCCATATTTCAAAAGCTGTTTTTCCGCCGATACTTCTCGAAGGACATCGATTCCGAGTGTAATTTGCTGTGTTCACAGCTTCCGCCCAGAACGACGATGGAAGTCCGGATTGAATCAGCATACAACGACCCATTTCAACCAACGTACGGTTTCTTCTTTCCGCAACTCCGTTTTGCTCAGGTGTATGCGTAACAATCAATCGCCGTCCAATTCCGTTTATCTTCAGGAACTCGTCAAACGAATTATTCACGTATTCTTTTCCATTATCAGACTGTAGATATTTGATATTCCAGTGTGATTTTCAATTCCTCCGATGAGTCGCTCTGTTCAACAATCGCAATCGGGAAAAATAGTATATTATGCCACAAGGGAGGAAAGTGCGTGTTTTCACCGAGTGTGAAGTTTCATGCCCGAGCGAAGCGAGGGCAGAAATTCACACGAGGTGAAAATGCACTTCCTCCCTTGACGCATATGATATTTTTTTCCCGACTTCGTTAAAATAACCACATTTCTTGCGTCGCAAAATCGTGATATTCGCCAATGACCATTACTCCCCGGGAGTAATAGCGCTTGCAGAGGGAGTAATGAGTACTATTACCCCCTAGGGAGTAATGGAACTGTACTGCGCATGCGCACAGGTTAGTAATGATCATCGGTCAAAAATAGGCCATTTTCCGCCCGTATTGCACGCAAGAAATGTGGCTATTTTAGCGAAGACGGGAAAAAAATTGCGTATGTCACTCGGGAGGAAGTGCCTTTTCACCTCGTGTGAATGTCTGCCCTCGCTTCGCTCGGGCATGAAACTTCACACTCGTTGAAAAGACGCACTTTCCTCCCTTTTAGCATAATATACTATTGTCTTTGCCTCGTTCGATTAAATTCACGATTCAAATATTTTTCTCTTTACCTCGCTCGATTCAAATATTTTCACTTTGCCTTTGTTCGATTAACTATACGAATCATATTTTTTTGTTATCGATTAACGTCGCGATTCCAATGCTTATGTTTCGTTAGCATGGAATCACGGACACACACATCGACCATCCAATTTCAACTTCCAACTGCCTTTGGCATTGGACCTGCCGCGGCATTGCGCCACCTCCACAGTCAACTGCATCTTAGGCTCAAACCTCGATATCGTGTCGACCGACAGCTCGTCCTCGAACACAAATTTCAAATCCCCGAAAGAACCAAACTGCTGCTAGCTGACAAGCACCTACGTCAATTACCAGGTCACCAAGTCCAAAATTAGAAAACCTTCCGAAATCCCGATTATACATCCAACACAGTGTTGGCTTTACGATCATCCTCATAGGGGATAAAATATTTTTTTATCAGCTGTCAAATTCGAGTCACCCTGCATAAAGTGCCGATGATGAAGCTATCGTCTTTTCTGTCCTTGACAATACAGAAGGGATTCGACTGAGGCTATTCTGCTAACCTAAAGGCTTTGCAACAACCGTCTAGCACACGAAATCTGGTCAGCGCTCTTAAAGCGCGTGAAATTTTTTTTTAAACCCAATCTCTGGCATTCGCGTGAAGTGACGCGAAGGGTAAAAATCGAGTAGTTACAATAGGATTATTGCATATGAAGCTAGTATACGAGGGAATATTCGAGGATCAAGGATGAAGCTCATATACGAATTGAGATTCGAGTATGAAGTATTAACTTACTATACGGATTGAAGTTCGAGTATCAGGTATTGAGTTAGTATTAGGGATGTGCACGAAATGTGCTCAAGCCCGTTTGAGTCATGCTCTGGCCACTCGGCACTGGCTCGAGCTTAAGGTAGTTCTTACAGTACTTTGAAGTCATGTGAACAACTATATCTTAGTCACAAATATGTGTAATTTCTTATATAAAAAGCGGCATACGCTTCGATGTATACGAAAAATCACGGAGCAGTCTTAAATTTGACTAGAGTTGAAGTAATATGCTTTTATAAGATAACACAATTTGGCACCGTCGTGATTATGATGGCCAGCGGACGCCCGCTGTACGGTCATAACCTCATAAACTCAGATCGTGTAAACCTGACAGAGGACCCACGATGCACAAGTCGTTTCTAAACGAAAAATTCTTAGGAGGAAAACCTCGTTGCAGGGGCTAAGCCAAGAAAAAGTTTCCGAGGAACACGACGCGTCAAAAATCGATGGACAGAACAGTTTGTCCTCTGATTGATAGCGAATAGAAAGTAATGAGATGTAATTAGCCACTCAACTTAATGGGATTGAATTAGTAATATCTAATTAGAAAACCTTTTAAATCGGGGATGACGGTGTTCAAATGATCAATCAATTTGAATCGGAATTCTGTCCAAGAAATTTCCAATACAACGATGCTTGTCCGATAGAAATATAAAATCGGGCTTTATTGGTACATTCCCCATTTTAGATTTCAATAAAGATTTATCAGAACATCCTATTGCAAAATACGTAACTAAAGTCTATTAGATAAAATCGGCGTATTATTTTTCGATACATATTGGTCTAAATCTGCTTCGGGATAAGAAAGTGTGCCGTCGAAGTGAAATGGAATCAAAAGGTATGGAACTTATTGTTGGTCTACGTTATCAATCAGATTTTTTTTTAACGATCGGTTTTATTTGACTTATTCTTATCATCAAACTTATCATCAAACTTTGACATTTTCTTATTTCTTTTTCTTTTCAATTGGTATTAATAGAGTATCTTCTTATAAAACCTATTTAGAAGTTGAATTGGAACTTATCGTCTTTTACTGGTCAAACCGAAATTACAAAGTAATAAGAATTAATAGAATATATTTCACTAAAGTCTATGGGATACAATCAGTGTATAATGGTATGAGTCTGCATCGGGAGGAGAAAGTGCGCCGTCGAAGTGAAAAGGAATCAAAACTTATGCAACTTATTGTTGTTCTACTGTATCTATCAGAATTTCTTTATGTCGGATTCTTTTGACTTTTTCCTATTTTCAATCAATTGGTATCAATGTGATATCTTCTGATAGAACCTATCCGGAAATGGCGACTAACTTTTGAATTGGAACTTATCGGTTTGAATTGGTTAAACCAAAAGAATTTAGAAAGATTCATTTTGATGAACCCTCCCCATATGTACTTAGATCCTTTACATCCCCTTAAGATCAAATATTTAATAACATATTATAGAAACCGTTCTAATAGAGACCAACGCGATCCTATGGTTTTTACTCCTATAGTATCCAGTTGCGTCGCATAAACGAAAATGGTACTCGCGAACTAATTCCGATTAAAACAGTGTCTTAATATTCCTATTTGAAACAATTGAATGGTCCGACACGTATTACTATAGAATCCAAATAGCTAATATTGCGACGAATTGTACAAAGACTATTTGAATCCGATTGGGATACTATGGGAACCGTGCCGATACGGACCAATGCGATCGTACAGTTAACTCCTATAGAATCCAATTGCGTGTCATAATTGAAAATGGTAGTTGGCAATTAATACCAATTGAAGCACTTCTGTTGTTATGCCCATTAATACTTATAGCATTGCCAATTGTGTTATAGATTCCAATTGATATGCCTTCCCAAGGCCAGTTACGGACCGTTTCAATCCAATTCTAATGACGTTAAAATATTCAGAAATGTTTATTGCATCGAATAAACGAGTTTGTATTTCTTTATCTAGTCGAGAATTATAAACATATTTCATATATGTGCGCTCTGAACCAGTTTTCCCGCTGTGGTGTTGCAATTGCCATGTAAAATTGACAACTTTTACAAGCCTATATCCCAAAAACTAAACGGTAGAAGAATTCTAAATTTTGCAAATACGCTCTATGCATCTTACCCTTTCATTTGATACTGTGACGTACGGGCGTTGGTTACGTCAAAAATAACCCCGTTGCGGGAAGCGCGACGAGTTTATATTTTTGTTCGGGATCGTTTCCGGCTCGTCCTATACAGGACGCCTCTCGATACTTCGTGCAGGTCGCTAAATAATTAAGACGGTAATTTATAATGACTCGAGATTTAATGACGAAAATGGCACGAATTGATTTCTGATACAAATGGTTCAAATGAAAATTGGACAAAAGAATTATGTGCCCGACAAGACTTCCACACTTGCATCACACGAACACACATACACTCTCGCAATCACGAGTATATATTCCCTCTCTTATTCTTACACTCTCTTCATACTCTCTCACGCACCGCGGACACACACTTAATCTACACGACAGTATTGTTCGTGGCGGGAATTAATACACTTATGAACTAGCACGAACAGACTGACCTCCGCGACGAGTAACACTCTTTGGGCTCCTTAAGGCCTTCGCGACTTTCGCACGCCCTAACAGACCGGGGTGTTCCCTCGAGATTTACTTTACTCCTGCGAGTGCTGAACGAGGAGCCTTCCGAAGTTCAAGCTCGCGCCTTCGATGTATCTTCGGGACTGATTTCCCCGGCCCGTTCATCTGCCGATCTCCCGGCCGTCGGACGACAAGCCGGGGAGAATTTATGCAAAATAGCGAAATCGTACCTCGCTCGTGATTCTTGAGAAAAATTTATGATTAAACGAACTTACCTGTAAGTGAAGTTCTATCATGATTGTATAAGCGCCTCTTCCTCGAGATCAGAATGTAGTACTACCATTTCGCGTCAGTGTCGCCACAAGCTTCAAAGCTATATAAACAATTTCTGAGCCCCCTAGCGACGCGCAGCTCTCGCGCGTCCACCGACATCTTCATTCATTAAAGTACTGCCGTAACCGCTATTGGGTAATTCCTGATAAGGAATGGGTGGGAGGGACTGATCTCTTCGGAAGAGGCGCTTATACAATCATGATAGAACTTCACTTACAGGTAAGTTCGTTTAATCATAAATTGTATTTCGCGCCTCTTCCTCGAGATCAGAATGTAGCTGTTTAAAGTATGTTACGGCAGGTATATACAATAACATTTTTTTTTTTTATCTCAAAATGTTATGATGAACAGTTTTTTATAAAAAATGCCTCTTATCGCTAGAAAACAATTCTGTTTACCCGTCGATTACCGCTTTGGCAAACTGATTCCGATCCTCTATTATTATTCGATCGTAAAACTTAGCAAAAGTGGCTGAGTCCTTTCTCCATCCTGCAGTATTGCGGATCATATCAATATTGACTCCCTTGCGTTTTGCCGCGGAGGTCGACGCATGACGCGTACTATGCGCTGTAAAAATGTCTATATCTATACTACTCTTATACATTGTCGACTTTATCGAACGACCCAACGTTTGAGTGGTTACCATCCTATGCGGTTTCCTAAATGAAATAAATAACTTGCATATATCCTTACGGATATCTTTAGTCCTGTCTATATAAACCTCTAATGCAGATGCTGCGCAAACAGACTTATCCTCCAGAAAAAAGGGTAATCTTAATACGGGTTGTTTCTTGTTTGGCCCCAAAGTCTTGATGCGATCGGGGATCTTAATCTCAATTGTATTCTCATTTGATCTCTGAACATTTCTGATATCGATCAGCGATAAAGTTTGTACACGATGACCGGTAACCAAAGCTAACAGAGTCACGAGCTTCAACGAGAGTTGTTCCAGGCTGAAGTCCTCGTTGGGATACCATTTAGAAAGAAACTGTATAACGATCTGGGGATCCCAGGTAGAGTCATATTTCGGCTCCGCGGGCCTCACTTTTGCTACCGCCTTAAAAAACCTAAGAATCCGGTCATCTTGTCCCAATCCCGGTCCGAGTATCAGCGCGATCGCCGAACGATAACAATTTAGCGACCCGTATGACGCCTTTCTTTCGAATTCTCTGTTGAGAAATATTAAAACCTCCCGTGCGGTACTCGAATATGGGTCAATTTTTAACCCCATACAGAAACTGCACCATTTCTTCAATCCTGAATTATACTGCCGAATTGAGGACTCGGACAACGACTTCACCATCAATTCGGTACATTCCCGCGGCGTTTCCCTTCGGATGAATGCCTCCCGGATACACTGCCTACAGCCAGGGTAAGGCGCTTCCACAACGGGTGCGGTTGTCTGTGAGAAGAATGGAGCAAATCAACATTTGGTTCAAATATAACCAGCTCTTGGTCGAGCAATAAAAGAAACAACGGGAACCACGGCTACGCTTCCCAATACGGTACAACCACAATCCCTCTCGAGCCTTCCCTCGCAATTTTACGTAAGACTCTTAGAATGCACGTAAATGGAGGAAAAGCATAGAAAAACCAAGGGTTCCAATCTATCGTAAATGCGTCGATTGCGATAGAGTCCGGATCTTTTACCCATGACACGTATTTTTCGCACTTAGTGTTAGCTCTCGATGCAAAAATATCGATCTCCGGTCGACCAAAAACTCTAACTATTTTTATGTAAGCGAAATTTGACAATTCATATTCCGTTTCCTGTTCCAACTTTCGTGATTCCTCGTCAGCCTCCGTGTTCTCGCTAGAGCGAATGTATGACGCGAAAATCCATATATCTCGGGCTTCACACCACTGCCAAATCTCTTTGGCCAAAGCACTGAGGGCAACTAGCCGACTGCCACCCATGCGATTGATGTAGGCAATCGCAGTGGTGTTGTCAACCCGCAATAATATATTGCAATTGGCCCTGTCTTCGGCAAAACACTTCAGGCCGAAAAACACAGCCATCAACTCTAATTGATTAATATGTAAGGAGACCTCATCTGTTTTCCAATGACCATGGCTCCGATGCCCCTCACAGAAAGCGCCCCAGCCAGTGCAAGACGCATCCGACAAAATTACCAAATCATAGCTGGGTTCAGCTATTGGCGAGTAGGCCGAAGTGATATTGGCTCGCCACCACTCAAAATCATGTTTTAACTCCCGCGATAATGTCATCCGCGCATCAAAATTATCATTGTTTTTCGCGAGCGCTAATAGCCTTTCTCTTTCGAATCTCCTTAAATATACGGTACCGTACATCACCGCCGGGCACCGTGTACCCAGTGTGCCAATGAGGGCTGCGAATTCGCGGATTGTGCACTCTTGGAGCGAACTAAATTTGTTCACCAGGTCAAGAGTGTGCTTCACCTTATCTTTCGGAAGCTCTATTATCATTTCCCTTGAATTAAAAAGAAACCCCAAAAATTTGCAACAATGTGAAGGCACCCTTACACTTTTCTTTTCATTAATGATAAACCCCAGTTTGATCAAGTGAGAGCAGGTCTCGCGAATATTCTTCTCACAATCCGAATATGAAAGTCCGATAAGCAGGATATCATCAATGTAAATCACCGATAACAACCCTTTCCTTCGCAAAAAAGCTACGATCGGCTGCATAATTTTTGTAAAGACATAAGGCGCCGACGTGAGTCAAAAAAGGCAGGCACGTATACTCGTAACGAATGCCCTCGAACTGAAACCGTAAGAACTTTCTGTGAGCATGCGCGACCGGAACCAGATGATATGCGTCCTTCAAGTCAATTAGTGCCATAAAACAACTTGGGCTTAACAACCTTTTAGCAACCTTCCAATCCTCTAACTTGAAATGCTCCGTTCTTACAAATTCATTGAGACTTTTGAGATTGAAAATCAAACGTTGAGAGCCATCGGATTTTGGGATAAGAAAAATTCTAGACAAAAATTCGCCGTCGGCGGCAGAACACGTCTGAATAGCCCCTTTGGCGAGCAGCGAATTAATCTGATCGGAAATCAGCGATCTTTCGTTCGCCGACCATCGAGGCTCCGCGGGGGCTGACGATTGAATCGGACGACAGGTGAGCGGTATCTTATACCCCTCGATCCATTGTAAACTTAAGCGGTCGGATGTTACTGATGCCCAGTTAGAGCTGAACATTTTCAGCCGACCCCCTGGTTTACGTACCAAACTTTCTATCGTCGCTTCCGGTATGGATGATCCCTCTTGTCTTGAGTCTTCTTCTGGTCTGATTTGTTCTGTTGCGATTTCTTGTACCCGCTCGACGTCGACGAGTAATTCTTGTACCCGCCCGACGTCGATGGGTGATTCTTGTAATCCGGTCGACGGGGCGGGGGTCTCGAGTTTTTTGGAGTCGACGCCTGTTGCGGTTTTGACGGTGGCTTCAAATCCTTAGAAGCCCGCTCGAGTGTTTTTGCGGTCTTAATCCGTTCCTCTAAATTTTGTCCAAAAAGCCACTCGTCCGTCGTGACACTTGTCATATTCTCCTTATTAAAGCCTCAACTCGTTGGATTGAAGCCAAGAGGTGACCAGCCGCACCGAGATGTTCTAAAATTTTTAGTTTTTGCGGGTCCTCGACCTTTAAGGTTAGTGAGATTGCATTCCCGATTCCTGCCAAACACGAAGCAATTCGCTTCTGTTTTTCAACTATACGATTATCTGTCGTGACTGTGCCCTCCTGAATCGATGCCTTAACTTCCGGATTCAACTTCGGAGCGGCGATAATAGTGCAGTTATTCCGAACAGGATACTTCTCCATTAATTTCTTAGTTTCCTCCGTGTTAAGACCCTTCTGAAGAATCTTAGTCCAACGATACACCACGTCCCTGTGGATGGAAGGACCTGTTAGGGTGTCCGGTTCGATACTAGGACCGAGAACACTTAAAATATTTTCGTCGAGCTCCATCTCGTGATCGAGTTTTTCCGGTACAGACAGCGAAATTGGCACGGCTGCAGAAGTCGAATCTTCTGTCTGCCCTAATACCAGACTCGCAGAATCCCTTTCAGCCCCAGCGACAACTGAAGAAACTCCTGTGGAGTCCTTGGGAGCTGTCAGAGGAGCAGGGGTTTCTTGTCGATAGGCTGCGGAGGCCATCTGATCCCTTGATGTATCAGATTTTTCATGCGCAGTGTCTGCGACATCCCCAGGATCCTTCGCAGACTCTTTTTTGCCTGCATCACCATCTCCAATGGATTGCAGACTCTGCGTCGAACTGTAAGCCCTTTGCTGTTCTGAAGAATCACGCCTCTCCGGTGATTCAAACTTCGTGCTCGACGACGTCGAGTCCCTTCCTACAATCCAAAATAAAATCTGCAAATAGACTAGCAGTCTATCTCTTTTCCCTTGATATACAAGGAGAGGGAAATCCTCGACCCGAGGATGTATCCCATGCTAAAAAGCATCAGATTGCACAGTGTCCCCTGACATAGCAAGGGTGTGAATATCGGTTAGAGCCGATATCACAGCGCGAGTCAATTAGGGTTGACTGCACGGGACAAATCGATTAGAGTCGATTAGCCGGTAAGCATCGATTAGAGTCGATCATACCCTGGTATTTCCATTATCCGGATCCATCAGTCCATTGGCTTTAACAAAAAAGTAAAAAAACAAAGAGGACAACATAACCACACTTACGGCGTCTCTTATGTTTTCGTTTTTTCTTCTTTTTCGAGAGCCTCTTTTTGAGAATCTTCAGCAAATCTCTATTCTCTTTCTCGCTGTCCGATGTGGACTCCTCGCTATCTTCTCTTTTCTTCTTTCTTCCCATCGTTCTCCTAATTATTGCGATGTTAACATTTTTTACATTGTGACGACGTTAACACAAAACGAAAGAATGAAGATGTCGGCGGACGCGCGAGAGCTGCGCGTCGCTAGGGGGCTCAGAAATTTTTTATATAGCTTTGAAGCTTATGGCGACACTGACGTGAAATAATAGTACTACATTCTGATCTCGAGGAAGAGGCGCGAAATACAATATCGCGCTACCCGTGTCGCGTAGAATAACGCCGCGATAGGCGCGATGTTGAAACAGCTAATAAGGGAAATTAAATATTAAAAAGGCAACGGAATACGTCCTGTGTATTCCGATACCTTGATAGTTAATCCCGCCGCTGAGGAGTCTGTACGTGGCATATCGTGAGTAGAGCGAAACAATTTCATATGAAAATTGTTCTAGCGCGGAACGTGACAATACTACATTTTCTCGTCTATCTAGATTTTATCAAAATGTAAGAACTACCTTAATATCGAGTTAACCAATCTGCTTGAGCCACCCGAGCCGTGCAAGACGTTCGAGACGTTCGGGACGTTCGAGACCTTCGGAACGTTCACAACGTTCGGGCAAATCGGGGTGATCGGTTTGAACGTGTTCGAACTCACCATTGGAGTTCGGTAATGGTTCGAACTTTGTTCCAATCCGTCAAACTGTTCGAACCTGTCGAACTCGTCGAACCCGTCGACCTGTGCGAACCCGTCGAAACGCTCGAATCCGTCGAACTGATCGAATCCGTTGAATGGATCAAACTATTCGAACAGTTAGAGAGGCTCTGTTCGAAGCTATTAAATGTTATAATGTCAATTATATAGTACCACAATTAGTACATTAATCTTCCTCAAGGTCGATCTCAACAGGAGCGTTTCTCTTCCTGTGTAGGTATACCGCGATTACTTCGTCGAGGTGTAGATCGACCGGAGCGTTTCTTTCGCGGTCCACGCGTACCGCGAAGACTTCCTCAAGGTCAACCTTCACGGGAGCTTATCTCTCGCGGTCTAGGTGTACCAGAGAACGTTTCTGGCGGTCTAAGTGCACCGCGAAGTCTTCCTCAAGGTCAACCGTTACGGGAGCTTTTGTCTCGCGGTCTAGGTGTACCGGAGAACGTTTCTCGCGGTCTAAGTGCAGCGCGAAGATTTCTTCAGAGTGTTTCTGTCGCGGTCTACGTGTACCGCGAAACGTCCTCAAGGTCTAACTTACCGGGAGCGTTGCCCTGACAGTCGCGGTGAACTGCGAAGACTTCCCCGACGTCTATCTCGTAGAAGAAAATGTCACGATTTCCGTATTGATTGGTGATGACTATCTTTCATCGATTGCTGCGGTAACGTCGCGAGGCATTACTAGAGAAATGGTCTGAGTGAACCACATGAAAAAAAGTCTCAACAGTGCCTTACACGTCCTAAAGTTGCCGGAAGAGATAATTGATTATTTCGCACGTTCGTTTACGTCAGCTTTAAAACAAAATAAAGACAATGAGCTGGCCGCACAGGCCTCGCTTATGAATGTGGTCAATCATACTTTCGAGGAAGATAACAATTGCGGGAATTGGTGCCGCTCTCACATCGATGGAAACGATTTCTTTCACGACGGTCTTCCTAATGGGAAAGCGTTGATAGATCCCGAACTTCGAGCTAATTTGTCAAACTTGTTACTCAACTATGCGAACAACGCTCGTAAACTTGCACCGTGCGATTCTTCACAAACGAACGAGAGCGTCAACAATATTGTATGTAGCAAACACAGCAAAAGCCGATTTTACCGAGGTTCGGGGTCATTTGCCTATCGAGTTCTGGCAGCTGTATGCCAAAAAACACCTAGGTACAGTATATGTCGTCCAAGTACATGATAAACTTCGGCTTTCGTCTGGAAAAGAAACGGGGAAATTCCGCGAAACGAAAGACAGAGTGAGAGCGACAAAAGCCAAGACAGCAGTAACAATACAGTGTAAGAAGGAGACTGTTGATCACCGAAAAGAGGTCTGGAAAAAATACTTCTTCACAAAGACGGGAGGGAATTACCTAAGGAATTACTTTGTATGAAACCCGATTGCCGCTTTCAGACAATAATAGTATATTATGCCACAAGGGAGGAAAGTGCGTCTTTTCACCGAGTGTGAAGTTTGATGCCCGAGCGAAGCGAGGGCAAAAATTCACACGAGGTGAAAATGCACCTCCTCCCTTGTGGCATACGATATTTTTTTTCGATTTCGTTAAAATACCCACATTTCTTGCATCGCAAAATCGTCATCTTCGCCAATGACCATTACTCCACCGGGAGTAATAGAACTTCCAGAGGGAGTAATGAGCCCTATTACTCCCTAGGGAGTAATGAAATTGTACTGCGCATGCGCACACGTTAATAGTGATCATCGGCCAATAATAGGCTATTTTCCGCCCGTATTGCACGCAAGGAATGTGGCTATTTTAGCGAAGTCGGGAAAAAAATTATATTTGGTTTTACTCTATTAGTAAATGTCAATTTTCAGTCTTGTGGGTTTTCTCGTAATATGCTACATTTATGGATCAACAAGTCACGTATCTGAAGTGATATGAATGGTATCCTCGATTTATTACCTACGGCTCGATAGCAAGGTAAGTTGTGTTAAAGTGATTGGCAAAAATCGGATGCATCGGTGCTCGCGCGAGGTACCGAGCATGTTATATTGTATTGCCTACTGAACGTATCGGTTGCCGATTAAGTGTACCATTATTTAAATCGTTTAAAACATCCAGCTTCTGGAGTGAACGAAATATTTAAATGTTGTCTGGATTATATTCAATGAATAATAAAGTTCATAGTTTTGTGTAATACACAACCTTTGCCACTATTCGAACCCATTGACCGCTAATCACTTGATTGCACCAAGCGTTAAAATCCGTCGCATGTTTTCGTGGAAGCGATGAGAAATATTACTTTTATCAATGAATACAATGTTTTTATATCTCGGTTCTCACAATGAAGATTACTTTTGACTACCAGAAACCTAATGAAATAGTATAAAACTGTATTAAAAAAAGGAAAAATGGTACGCTAAGTCCTTAAAATTGTTTTTCTCGTTCAGAAAGTATATTTATCAAACCAATCTCTTTAAAAAAAATAATTAAAAAAGTAAATGGTATCCTAAAAATAAAAAATCTGCCAAAACAGATGTTTATCAAAACATTCTATTGTTACGTCCCGATCAGCAATTTTCACTCCATCTCGGTCAAGGAGAATTTGCACCCTCCCTGTACACGTTATTCGGAGATGACGCTTTATCGAGGATTTGGCCCTGTTTTGAACCTAACCTTTCGGAAAATAATTCGGGATAGGGCCTAGAGTGTATATATATGTTATTGACGATATTTTATTCGCGGTTAAAAGTTCGAATTTACTAGATTTTAACTGATGATTTTAAGCTGGACAAGAAAATTCTGGATGCTATCTCTTTCTATCGTCTGGAATTCAATACGCGGCTATCTCTCTCTCGCGCGTCACCCTCGACGCACGGCTCGCGACAGCTCACTATCACGCTCACTCACTATTTTCTCCCGACCTATCCCAATACTCTTAACGCGCACTGTTATAGCTGAAATAAAATTGACCGACACGAATATAAATTGACCAAGAAATATTTTAAACTTTGATGGCAGTAAATAAATGTTGATAAATAACGATTGAGAGAAAATGGATTTTTAAGATGTGGATGATAACGTTCCAAAATTCGGATATTATTTAAATGGGTTTACTTCAGAATGAATGATCGAATGAATCGATTGATGGATGAAATTAAACGATCGAATTGAAACGTCCTTCCCAAATGCTGGATGAATATGCGAGTCAGAATCGAATGATGATCTACTCCCGAAAATAACGTCCTTCCCAGATTTTAACGATGAATGATTTCGACGATGGAATGATTTTCAGTCGAAATATACTCAAACTCGATGGAATGATTTGCAAAGTTCCGAATGATTTATTGAAATTGGTAATAATGAATACTGGCTCGAAAATTGTACAAGTCAATTTACAGGTTCTTTGTTAATGGCTCTGAATACAAATTGAGGTCAGTGCCTCGGTCGCAAAGAAGTTAGAACTCCGGAACAGGAGAGAGTGCCGAATGGGCGGTGGGCGCGCGAATAAATAACTTCGGTGCCGGACACCCCCGCGTCACCGCTGTCACACCTGCGCCTCGTCTCGCCACTCTCATCACCTGATTCCTTTCTTTGATTGACTAATTAAATATTTCTAATTTCGTAGTTTTACAATAATTTTGACATTTTAACATGTTATTACTTATATTCTATCGCGAATTTTATGAACATACAAATTTGAATGAAAGCTGTACGAGCTTTCGTTGCGAAATTAACAATAGTTGACATAAATTTTTATCTTAATATTTATCTGATTATTTTCCTGAATTTCTGTGTTAATAGTTTTGCATTTCTTTCCTTTTTTGTAATTTCCCATATTTTTCCCTGTTATTTGCTATTTGTTTATTTGACGATGACTTAATTTTCTTTGCTTACTTCTTGACTCTATTTTATTTCCCGAATCTGTTAATAATAATTTCCAAAAATACTATGTCACTCCCGTGTATATGTCCTTCAAACTGGATTTCCATTTATTGCCTCATTTATTATTTCAACTATGATCCTCCTGGACTATAACGATGATCTAGCATTCATCGATATTCGCCGTCCAGGAGGTGCGCACTCATTATGCCCAACGGCCGCTCTCAGCATCGTGCCCATCGTGACACGCGCCGTACAAGCAGGCCCTATGTTCGACAACTGTGAGGAGCGCTCCGCCGATATCCTTATCTGCATTTTTGCGCCTCAGGTTACCGACTCTCGTACGGTTGATTTGCTTCGTACAGTCACCTCTGTACATCAGCCTAATTCACCTGAAGGCTAATTATTTTTAACAACGGATGATTCTTTCATTAGGTATTTTATCTATTTATCGAAACTTTGAATTCGACCAATTAAACAATGGCAATTTTTCCCATGTTTATTTTTAACGAACTAATATATTTCAAATATTTGGTTAATTCTGTATGAAATATTTTGGAAAAATTCTCAGGACGTAACACTATTAACAAAAAAATTCTTCCAAAAAGACGTTCATCAAAATAATTTAAAAAAAAAAAATGTGCATCAAAATCTCAAAAAAAAAAAATCAAAAAGAAATCAAATCAAATCAGCCAAGTAGTATATATTAAAAAATTCTTCAAAAAATATGTTTATCAAAACAATCTAAAAAAGACAAATGCAAGATGCAAAAAATCTTGACAAAAAAAACTTGGGGTGCCAGTTTTTTTTTTACAATAGCTACATGGTTCATTCAAATAATCAAGGGAGAGGCAAAGTAACTGCAATAACTGCAGTAACTGTAATTGTAAAAAAAACTGGCACGCCAAGCTTTTTTGTCAAGATTTTTTGCATCTTGTGTATTTCTTTTTTAGATTGTATTGATAAACATATTTTTTGAAGCATTTTTTTATATGTACTACTTGGCTGATTTGATTTGATTTCTTTTTGGTTTTTTTTTTTGAGATTTTGATGCACATATTTTATGTTGTTTAATTACTTTGATGAACGTCTTTTTGGAAGAATTTTTTTGTTAATAGAATGTTTTGATAAACATCTGTTTTGGCAGATTTTTTTATTTTTAGGATACTATTTACTTTTTTATTATTTTTTTAAAGAGATTGTTTTGATAAATATACTTTCTGAACGAGAAAACCAATTTTAATGACTCGGCGAACCATTTTTACTTAAAAAAAAGTATTTTATGTTTGTTTTCACCTATTTTTTAAACCCTGTAAATGTGATAGAGTTTCGCTTAAAAAAATACTTTTTTTAAAGTACTTGATTTGTCCTTTACCTAAATAATAATAGTGACCTAGTATGGTGTCAATCGGTTCATATTTGGTAATGTATTGTTTAAACATCGTTTAAACAATATTTAGTAAACATTTTTTTACCAAAAAATTTTTCCATTACTGTCATAAAAATATTCACCAAACTTAGTGTCAATCAGTTTATATTTGATAATTGATTGTTTAAAAAATATTTAGTAACCATTTTTTACCGACAATATCGTTCCTTTACTTAAAGGACAATATTGACCAAATTTGGTGTTAATCTATGGTGCCAATCTATGGTGCCAATTTATTGCTTAAACATTGGTTAAACAATATTTAATAACAATTTTTACCGACAATATTGTTCCTTTACTCAAAGGACAATATAGACCAAATTTGGTGTCAATCAGTTCATATTTAACAATTTGTTGCTTAAACATTATTTAAACAATATTTAGTAACCATTTTTACCGACAATATTGTTCCTTTACTCAGAGGACAATAGACCAAATTTGGTGTCAATCAGTTCATATTTAACAATTTGTTGCTTAAACATTATTTAAACAATATTTAGTAACAATTTTTACCGACAATATTGTTTCGTTGCGTAAAAAAACAATATCAACCAATCTTGAGACTAAAAAATCCACGAATTCGGTAAAAAAACAACACCGACGATGTCCGGCTGTTGGGTATGGCAAAACAGTTTTTTTTGTTTAATAAAATTTTAATCGATACGTCTCGTGAAACTTTTTAAATTCGAAGAAAGATGTTGCGAACTAATGCTGGGCGGTCACCCATCCAAGTACCGACCGTGAGCGGTATTGCTTGACTTTGGTGAAGCCCGTGCGTAGGTAAGCGGTCACCCATCCGAGTACTGACCACGAACGGTCGATGCTCAGATATCTCAGCATCCGCCGAACAGTTACGATCGAACCTGGGCTCGTCGGAAAGCTTGGGTCCGAATTATATTATAAAAGTATCGTTGAAATTTTGATCTGATCCTTCGTTTCCAAGATATAATCGAAATCGAGATGCCGAAAATTTCGTGTTAACTCTCCTCACACCCGTGTTTCAGGTTCGCCTCATCATATCTCGGGAACCGCTGGACGATTATGATCGTAGTTAGGCGCATTGGAAAGCTTGGGTCCGAATTATATGGTAAAAATGTCCTTGAAATTTCGATGCAATGCTTCGTTGCCAAGATCGAAACGACCGAAAATAATCGCGTTAACTCACGCACAATCGAAAAATGTTGGATCGATCGCTGATCACGATCATCATATCTCAGGATCCACCGAACGGTTTTAATCATAACTAGGCGCGTTGGAAAGCTTGGGTAGGTATTTTATAGTCAAAATGTTATGACCATTTCGATCCGATGCTTTGTTTTCGAGATAATTGAGTGCAAAGAATTACTTCTGGCATATTGGAGTAATATAACTACTTGGTAGCGTCTTGATGATATCGCTCATCGCTCACATTTTTCGCCTATCGCTTAAATTTTTTTTTTTACGTCCTTGGCGTCGAGACGCTACCGCGTCTCTTGATATGGCCACAGCAATATTTTTTTCATGCAGGAATATTAATCTCGCAATAATTGACGGAAATACCAATCATTGTGGCATTCCTCGTAGACAAAGATTTTTTGTGAATAACATAATTCGAGGTATTGCTTCCTCATGGAGGAAGCTATGTTTTCGTAAAAAGAAATGTCGAGATTTTTATGTCCGAGTACTTAATATGTCTAAAACTTTGAGAAATGGCAATTTTAGTTGTCGATCGAATGTATGTGACAGATTTGCATCGTTTAAAACTATAATTCGGAAACGGTTTGAGACAGCGAGTTGAAATTTGGTATACCAATAGAGTGATCACGTCGCTTCGTTCAGTGCTATTTTCGTGAAGATAGAGGCTCAATTGGAAATTTTAAGTGATTTTGAATTTGTTATAAATTTTCTGTGGTAGTTCTAACTTGCGTAAAATTTGAGCTATCGTCCTAAAACTGCACACGAATATATGTACTATTTTGATCAAAGACCTTTGGTACTAAATTTGGTCAAAATCTATCGAAGTCGTCAGATTTTTGTAAATATATTGGCTTGTTTTAAAAAAATTGTTTTGTTCATTATCGTGTATTAAAAAGTTGACAATCGAAATTTTTATATCGCTTTCTCATAAGGTTCCTTTATTCGCGAAGCTTCTTCTATGAGGATGCATTGTCTGTATGCTTGGCTTCCTCGTAGAGGAAGCTTCGCGAATAAAGGAACTTTATGAGAAAACGATATAAAAATTTCAATTTTCAGCTTTTATGAGGAAGTGATATGAAAATTTCAATTTTCAACTTTATGAGGAAGCGATATGAAAATTTCAATTTTCAACTTTATGAGGAAGCGCTATGAAAATTTCAATTTTCAACTTTTTTCAACGTCAACGTCTTAGACTTTTGTGCAAAACGGCTGACCGATTCAGGTTCAGCGCGTAAAAAAATATTCCGTCGTCACGTTTCACTTTCTCGAATCTGCGTTTGGCGCGAAAAAATACATGGAAGTATGCGCTCCTGATTTTTTTGCCCTCTTTTTTTGACCGGGGACAAAAGTAACACGGGTCAATTGTAACAAGTGGCCGCGCAACGCTGCGCATGATCGGACGCATCGGATATGAAGTGAGCAACATTATAGACATCACCTTATGACCATGCAATCACCTCATAGCTGAGTTTTCAAAAAAACACAATGCATAATATTAGTGCAAACAAGCACAAGGAGTTGAAAGGTACATTTTTGCGGAACATTTTGATCGCTGAGACGATCCGTTTCAGATTGTTATTAACCGATGCCACAATAACTTTGCTAATAATCGTGTGTGGGGTCGATTGTAACAGTCGATCCGGGTCAATTGTACCAGCAATAATTAATTTCTTCCAATACCAATACCAACACCAGTATATTTTATTTATTTTATTCTTACATTCTAAGCAATCAGCGATAATTTATACACTTATAATTTATAACCAACCGATTGTAGAATATAACATTTATAGTAGGGCTGTATAGTTAGGCCGGCTAAAATGGCTTAACCGGCGAAAACGGCTTAGCCGGCAAATAATTTTTAAAAAATTTTAAATTTAAATTTAAGTTTTTCTGTGCTAATGCACCCCCGTTCTATTTCTTAATAGCGGTCGGCGAAGGATTTCGTTTATGCAGGAGGATGTTACAAATGACCCTACTACCCGTTACAATTGACCCCACCGCGGCCCAAATTCTTACCCAATTTCGTCTGTGTTTAAAGGGGCGGTGATCGCAATTCTGTGCATATTTCTGCTTGAAATTTGTTAACTATATATCTAAGACTAGGTTAATGGTACACCATTGGATGCCGAAGCGTTAGACTCTCGGGTTTGTTGGTAAAAAAATGAAAAAGGATTTTTGTTACTTTTGTCCCCGGTCTCCCCTACCTCTTTATATAGCATTTTAATCCCGTCATATCCATCGTCTTGTGTATGTCTTGCTGTAGATCACGATAGGCACCTGGGTTTTTCCGCGATGCCATCGTTTCCGCAAAGCAAAGAAATCGTTGTTTAAAAATACCTCAAATCACGCATTTTTTTGCAATTGTGGCTATAAAAATGCCTGGTAAACTTTTTCGTCAGTTGTCGCTCCGGGACTGTAATTCCATGTATTTTTTCACGCTGATCACGAATCTGACACTTATTTTATTCATGGATGAATATTTGAGACGAAAAAAATGCGTCTGAAAAAAAAATCATGGAATTCAAAAAATTCAAAATGACATAAAATTTAAACGGTTCGATCGATTTCCCTGAAATTTTAATGGGATCATCGGGTGATGATATTCTATCTATATACGCGTTTTTAGCCCGACAGCTAAAAAATGGTGAGTGCTAGAGCGCGAACCGACATTTTTGACGAAATTAAAAATGGCGTACAAAAAAAACATCTGAACATTTGTTGACGAAATGTCGGCCAAATGTTGACTATTGATCACACATGATGTATGCCAAATTTCAACTCGATCGGTCAACACGTTCTCGAGTTATAGCGATTTGAATTCTTCACGCACGCACGCACGCACGCACGCACGCACGCACACACATACGATCATTTTTTCTAAATGTGTTTTTCGATGCTTTGAAACATTCTGAACACGTATTCATTAAAATCTCGAAAAAAATTTGTTTCACCATCACAAAGCTTCCTCTATCAGGAAGCAAAAAGGCGGCACATAAAAAAATCGCAACTGGTTACTATTTCACGAGATTCTTAATTGTTCGAAGAATTTTCGCAGTTCACAATTTTAACTCGGTTAAATCCAATATGATATTTGAAAGGAGTACAAGCTTAATTTGCGCATTGCTTGCGTATCAATTAATTTTTCCCAGGAAAAATAAGCTTTTTATAAAAGGCGGAAAAATTTGATCAATAATAAAATTGGCGCATCATGAGGCTGTCGGGCGAAATAGCTTCTCTATTATGGTAAAATCGTACAATATGTCCGATGCTCGAATACGACAAAATGTAGATTAGGAAGAATCTGTCGATCTCTGTCCCACATCAAGCTTGCCGTCGTGTTCATTTTTTGTCATATTTATAGCAGCAACGATTTCATTCGCAGGTAGCAAAAGGGAAGGAGTCGTTTGTCTCTCCATCGAGCAGATAACGGACCTTGAGAAGGGGCCGAATTGGACTTACGCGTTCGTCATTTTTGGAAAAACGCGGTCGTTTGGAATTATGAGGTTTAGAGTAACGCGGTCATGTGCTGTATCTCTGAAGTCACGTAATATGCAGAAAATTAGACTGGTTACAGAATTTACGGGAATTGTCAAAGGATTCGCCGATACATTACCGATTTTCCGTAATCATCTTCAAGATCGTCGCAATGAAATAGAAAAAATGCAGCCTAACCGCATCGGCCATCGACTTTCTAGGTGGCACGGCAAATGTAGGAGCGCACGAAATATAGGACGCTCAGAACAATATAAAAATCCTAAGGTAACTCCTCGATACGATCGGCATCATTGATGCAGTTATTAGAAGTGCAACCAAGACAACAGGAAAAATAATGAGAGACTAGGAAAAAGCAGCTGCTCACACTGCGAATCAAGCTGCGTTACAGTGTTTGAAGCCTGTCGTTTCTGTTGGAATAATTTCCAAAACATCGAAAGCATATATTTCTATGAGCATCCTACAGAATGTATTACAGGGAGTTGTTGCAGCAAATAAAACAAATTTTAATCAGTGACAATGATCAGCGGTAGACTATGAGCCGGTCAATGATTGTTGTCGGGTCAGAACAATATTAATGACTAATTTATTCGCTTGTACACCAAATCCGTTACATAATAATTTATAATAAAATAAGATAAAAATATTATATAGTTGACACTATTTTAAGTCATTGACTGAATAAATCAGACTATATACTGCCAGGTTAAGATTCGTATCGTTAATTATTTGACCGTTAATCGTTAATCGTTCATTACTTGTAGGAACAATTACAAGTTACTGAATGGCGTTAAATATAAAATAAATATCGGCAAAATAGGTCAGGTATGTAACAAGCAAATGAATGCAAGTGTACTATACGATTCACTTAACCTATACATTCATTAACCATACACCATATGAACCATCAATATAGCTGCATGTTGTATATTTACAATTATAAAATCTAAAGCAAATTCACTTCCACCCAGAAAAATCGGACACCATATGATGTGAGTTCCCCTACATACATTGTCGCCCCTGTATCCGTGAATATGCGATATTGCCAAGTATACCTCAGCTCCTCATAATGGCCGCCAGTGCGTCTCGGTTATCATCATTTTGCGGATTTAAATTAAAATTCTTCCGTAAAATTTTCGGTCAACCCACTTTTTTATAGATACACTGGATTCCTTATAATCTCATTCACTAGTAGCAATTTTACTATCAATGCTATCTAATCGCTACATATGTGAATAATTCAATCGAAGTATAACGCCAGCTGTATTCCGACAAACAGCTGTGTTAAATATTTATATGTCGATATTAAATTTCTCAAAAAAAGTCGGTAACGCGCCTTGAGCTTGCACTATACCAAAATTGTGGACTTCAAAAATTGTGTGAATTGTGGAATTGTGGTTAAGTCTTGTATATAAATTAATATTTAAGGGTGTATCTAATAGTCGGTCCAACGAGACTCCCTCCTTAATACGCAGACTTATTTTATCATACCACTGTGCAGGGTTTAAGTTTTACAGTTAATGAAATATTAAAAAATTAACATTTTTTAAAAAACTCCCGACTGCGAAAAATGACTGACTGGAAAAACAGTACATATAAATAAAAAAAAAATCGTATAAAAAAAGTACAAAAAAATGGTTAATAAAAAATAACTTCAAAAAGGATTAAATAATTAATGTATGTAATAACAATTAATATTGTCAGTAATAAATAATAGTAATACTTAATAATAAAGAATAATTGTAAAATTAATTAATCGTAATTATATCAATTCGTTCATAATTATCGCTACAGTCGGGAGACGGTTTCCGAACCACAGATATAATATATAACATTCTGCTACCAAGTTTATTTCTGGGGATATAGAACTGTGTTCGGAAACGATTTTTTTTTGTTTTTTTTTAAATTTATATGTACTGTTTTTCCAGTCAGTCATTTTTCGCAGTCGGGCGTTTTTTAAAAAATGTTATTTTTTTGTTTATTTCATGCTTTTTGGAGTTCACTACATATCTTTTTTTGAGCATGCACTTTGTTATAAGATTTTTTTTAAGTCGCTTTTTAATGAAGAAAAAAAAAAATATTATGAACAATCAGAGCTGGAAGTGATGTCAGGTGATTATAATAACAACTTGAATGTGAATAACAAAATTAATCCAATATATATAGTTCAAGCGATATATATAGCAATATATATAGCAATATATATAGTTCAAGCGATAGATGTGAAATTTGGTTAGATTTATAGTGAGTTTCTTGCGGGCCCTACAAAAACCTCTGTGTCTACTGCGCTTTGTCCAATTTTGCAATATGTATAATTAAAAAAAAAGAAATATGTTTCCGGTCCAATATGTGACTCAAGCGATGGATGTAAAATTTGTTTAGATGTATAACACACAGCTTTCTACAAAAACTATCTGCGACTACTGTGTTTTGGCCCATTTAACCACACGTATAATCATATGAAAAAAAAAGTTTGGTTGCCCTCCAATATATGATTCAAGCGATGAATCCAAAATCAGATTTCGATGTTCAGATTTATAGTGCGCAGCTTGATGGTACTAAAAAAACCATCTGTGACTACTGCGCTTTGTCTCATTTCCTCTAGTCGCAGATCGTTTTTTTCGTAGTATCAGCAACCTGCACGCTATAAACCTGAACAAATTTTTGATTCATTGCTTGAATCATATATTGGAGGGCGACCATACTTATTTTTTTTAATATGATTATTTATACGTGTGGTGAAATGGGCCAAAGCGCAATAGTCACAGATGGTTTTATAGTGCCAGCAAGCTGTGCGCTATACTTCTAAACAAATTTTATACATTGATCGGTTGAATCGGTCTGGGACCATATATATATTGAAACGTTTCGAGATTTATCGCGGCACCGATAATGTAAAATAATAATAACAACAACAACAAAAAATCACAGTAGGTATATAGTGTTGACAGCTGATTCGTAGCAAAACGCAAAATCCTCGGGAGATGGTGCATTGAACCAATGTGAAATTAGTTGCGATGCACGATGAAAAGGCAAAAGATGGCGGCATATATCGCTGAAATTTCGATATGGACAAACGTTCTTTTATCCGAAAAGTCTTTATCTCTGTGAAATCGCACCGCATCGTAACAAAACCTGAAAAAAGACACAGGTCACGATTCAAAGAAACAACTTGCCAAATTTTGTCAAGAGATTTTTTGTCAACTCGGAGAACACTGGATACCAAGGAAACGCGCAAAGTCTCGTGATCACCGCGAAACGCATAACTCCCGTCTTTTTGCCCTGGCGGGCAGTCGGGAGTTAAAAAGTTATGTAACTTAAAAAATGTTAATATTTTAAAAATATGTCTCTTTCAACATTTATATTTATTTTTCATTTTTCTACAGCATTATAACGCTATGCTGGTTTCACGGAGCATTTTTGAATGCAACAAATGAGTCGTCATTTGTTAGAATCGAATAATCATTGTGAGAGAAAGTAGTAGCGGCAGTGTGCAATTTATTTATTTTTGGAATATACGCGACAAGCTCTTTTTACAATGATATCAACGAGTGCGCGCGTACGGTTCGTGATTTGCCTATCTAGCAAACAGAAGCGATACAGGAAAGAAACGAAAAATCTTCCCCTAGCTTGTTTGCGGTTCTCGAGCTCCGTGAGAGAAATTTTGAGCTCATTCTGTACCATCTCGGTTCGATTCGCACCGACGAGTACGGATAGTTGGATAAGCCTTAGATTTGAACTGTTCTTTATTATATGGTTTACGTCAACCCAAGAACCAAGCGTAACCAAAATAGCACGCGGCCTGGCATTCTCTCCAACCGCCGGACGAACCTCCAGTTGAGAAACCCGAGTCTCATCCATCCGAATATTAAGTGGTTGCAAGATTTTCATTACGTTGACGCGATCGTGATCGGAATCCAAACTATTGAAGGGGCGAATATTCATAGACTTGCGGTTCCTTACCTGTACTTCATGAACGATATGGCCTTCGAACATTCCATCTGGGGCATTATTGTTGTTACCGATGGACGATGTAAGAACCACTAGTGATTCGCTTGGTGTAACCACTTGCTCATTTAAGTTGTTAACGCTCATACTCGTAGCGTCGATTTTAACAATCAGTTCAGCACAGAGTTGATTTGTTGACGTCAGCTTGTTCGAAAAATCCATTGTGATATTTTCGATCGACAATGCCTGCTGCTTATCCCTGATTACACGTTTGTCTTCGCTAATTGCACGCTGCTCATCCATGATATCTTGCTGCCCCATTAACGGGTTATCCACAGATTCCTTCAGATCGGAAGTCTGAGTCGGAGTCGGAAGCCTCCTTTGATAGCGTAATTTGCTGTTCGTGCAACGGAGCCATAGCATTTGTTAAACCCACCATTTGCAGCAAGCAAGTACTTTTTAGCACAACTGTTATGATAAGTGGCTTTGCATATCCGATATAACGTTGGCTTATCAACCATTGGGCCTTTGCGCGGACAGCTTCGAAAAGAATTGCTTCCTTGAACGTTCAACGTACCGCCAGTCGCGCCTTGAGACATGTTGCTCTCCTTGCATGCGCGACAGTATCTCGTCCTCTCTTAAAAAAGACATGACCTCGAATGATCGAGATAAATATATCGAAATAATCGAAAATGTGAAGCCAGTTTTCGTAGCCAATCGGGATCGTCCGTTTCGTTAGTAAGATCGGCACACCTAACCTAAAAGAAATGAAATAAGCGCGAGCGAAGCGAGCGCGTTGTCGCTAGTAAATATAAACAATGAAGATGGTAACGCAGGTGTTGCCGAAATAGAGCAAGCGGTGGAGGACGAAACAATCAGTTACAGCGTCGGCAAGTCCAGCCCTGAGTAGTTGGCAGATGGTACAGTAGAGCAGCGACAACAGACGTACTTGAGTGAACGTCCGATGAAGCCAATTGATCGACGATCAAAGCTGAGAATAAGCGCATGCGTAGTCGTTCTCGAGCTTTAGAGGTTATGATAAAAGTCTGAATGGAAAAGGCGAAAGTAATAACAACTAGAGTAGGAAATTGAACAGCAATAGAACACCAACGCTTATGCAATTAGAAACTAAATGCAATTAACTGCAACTTAATAGATCACAGAACTCAGATATACACGATAGCATTTGATTAAATGAAGGCAAAAAACAACACACCGTGCACGCTCGTAACGGAACCGGAAGTGATTTACTGGTAATGAAGCTGTAATGATTTACTGGTTACGAATGAGAGTCGTGAAAATAAATAAAATAAGTGGTCAATTCGTGATCAGTGTGCAAAAAGGATTAAATATAGTATCTGAGCAAAAATTAAAGAAAAAACTTTTTTCCCGACTGCGCTAAGAAGGCCCTATTTCCTTCCGCTACATCACTTCTCCTCCCGCTCGTCACGAATTGGCCACTTCCATCCCCGTTGCAGGCATGGCTACTTTTTAGCATTGAAAAAGCGTGCAAAGTGATTTGCTCATAACTTCCTCTATGATAATTCCGTTGTGCCATATTGGCTTCCTCATAGAGGAACCCGTGAAGAAATTTGTTAGGGAGTCCCGACTTACGATCGGATTCCGATCGGGATTTGTTAGGGATTCCCCAAAAAGGGCTTCCTCGTAAGAATCCAGACGGACCCCGATTTGGAAGTGAAAATCGGTCATCAGCGCCGCTAGGGCTGGTGCAGGAACGTCCTAAGCAGGGCATCCTTATAAGAATCCAGATGGATCCCGATTTGGAAGTTAAAATCGGTTATCAATGCAGTTAGGGACATTGCGGGGAAACCCTAAACAGGGCGTCCTTATAAGAATCCAGCTATATCCCGATTGGAACTTTACTTCTCGCCCAACTTATAGTTAGCTTTTGTCAGGAAACATTTGTTTTTAGATCTTTTCGATAAGACACCCATTTGACTTTTTAGTAAGCAAGGTGATGCATCCATTTAACTTTTTAGTAAGCAAGGTGATGCATCCATTTAACTTTTTAGTGTGCAAGGTGATGCATCCATTTAACAACTCGACAAGATTAATAGTTATACGAAAATTTGTATCAACTTTGAAAAATATAAACAAAATTCCATTTGTTGATAACAAAGAAAAACCAGAAATTAATTCTGGTTAAACCAATTGTTATTCAATTAATTGTTACTTAAACTGTTACATAATAATGCGTAACAGATTGTTAACTGTTAACTAATTCATAATGTGACAGCAAATATAATTAATCAACGACAGTTAATTGATCTACTCATAGTAGATAAGTAATTATTGACTATAGTAAACTGACAAATGTCATTTTACGTTCATAAGCATTATTATTATCAGTATTCAGATCGAAAAAAAAACATTGTCGATACACTATACATATATATTTTTTTTTGCTATATGGCATAAAAACTTTAACATTAACATTAACAATTAAATTAACATTAACGTATATGTGTCCAACCTAGGGCCATCACATGCCTACGACACTTTAAGTTTCAAATAAAAATAAAATTTTTCTAAGATCTGGATAGCTGAGTTGGTTAAGGCGCAATGTTTGTCCTGGACGACCCAGGGTCGACGGTTCGATCCCCAGCGGGTGACAAAATTTAACAGCGTTTTTTCCAGCATATTCTAGTACCTCTCGATAGAGTAAGTTCATATATATAATTAAACGTGAAAATTACTTCCGAAAAGTACAGTTTCAGGTACCGTTTACTTAATTTTCAAACTTTTTAGCTGAGATTCAAACTGGATTCTGATCGGGATTCCAGATCATGATCCTCGTCTGGAATCCCGATCAGAATCCAATTTGCGACCATTACATCTCACTTTGGGAATCTAACTGGATATCTGACTGGATCCCGAGTTGCAAGTAGGGAGTCTAGTAAGAATCCAGCTGGATCCCTACGCAAATTTCTGCACGGGAAGCTATAATTAAAAAACAATAAAAAAGTTTTATGGCAATTTTTAATCTAATCTTCAGCGCTGATTACGAAACTATAACGCATTTTACTCTTTGCGAGATGTTTGATTCAGAAACTGCTGGCAACAAATTTTTTTTAATTCAAACTTTTTAAAATCCCATAAAATTTAAACGGTTGGATCACTTTTTGACAAATTTAATACGAAACATTGTACAGTGTTAGTCCACTCCTGGGCCAAATTTAAGCTCGATACCTCCATGTTTACTCAAATTAGACCATTTGTAGTAATTTTTTTAAAAAATCAGAATTCGATAAAATCCCTTAGGTAGTTTTAAGCAAATTCAATACCAAGGGTCTTAGTTTTTTTTTTTTTTTTTTTTTTTGCATTTTCTCCCCCCGTGCCGTACAGGCGCATACGCGCCTATATGGAGGGTCGGCCCGGGTCAGTAGCCAGTCCCCCTTGCGGCGGCATCCGACTTCCCCCTCTGTATCCCATTTGCCATGACATTTTTCTGTCATGGACATAGGGGAAACTGCGGAAAACCTATGCCGATAATGCCGGTCTCAGGTTCGATTGCTGGCATCGGAACTTCGTCGCGTCTCACCGAGAATGTAAACATGGAGTACAGCTATATACATCCGACACTCACACTTAGAGTTCCTATGTGCGAATGACCGATGTATATATCTGGAGCTTCGTCCCGCCCATATTTTTATTCTCGGCAAGACTACGAAACCGGGAATCGAACCGTCGACCTGCCGATGCTTTGTTGTCGAGGCGAGCACGATAACCACTAGACCACCGCAACGGTTTCGGTCTTTGTTTATAGTATTGTATTTATATATATTTTTAGGACGATAGCTCAACATTTACAAAAGTTAGATCTACCACAGACTTAAACAAACAAAATTTCAAATTCGCGTAAAATCTCGAAACGGGCCTCAATCTTCATGAAAATTTTATCGAAGGAAGAAACGTGACCACTCTACTAGTGTACAAAATGTCAACCCGCTGTCTCGAGCCATTTCTCAGTTATAGTCGTTCTAAGCGATGCACGCTGTCGCACGCACGCACGCACGCAGCCGGACGCCAGCTAAAAATCACATTTCTCGACGTTTTCGACCGTTTCTAGTATCTGACATTAAAATCTCGAAAAATGTTTTTTCACGAAAGCAAAAATCGTATGCCACATGGGAGGAGCGGGTTTTAAACTCGTGGGAGTGCTGACCTTGCAAACCTTGCACTGAGTGAAAATTACGCACTATCCTCCCTGGTAGCGTAGGGGAGACCGGGGACAAAAGTAACACGGGTCAATTGTAACAAGCGGCTGCGCAATGTGACAAGCGGCTGCACAAAGTGAGCAACATTATGAACATCACCTTATGCGGTGATATTTATAATGTTGCTCACTTCATATCCGATGCGTCCGATCATGCGCAGCGTTGCGTCGCTTGTTACAATTGATCCGTGTTACTTTTGTCCCCGGTCTCCCCTACTGTACGATTTCAGAAATTGTATAAACAATATTGCAAGAATGAGTGATTTTGCGTATTTTCGAACAACCATTTCTTTGGTTCTGGACGGCATCGCGTAAAAACGTAGGTGCCTATCATGTTCTACGGAAAGAAATACACAAGATGATGTATATGACAGGGTTGAAAAAGCTACATACAGAGGTATCATTTGGATCTGTTAAGTAAGAATCGGAAGTACCATAAAAAATCAGTGTCGCATAATTCCATGTATTTTTGGGCGCCAAGCACAGATCTGACAAAGTGAATCAAAACGTTGGTGTATTTTTGCGCGCTGAACCCAAATCGCCCGTCATTTTGCATACAAGTCAAATACGACGTTGAAGTGGAAAAAGTTGAAAATTGAAATTTTTATATCGCTTCTTTATAAAAATTTTGAATTAAAATGTTCATGTCGCTTCCTTATAAAAGATGACCATTCAAATTTTCATAGCACTTTCTCAATATTCCTTTATTCGCGAGGCTACCTGTATAAGGAAGCCAAACAAATTCAAAATATGCTTTCTCATAAATGATGCTTCACGAATAAAGGAAGAGAATGGTGTACGGAAAATTCGGTTATATTAAAGTTTACGAGGTCAAAATCACCCTTAAAGCCCAAAACGTAACGACAATTGGAAAAAATCGCAATTTTTATGAAAAAAAAAAATTGGAGTTTTCTAAAAAAAATTGTCTGATTTACAAATTTCAGATGCCATTTTTCAGGGTACACATCAGAGTATTAGGAAAAAAATAGTCCTATTGTATTTCCGTTCAAAATGTCAATTTATTTGGACATCTGAAAATGGGGAAAAGTCGTAAACTTGTAACATGGAATATATCATCGAAAACGCATTAAAAATCGGTTTTGCATGGATTTTAACATGTATTTTTCTTGAAAAATCGTAGGTAATTAAAGACAACAATAATTATTATAAAAATGCATGGATCATTTTTGGCGAATCCCATTTACTCGACTGCGGCACAATTGTTGCAGTGAACAGTTCGGTGGTCCTCGCAGACACAGTGGCATCTTCGGCAAAGTACTTTTACTTTGCGATCCTGTGCTGTTGGGCAAAATGCGCACCTGGTGCATTTTTTATGACGACATGTGACAACTGTGCAACTAGCTCTTCTTGTACGATCGCCAGAATGCACACGCGCATTCGATTAAGTAATCAAAATATACCATGAAAAAAAATCACGTACTTCGCGCGTTCATGCTATCATAGGTCGCCAAATATTTAAAAAAACGAAGAAAACAAAATAGCGACTATATACGTCCAAACTATATAATAGTAACTTATTTTCGATAGTTCCGTCGAAAAAAAATTAATCACCTATTTACATAAAACATTAACGTGGACTATTTTGATACCCCAAGCGCGCCGCCTTAGCGTCCTGTGCGACAGCCAGCGAGCAATTGATGTTATTACCAGCCTCCGCACATCGTCAGATAATGGAACTAAATTAACGTGGCGGTCCCGAGTCGATAACGTCAATTTCTAATGTCGGGGCGCAGTTTGAATGTCCGACTGGGCTACTTTTGTACCCTATATGTCAGTTCTAGGGTTAAAATTCACGCCACGCGGCGGTGATTGAATTTGCGGCAGTGACGAAGTCGGTAATGCTGTGAAGTATGCGCATCAGCTGCGACACATAAGAGTGGGGATCATCGACATTATTTTTCGATATGCCACCGCGTACTTTTAACCTGATTTTTCGGATTAGGGTAAAAGTGGGGAATATGGCCCGGCCCATATATCATTGATTTACGTATTAATCGAGGTGGGCCATATTCACCACTTTTACCCTATGGTTTATTTCCGTGAATTCGTATCATTGCTCACAAATGTATTCATGAGTATACGTAGTGAGTTTATGCAGTCATAAACATCAATCAGGCTATGAAGATTTAATATACCAAAATTTGTTAAGTCATTTTTTTCCATTCCAACAAACACGGGCGCCTCGGAAAGTGCGAGGCCTGGCGATCGCAGTGAAACGCATAAATACCGTGTTTTTCCCCTGGCGGGCAGTCGGGAGTAAAAAGCTTTTCAATAGCAAAGCTCACTACACCGTTGCATAACGAAATTGATCCATAGCAATGACTTGCATTCTGTTGAGAAAATATTCGTCTGTGTATGATATTTACATTTACCGTAAAAAATATCGGCATCAATACTGTGGTACCAGACTTCAAAGAGAGCATAGATTTTATTTTCAACAGTGCAGACAACGGGACGATGTGTATAAAAAAGAGGAAACGAAGGAAGTTCACGGTAAAAGACGATGACGTCGACATCGTCGAAGCAGCATCCCGGAAATTGCAATTTTTCCATTTCTTCAAATATTTATAAAGTCTTCGACAATATTATAAATCCGTGAAAGCCGAGAATTAGCAAATGTCTACGTGTAAGGAAAACGATGTTTATTTTCAAGCATGCCGTGATTACTTGTTCAGATATATTGTGTCAAACTGCGCCTTTTTCCCTAGTACTCGTTTGATAGTGGCATCATTTTGGTTGATTCGTCATTCGAACGCATCGGTTCTTAACTGTTTCATTATTTAAATGAAGAGATCTCTTCATGATGATCTCTTTATTAAGAGATCGTGTGGCACGAAAACGAGACCATAAATATGAGCAACGACGTGAGAAGTAAAGAAGCCAGAACAAAAGAAGAAAAAAAAACCATAGATCGTTTTTTACTAGACCAAAAACGACTGTGAAATCCGAAACCACACTGATTCCTGAAGATGTAATTCTGAAGATAAGGCACCGATAAGTCTTATCGATGTCTGAACAACGTTCGCATCCTATTGAGGAATCAATGTAACATCAACGATTCGTCGATCCTGTTGAGGAATACAACCCCCCCAAAATTTCTGAAGAATCATGCTCAATCTGCATCCCCGAATACCATTACTTCTGAAGAAGTCGTCTCGAAAAAACGAAGATCTTGCGCTTGTGCTTATAAATAACCAAAAGGGGTGTGTGGGTAAAGCCGAACAAAGCGAATACTCGATCATTTTTCAAAGACGCAAAAACGACTGTGAAACCGATCACACCGCCGAAAATTACTCCCGGGACGTGTCAGGACAAGTGAATCCGAACCAGATCCCCAAAAATGTGACACTCCTAAAAAGTCGTCGCCACAAAAAGTTTCGATAATTATTTATTTTCATTCGTATCATTCGATACGATAATTATTTATTTTCATTCATATCACTCGATATGATAATTATTTATTTTCATTCGTATCATTCGATACGATAATTATTTATTTTCATTCGTATCATTCGATACGATAATTATTTATTTTCATCGTGATCATTCAGAGACACGCGATCTTTTGGAGAATTAAATTTCCAACCCCGGGGAGTTTTTCGTAGATCGTTGCTCAATTAGTAGAATAGAATTTCGAGAAACGTGATTACTGTTGATGCAATCGAATGGTTGACGAAAACGAGGTTAGAAAGAGCCAAATAACGTATGAGAATAAATTCAGTTCAACAAGAAAACGTAGATTTTATTATCGATGTGCCTTATATAACACCGAGAATTCAACTGCCGCATGGCTTCACTGTACGAGGGGGATAGACAAAAAAAAAGCAATGGTTCGAGAACGATATTACAAATGCGTTTTTCGCCACGATAACGAACGAGGCACGAGATAGGATCGACATTTTTTGCACTCAGCGGCAAAATAAGTTCCAGGTTCAAATATGGTTGAAGAGAGCTAACCTTGTACGGTACATGTTATAGCTATTGTATGTAATCAATAGACACCATTGGACGCTTCTTATTGTCGACTCCTCAGAGACAATTTTTTAATTCATCGACTCTCTCCATGGCTGTCCGCCACAAGTTCTGATCAACCATTACGTTTTGATAATCGACAACGAAATGAGAGTCCGTGGAAAACTCGCCAACTGGAATCATTGGAGGGTGTACCAGCGACTTGACATTCCAAATTAAAGCATAAGCGGTGGTTGAAAAAAAACTCTGGTGATTATGGAGCTAACGTATGCCCGTCGAGGGATATGATATGTACTCTCAGATATAAATTATTTATGTACCTGCCCAGAGTTGCGTAAGTGGCACTTTACAGCCACGTATGCTATAAATACCCGGCGCATGCGCAGATCGGGCCCATTTTACTTTACCGCAAGCTTTTCGTACTTTACGCAAGCTTCTCGTGCTTTACGCACGTTTCTCGTGCTTTACGCACGTTTCTCGTACTTTACGCACGCTTCCCGTACTTTACGCATGCTGGTTGTACAGCATCACAATCAGCAGCCGCGGAGTAGCACTTCTCCTGCATTCGTTACAGAAAATATTATGCGATACTCGTGCGGTGTAGCAAACATTATCTGCGGACTGTGAAATAAGTCGCACTCGCCGCACGCGTACCACAGGGAGCACTCGCCTTCGGCTCGTACTCTGGTTCTCATGCGGCGCGCGCGATTCACTTCACAGCGTGCATATACAGTTCACTTTACTGCACTTGTATCGCAAATGACTATTTCTAGCAATGATATGCCATGGCTCAGGAAGAGTATATAGCACGATATATAATAAGAGAAAAAGAGTCCACTAATTTCAACGAGGAACAACCCATTTAGCGTCAATGAATGAGCCCATGTAGGGTGATCAGATGTGGCCAATGGTTGGGCGAAGCTTGGTCCCGATGATGCCAACATTCACGTGCGGGCTTAGCCCAATCATCGAGGGAGCCTTGGATGATAAGTACTTGCCAATATTGGCACCCAACATTGGCCCCAAGGTCGATCAAGACGATCGGCCGATAATTGATTGTCAATGCCGGCCCTCTATAGGTTATAGGTTAAATTATAGGATGTAGTTACAGGTTATAGGCTATAGGTTAAAGGTGTTATTTCGCATGCTCTTATATTGACGCTCGGGTACACTTTCGCTTGCGAGAAACAACTTGGGTTATTACCATCTAGAGGCGAAAGCCGATGATTGATGGTCCAATATTGACGTCACATCGGTAAACCAATGTGATGCGATATTCGGTCGAACATTGGCCTGAAATCGGCAGACCGATGGTTCATGAGATCATGCATTAACAAACCATCTGTTGGCGAATCAATATTCGGCCGAACATTGGCCTGATATCGGCACACCAAAGATTCATGAGATCATGCATCAACCGACCAACGGTTGGCGAATCGGTATTCGGCTGAATATTGGTCTAAGATCGGAAAATCAATGTTCGGTGAGTTCATACTCGGTCGAACATTGGCCTCAAATCGACAAACCGACAAGTCAACACTTGACCAATCATTGGCCGTCAATTGTCAAATCAACCAAGGGTGAGCAAATACTCGGTCAAACATCGGCCTCAAACCGACTAACCGACAATTGGCGAGTCAAACGCTGCCGGACATTGGCCGCAAATTATCCAACCAACCATCGGCGAGCCAATAATTGGCCAAACATTAGTCAAACGTTGGGGATTCGACAATCGCCACGCCACACTCGCCCGACCATCGGCCGCGTCCGTTCCATCGGCAAAACCTACATGGGAGGCCGACGGCCGGGCCAACCTCGAAGCCCACGGAGCCACGATTGGCATGCGAGATTAACCCGATCTTCTATTGACCCTTCGATGATAAGCCCGGTCCGATGGTTGCAGCCCAGGTGCGGTTTTAGAGCCCGACTGACGTTGGACCAACTATGACCGCCTGAACTAGAAAGTCGACCCGACTTTGGTCGCCAACGTAGGTTCGATTCCCAGTTAATGTCAGAATGATAACATCGGCCCAAAGTTATCAAACGACGTTGACCCAACTTTGGCAGTCGATGTCCAGCCAACGTTGAATTAACAATATCAATAAGCAATAAATAGTACTTTTTTCCCGACTTCGCTAAAATAGCCACGAACTCTTGCGTGCAATACGGGCGGAAAATGGCCTATTATTGACCGATGATCATTATTAACCTGTGCGCATGCGTAGTAAAATTTCATTACTCCCTAGGGAGTAATAGGGCTCATTACTCCCTCTGGAAGCTCTATTACTCCCCGGGCCGCAATGGTCATTGGCGAATATGACGATTTTGCGACGCAAGAAATGTTGTTATTTTAACGAAGTCGGAAAAAAAATATCGTATGGCACAAGGGAGGAAGTGCATTTTCACCTCGTGTGAATTTCTGCCCTCGCATAGCTCGGGCATCAAACTTCACACTCGGTGAAAACACGCACTTTCCTCCCTTGTGGCATAATATACTATTTTATAACACGTGCACGAAAAATCCCGCTTTTCGTGCCTGTAAAGTGTGTCGAAAGTGGCGCTTTCTAGCAGAGAATGCGCGAAAAATGCTGTAGATACTATTTTTACACGCTAGTTTGTTTTCCGCACACTTTTTTAACACTCTAATTACTTTTCGCGCTGACTTATCTGTCACTGTAGTTATTTTTCCGAACGCACTTTACAGACACGAAAAGCCTGAATTTTCGTGCACTTGTCACAAAAAGTAGTATGCGATACTTGTACGAAAAAGCGGTCTCCCGACGGCTGTTGGGAAGTAGGCAGAACTCGCCTCCTCTCGAGCTACAAACGTTACTCGGCTTTGACTCGTGCCGTTGTAGCTCTCGATCTGACTACATTTATTTATATTTTCTCAAAATTTGGACTACATGGAAACAACATTTTTAAAAATTCAATTTTTTTTAAGGTTCATGATGGTGTAACCCTCTTAGCCCTTTGAAGAACACTGGTATATCCCTATCAATTAGGTACAATTCTGTATTTTAACGGCCCAATGAATCGCTATGAAATTTGTATAAAAGCCTAACCCATTGTGTACACAACGCTGTAGCTCAACATTAAGTGCACATGGGGTCAGTTCTTTTTTTAGAAAAAAGAACTGACCCCATAATTTTATATAATTTTTTCTAAAAACTTTTTTTTAGAAAAAATACTTTGAAACAGCACAGTTCGATTTCTGAAAAAGTTTCAGTTTTAGAAAACACGTCGGAAATCCAAACATGCGCACGACTTTACTGTATGGTTTTAGCGCCAAAATGATCCAATATACACATTAAGGGTTAGTAGATTTTTTCAACGTATTTCCAGGGTAATAATGTATATTGTGTTTTTACCGCAATAATGCTCGGCGTTTGGTCCGAGATACACACTCACCAGCGACATAAGTGTTAAAAAAATTAGGACGGGCGAACTTATAATAATAAAAAAAAATTGTTATAGCAAATTTGTATAATCAAGATTGCGAAATATTACGAATTTTCATCATTTCAAGTAGCCATATCTTTGCTTCTCGATGGAATTGTACGAAAACCCAGGTACCTATCGTGTTCGATGTGAAAAAGATATAAGACACGGTATTAAACAGAGTTTCGGAACCTTGTTTTGTGATTCGTTAGGGCGGTATGATAAACGTGAAAAAAGCATCTTGTAATGTTTTATGCGTCGAATAGAACAATCCCAATAAAAATGCTGGCCGATATATTTCGATATATTCTTTCGCGTTGACATAGGTTATTACGGAAAAAACCTTTTGTCCAAAGGAAAACTTTTGTTTTCGGTGGGACACAAGTTCCTCAGCTTCGGCCTTCAGCTTCGTGCAACAGCTAATCAGGATACGATGGTCGAAAATATAATTTTTTATTTTTTCGTAGATAGGGTTAACTTGAAAACTTGTTGAATTTGGAACAACACAACTGTGAAATCGATGATTCAAACACATTTGGCCCATTTCGTCTGTGGTCTACAATCTTGCATGCACCACGATAAATACCGTGCCATCGGTCAAGAATTCAGTGACGGTCTCTTAGGCTACCCAATCTTTGGAGAAGCCATATTTTCCCTCCCAGGAGGTCTCGAAGCCGCCAATCGAAAACGCGTTATCGCCCGGAGAAGGAGCTCCGTTACCGGCCGGAATCCGCTACGTCGTCGAGGGTTCTGGAGGAGAACTGATCGTTCTCACTGACAAGCCGTGGATCACCGTTTACCCGCTCTCGCCGTCGATGGGAGGATAGAGAAAACTGCCAAAAACAGCGGTAGTGAATTTGAAGCGACCGCGTACATGTACGTTGAGTGCGACTCGAGACGTAGAAATCGAAATAATTGGTTCAACGATAGTCAGAAGGTGGGAGGCAAACGTACACTCCCTACCGATTATTTCGCTATCTCATCATTTCTGGTTGGACTGCCATAGAACCCGGAGGTAACGAGTTTCTCTGAAAATATTTATTGTCTGCTTATAAGTTCATCCAATACTTTATAACTAAGACGATCGGGAATCTCCTCATCTAAGCCATCCTCTGCCTGACGAGGTGAATAAGTACGAAGGATGGACTCCGATAAATTTAAGATGAATAATGTATTCTACCCGTATCTCATATGATTATATGTATATCTACTGACGTGATGTAATAAGCTCGCATATATATTCATTTTGGCAAGACCAATAATAGATCCGGCCAGGAGTATCTGTCTATATATGTCTAGAATCAAATTTTTTTATTTGAATTCCTCGTGAACCGATTTATGATGTCTGAATCTATGAATGTGTTTGATTAATTTTTAAGATAAAATCTTTGTGATAATTGTGGCTCTTTACACTGATTATATACTCTACATATATTTATTTTATTTGAGATCGATCATTTTCTTTTTTTTTCTATAATTAATCAAATTTTATCAATACGGTGGCCACCTCAAATATATAGGTAATTAATTTATTATTTTCCATCACAGTGAATTATTTGATTTTTTTTTGTGTTACGCGATAAATATATCTAATTAATTTCTTCTATTTTGGTGTTTTCGTATTATTACTATTTGACATATGGCATCATGCCATTTGTCACAATGATTCGATTTCCGTTCGTTTTATGCATTTTGTTTTTGTTTGTGATTTTTTATTATGTTCGTTGGACCTTTTTAATCGTGTGGCATTTTACTTTTACGCTGTCAAGTAATTCTGTCTAATAAATCTAAATTAATATAATTTCGTAAATATTAATAAATTAATATTCACGCAAGAAAAGGATTTTAAAACTTATATAATGTCTACACAGCTACGCTCTCTCTTTTCCCTGCGCCAGCTGTTTCGTGCGGCTGTGAAGCTCCGAACAGACTTAAGATCGCCAAATTCCGCGTCTCACAGATCACAGGCGAACCGCGGTACCGCTTCGAAGAGGTCGTCCACATCTCGCCGGAGAATTGACCGATACCTCGTCCATAGCCACCGTGTCGAGTTTGGACGCCGGTCCGAAGATATTCGTGCGCAAGAGGACCGCTCCAAATCGTCCTCCGGTACCCGTGAAGAAATTTGTTAGGGAGTCCCGACTTACGATCGGATTCCGATCGGGATTTGTTAGGGATTCCCCAAAAAGGGCTTCCTCGTAAGAATCCAGACGGACCCCGATTTGGAAGTGAAAATTGGTCATCAGCGCCGCTAGGGCTGGTGCAGGAACGTCCTAAGCAGGGCATCCTTATAAGAATCCAGATGGATCCCGATTTGGAAGTTAAAATCGGTTATCAATGCAGTTAGGGACATTGCGGGGAAACCCTAAACAGGGCGTCCTTATAAGAATCCAGCTGTATCCCGATTGGAACTTTACTTCTCGCCCAACTTATAGTTAGCTTTTGTCAGGAAACATTTGTTTTTAGATCTTTTCGATAAGACACCCATTTGACTTTTTAGTAAGCAAGGTGATGCTGCCATTTAACTTTTTAGTGTGCAAGGTGATGCATCCATTTAACAACTCGACAAGATTAATAGTTATACGAAAATTTGTATCAACTTTGAAAAATATAAACAAAATTCCATTTGTTGATAACAAAGAAAAACCGGAAATTAATTCTGGTTAAACCAATTGTTATTCAATTAATTGTTACTTAAACTGTTACATAATAATGCGTAACAGATTGTTAACTGTTAACTAATTCATAATGTGACAGCAAATATAATTCATCAACGACAGTTAATTGATCTACTCATAGTAAATAAGTAATTATTGACTATAGTAAACTGACAAATGTCATTTTACGTTCATAAGCATTATTATTATCAGTATTCAGATCGAAAAAAAAACATTGTCGATACACTATACATATATATTTTTTTTGCTATATGGCATAAAAACTTTAACATTAACATTAACAATTAAATTAACATTAACGTATATGTGTCCAGCCTAGGGCCATCACATGCCTACGACACTTTAAGTTTCAAATAAAAATAAATTTTTTCTAAGATCTGGATAGCTGAGTTGGTTAAGGCGCAATGTTTGTCCTGGACGACCCAGGGTCGACGGTTCGATCCCCAGCGGGTGACAAAATTTAACAGCGTTTTTTCCAGCATATTCTTGTACCTCTCGATAGACTAAGTTCATATATATAATTAAACGTGAAAATTACTTCCGAAAAGTAAAGTTTCAGGTACCGTTTACTTAATTTTCAAACTTTTTAGCTGAGATTCAAACTGGATTCTGATAGGGATTCCAGATCATGATCCTCGTCTGGAATCCCGATCAGAATCCAATTTGCGACCATTACATCTTACTTTGGGAATCTAACTGGATATCTGACTGGATTCCGAGTTGCAAGTAGGGAGTCTAGTAAGAATCCAGCTGGATCCCTACGCAAATTTCTGCACGGGTACCTCCGCTTCCATCGAAGGAAGGACCGTTTCCGGAACGCGAGGCGCTAAGGGTCCGCATCGTGTCGCCTCTCGCGTCGTTGTCATTTCGCGGAGCACAAGGCCGAAGAACGTCCGTCGTCACTTGAACATTCAAGGAGATCTCGATCGATAAAAAAATATAGTCAATATGCGGCAGCACAATATCAATGTAAAGAACTTGAAATTATTATATCGCTTTCTCATAAAAGTTGGAAATTGAAATTTCCATATCGCTTTCTCATAATGTTCCTTTGTTCGCGAAGCGATTGAAGTTCAGTGAGTAAAAAAATTACTCCATCGTCACGCTTCACTTTGTCGGATCTGCGCTTGGCGTGAAAAAATACATGGAAGTATGTGATCTCAGGACCGCATACTTCCTCTTTCGCATAAAAATCCAAGTGATGCCTCTTTATCTAGCTTTTTCAACCCCGGCATATCCATCGTGTTGTGAATGTCTTGTTGTAGATCACGATAGGCACCTGGATTTTTCCGCGATGCCATCGGAAAGCAAAGAAATCGCTGTTAAAAAAAAAAACCAAAATCACTCATTTTTGCAATTTTGGCTATAAAATAGCCTGTAATTTTTCACGCTGATCACGAACCTGACATTTTTTTATTCATAGATGAATATTTACTACGAAAAAATTCGTCTCGAAAAAAAATTGCATGAAATTCAAAAAATTCGACATGACGAAATTAAAACGGTTCGATCGATTTTCGTGAAATTTTAATGGGATCCTCGGGCAATTATATTCTGTGTACGCGTTTTTAGGCCGATAGCTAGAAAATTGCGAGTGTAGTGGTTTGAATTTTTCGCGTCCGATTCACACGCACGCACGCCCTCACATACATACATACATCCAGACATTTTTTCTAAATGTGATTTTTCGATGTTTTGGAACATGCTGAACACGTTTTCATTAAAATCTCGAAATTTGATTTTTTTTCACCATAACAAAGCTTCCTCTATGAGGAAGCAAAAAGATCAATTACTAAAAATTTAAGACGATGTGAAACATCTATGGCTGTGGGCGAAATAGAACTAATGGCGCTCCTGTCGCTGTCGCAAGGTAATGCAGTCACGTATAATTATTTCAAGACTTTGTTCAAACATGCATATGTTATCTAAACATCTGGCACTTCAATGGGATTACTGTCCACAAGCCATGATACTCATATTTGAAGTTCGCATGATTTGTATGTATCTCCTATAACGAAAATGCACAAATGACATTTTTACATTCTACCTAATAAGTTAATCTAAGAAAACCTTAAGACTTGTTAGAGTTAAGGAGTTTGTGCATCTTCCTGTTTTAGCGACGGAACGAGGCAATTCGTAGAATCGACTGTACATCACTAATATGCTACGCATATGCTTAACATTTTACTAGACTGTGATAAAAGCCACAAACTCTTCGGCGTTCACTTGAATTTCGATTGAAAACCTCCAAGAAATTAAGAAAATCGAATATCACAAATTATCGCGAAAACCAATATGGCCGCTGAAAATGTCTACAGCAACTATTTTGGAAGAAATAAAATACTCTAGATCTCACATTCTCTGAAATCCCTCGAATATTCAAAAATCGTCCGTCTATTACCCAAAAGAAATCCATGTAAAGTGTATTCTACGTTTGCGTTTACCAATAAAAAGCCCATGAATATTCGATATGCGCGTGACTTAACAGAGCTTCCGGCTGAGCATGTATTACCTTGTACATGCATTCTATCAGCGCCGCCCGCAGACCGGTTCAGTCCCAACTTGCCCACCCGACGCTTTGCATGTACACGCAATACACACTCATCTCGTGGGCTTGTAGGTAAGTCGTGCGCATAGCGAATAGAGTAGGGCAGGATATGGAGCCATCGGTGCGTCAAGCGTGACCCTACGTTCATGCTTTTTCGCAAACTGTAATATTCGATTCTGTTAATTCCTTGTACATTGATAATCAAAATTTGATTGCACGCCGAAACGTTTATGTCAATATTGCAGTCCTGCACGATTTGAAACATATGGGTAGCATATGTAAAAAATAATTTCGTAAAATCGGAATGCGAAATTTCGTAAAAATAGTTTCACTTCGGTCGGTGGGAAAATGGCGTTTTTGCGCACGGTTCGCATGCGAAATTTTCCCCCCGTTTTCACACCTTGTGAAATAAAAAAACCCCATTTTTACACCTTGTGAAATAAAACTTTGTTCGATACTCGTGCGAAAAACGTTTTCTGAACTCGTGTGATTGCAACACTGGCCTTGGGCTCGTGCTGCAATCTCACACTCATCAGAGAAAGTAATTTCGCACTCGTATCGAAATGTCCTAATTTCGCACTCGTATCGAAATGTCCTAATTTCGCACGCGTATCGAAATGTCCTAATTTCGCACTCGTATCAAAATGTACTATTGTTAAATAAGTGACAAACTCGTTTGTGACTTATTTGAATGTACAAACCTGTCCTTTTATTTCGTTAGGAAATAATAGGATAATGAGAGTCACTTATGCGAGAATTGGAATACGTGAGTGAAAAATAAACTTCGATGTGTCAAACATCAAAGGCAGAAGGCAAAGGGTGAAGTGTTTCCAACAAGATGTTTACTACTTGCAAATTATTGTATAAAATAAGTACACTGCTATTTTTTTTCGCATGAAATAAATGTTGCGATAACTACTATTGTCCGCATTGTTAGGGTAATTGGGTTCGATCTAATTAAAGGCCGCGAGTAATGTTAATTTATCAATTAATCAATAACGAATAATGAATGCATTAATAACGAATAATGAATGAATTAATTGATAATGAATAATGAATGAATGAATACCTTTGCTGCAAAAATATAACGAGTTATAGTACATATTTCACGAACATAATCTATAATCGCGGGTACCATTTACTTTACATTGTGATTCTTATTAACCCGCAGTGTCAATTAGTATTTCAGTATGCATTGGAATTGAAATTAATTACAATAGTGACTTCTACCAATGTGTAAACGGATGTTGAATGGCTCAAATTTGGATATCACTGTTCCTTACATCTCAAGTTGAGAGAAATTCTACATAAGGAATTTTTTTTATTAACCATGTGGCAAAGTGTAGCATTTCTTGGATGGAGAGCAGGCTAAAACTAGTATCTCTTTTTAGGACCGCTCACTGTTTTTTTCACGGTGCTCTTAAAGGGCTCTGACCCTAAACACGCAATAAACAACTTATTCACTCTCTCTGTCTCTCTTTATAAGGCCATTAAAGTAGGCACAAACGTGGAATGCTCAATTACTTTGTTGTAATGTTAGTGTCAAGCTAGAACAGGTCCGATATCGATAACATTTGTGGATTAAATGTAACAATGGTAACTGCAATTACCCACCGATCACCATTGCGCCGCAGATGCGCAGCACAACCTGTGCACAACAACGCACATTGAACTTTCGCTTAATTTTTCACAAAAACTCTACAGATAAATCTTTTAAGAGTACGATCTTTGAATCGGTAGGTAGTTTCAAACCATGACATAAATCCTTACATTTGTTCGATACGATCTAGAATATATTATTCAGCATGAGGCCAGCGTTAACTTTGAAAATCATTGTCTTTGAAATGGTTGAGGCAATCCTATGGACACTTTGTGGTTTCATGAAATCACTACCAATAAACATGTTGTCAAAATTTCAAAGAGCTGTCAGCACATCGAGATAACAGGAGGTCCGCCTTAACGGCAAACTGGTAAATTTCATCACCCGGTAGCTTGTACGTACTACCGAACAACTCGACGGTACAATAGTTGTGTCCCATCGCACAGCTACCTATGTTATTTGGTCTCTCGCGATTGTGCATCGTGATTGCGTCCCTCGCGATTGAGCTCTGTACCGAGCCTGGAAATGAGACTGTGAGTGTACCGTACAGCACGACGAGACCTAGAGCCATTGCGAAGTCACCACACAGATTCAATGGCTGAGCATACAATGGCTGAGCATACAGTATACGTCCAAACGTAATGTCACGCAGAAAATGCCTTTCTGTAAAGCAGATGGCGCTGATGGAATGCACATTTACTGCGCTGCATGCTTACTCTTGCATCCATGCGCAGCTAGCACAATGTCTATACACTGTACAACAGAAAAAGCTTTTCGTGTCCACATACATATATGTATGTATATACAGCACTGTTGGTGTACTGGTCGTTGATGGCTTACCGACTGTCGCAAATGTATTTGATACTATAGCGTATATGCAATAGGTAGGTGCGGACCTTCGTTCTACTGATGTGATATTATTACGATTAAATGTACTGCAGCAGGTGAATGATTGCGCCTCGAGGTTCAGATGCTCGATAACATTGAGGCCGAGGGTATTATAGTCGATGTCCTGTGTCGCGAGATAAAGCTTCTATGTAGTTTGCATTACTGAAAATAGAGCTTCACGGAAAATTTCCCGAAAATATAATTTCCCGAAAATACAATTTCCCGAAAATACAATTTCCCGAAAATACAATTTCCCGAAAATACAATTTCCCGAAAATACAATTTCCCGAAAATACAATTTCCCGAAAATACAATTTCCCGAAAATACAATTTCCCGAAAATACAATTTCCCGAAAATACAATTTCCCGAAAATACAATTTCCCGAAAATACAATTTCCCGAAAATACAATTTCCCGAAAATACAATTTCCCGAAAATACAATTTCCCGAAAATACAATTTCCCGAAAATACAATTTCCCGAAAATACAATTTCCCGAAAATACAATTTCCCGAAAATACAATTTCCCGAAAATACAATTTCCCGAAAATACAATTTCCCGAAAATACAATTTCCCGAAAATACAATTTCCCGAAAATACAATTTCCCGAAAATACAATTTCCCGAAAATACAATTTCCCGAAAATACAATTTCCCGAAAATACAATTTCCCGAAAATACAATTTCCCGAAAATACAATTTCCCGAAAATACAATTTCCCGAAAATACAATTTCCCGAAAATACAATTTCCCGAAAATACAATTTCCCGAAAATACAATTTCCCGAAAATACAATTTCCCGAAAATACAATTTCCCGAAAATACAATTTCCCGAAAATACAATTTCCCGAAAATACAATTTCCCGAAAATACAATTTCCCGAAAATACAATTTCCCGAAAATACAATTTCCCGAAAATACAATTTCCCGAAAATACAATTTCCCGAAAATACAATTTCCCGAAAATACAATTTCCCGAAAATACAATTTCCCGAAAATACAATTTCCCGAAAATACAATTTCCCGAAAATACAATTTCCCGAAAATACAATTTCCCGAAAATACAATTTCCCGAAAATACAATTTCCCGAAAATACAATTTCCCGAAAATACAATTTCCCGAAAATACAATTTCCCGAAAATACAATTTCCCGAAAATACAATTTCCCGAAAATACAATTTCCCGAAAATACAATTTCCCGAAAATACAATTTCCCGAAAATACAATTTCCCGAAAATACAATTTCCCGAAAATACAATTTCCCGAAAATACAATTTCCCGAAAATACAATTTCCCGAAAATACAATTTCCCGAAAATACAATTTCCCGAAAATACAATTTCCCGAAAATACAATTTCCCGAAAATACAATTTCCCGAAAATACAATTTCCCGAAAATACAATTTCCCGAAAATACAATTTCCCGAAAATACAATTTCCCGAAAATACAATTTCCCGAAAATACAATTTCCCGAAAATACAATTTCCCGAAAATACAATTTCCCGAAAATACAATTTCCCGAAAATACAATTTCCCGAAAATACAATTTCCCGAAAATACAATTTCCCGAAAATACAATTTCCCGAAAATACAATTTCCCGAAAATACAATTTCCCGAAAATACAATTTCCCGAAAATACAATTTCCCGAAAATACAATTTCCCGAAAATACAATTTCCCGAAAATACAATTTCCCGAAAATACAATTTCCCGAAAATACAATTTCCCGAAAATACAATTTCCCGAAAATACAATTTCCCGAAAATACAATTTCCCGAAAATACAATTTCCCGAAAATACAATTTCCCGAAAATACAATTTCCCGAAAATACAATTTCCCGAAAATACAATTTCCCGAAAATACAATTTCCCGAAAATACAATTTCCCGAAAATACAATTTCCCGAAAATACAATTTCCCGAAAATACAATTTCCCGAAAATACAATTTCCCGAAAATACAATTTCCCGAAAATACAATTTCCCGAAAATACAATTTCCCGAAAATACAATTTCCCGAAAATACAATTTCCCGAAAATACAATTTCCCGAAAATACAATTTCCCGAAAATACAATTTCCCGAAAATACAATTTCCCGAAAATACAATTTCCCGAAAATACAATTTCCCGAAAATACAATTTCCCGAAAATACAATTTCCCGAAAATACAATTTCCCGAAAATACAATTTCCCGAAAATACAATTTCCCGAAAATACAATTTCCCGAAAATACAATTTCCCGAAAATACAATTTCCCGAAAATACAATTTCCCGAAAATACAATTTCCCGAAAATACAATTTCCCGAAAATACAATTTCCCGAAAATACAATTTCCCGAAAATACAATTTCCCGAAAATACAATTTCCCGAAAATACAATTTCCCGAAAATACAATTTCCCGAAAATACAATTTCCCGAAAATACAATTTCCCGAAAATACAATTTCCCGAAAATACAATTTCCCGAAAATACAATTTCCCGAAAATACAATTTCCCGAAAATACAATTTCCCGAAAATACAATTTCCCGAAAATACAATTTCCCGAAAATACAATTTCCCGAAAATACAATTTCCCGAAAATACAATTTCCCGAAAATACAATTTCCCGAAAATACAATTTCCCGAAAATACAATTTCCCGAAAATACAATTTCCCGAAAATACAATTTCCCGAAAATACAATTTCCCGAAAATACAATTTCCCGAAAATACAATTTCCCGAAAATACAATTTCCCGAAAATACAATTTCCCGAAAATACAATTTCCCGAAAATACAATTTCCCGAAAATACAATTTCCCGAAAATACAATTTCCCGAAAATACAATTTCCCGAAAATACAATTTCCCGAAAATACAATTTCCCGAAAATACAATTTCCCGAAAATACAATTTCCCGAAAATACAATTTCCCGAAAATACAATTTCCCGAAAATACAATTTCCCGAAAATACAATTTCCCGAAAATACAATTTCCCGAAAATACAATTTCCCGAAAATACAATTTCCCGAAAATACAATTTCCCGAAAATACAATTTCCCGAAAATACAATTTCCCGAAAATACAATTTCCCGAAAATACAATTTCCCGAAAATACAATTTCCCGAAAATACAATTTCCCGAAAATACAATTTCCCGAAAATACAATTTCCCGAAAATACAATTTCCCGAAAATACAAACGCACGCTCGCACACTCACCAAATTACCGTCGTTCTACCACAAAATCACGACAACGGCTATTCACAATTAATCCGCGTTACCTCAAACGACCGAGAAGAAGCACGTCGACACGATAATCTTTTCGACATAACTTAAATAAACGAAGGATACGAATTTCACAAAACAATGATGACTCGATCAAAAGCTACTAATACCAAATAATTCAAATCATGGGATGGGAGATCGTATCGACGGACGAAGATTATACACGAAAAGTCCAATGGTTAATAGACTCGCCGTCTTCCTTTCCTCTAGGTGTTAACGCGATACACCTCACACCACGTGATCCTCGCACCAAATCCCAATGGGAATACCAACAGGTATCGACGCGAGATCGTTCTCGTCTCCTCGCCCTCCCCCCCCCCCCCTGCCTAATCGCGCGAAATCATATTCGCCAATATTTGGGCTCTTTCGGGAATTTGGCCACGCTGAATTTCTCCCACAACGACGTAAGGCTGATAGCCGAGCTCTCCGGAGATACAGGTGAATCGGTCTCGGAGTGGCGCTCACACTACATCGTAAACAGACCTCAATGATGTTACAATTATGCAGCTCGAAACATCGGCAGCTGCACTTCCGAAGAAATGAATGAAGCGATGATAATGCCGACGTATTGGGTATTGGGTATTGGGTATTGTGTGTTACACCGATCCCCTAAGGGTTACGGGCTCCTTCACTTTCTTCCTCCTCCTTCCTTATCCGCGGTCGCCGGTTCGATTCTTGGGCCCGGAGCTTCGTCGCGCCCCGTCAGGTGTCAGTAGTCCCGGACATACGGATATAGTCGTAGTTCGTACGTCCTATCTCCGGAGCTATGTCCCCGTCCGTTTTCCTTTCACCTACGGGCCTTCAGTCTCGGGAATCGAACCCGCGACACCTTTTCCCAGTCTTTCGGTTTCCCATACCGAGGCGCTGGTCCTTTCCTCTGGACCTACTATTATAGTGGGTTCCGAACCACTTTTTCGCAGATAAAAACACCACAGAAAATTCTTGGTGCTTGCCGGGAATCGAACCCGGGCCTACTGCGTGTGAAGCGCGCGCCGAGATCACTCGGCCACGCTCACCCTTTAATGCCGACGTAGACTTGATTCTATATCGCCTCCATATGCGACTTCAACAACAAGCGTAGGAGATTCGGAATTTCCGGAATTTCTCGGAATGAGAACCTCGGATGACGATGATTCAGTGACGTAGCATCTTCGAGCGTCGAAAGACACTCCCCCCGCCGCGATAGTAGAACCTGACGGTTACTATCCTCTCGGTCGTGACTCGGAAGTACATGAAATATTTTTTATCGGGTGACAATGAAGAAACAAATCCTACATTTCTTAAACTAAGCCTTGTGGAATCGTCTCGGAAGCACTAATGCGAGCAGAACGTGAATTTGAGTAACGGGTCGAATTTTGTGACGGTACAATATATACTTTAACTATAATTCGCCAGTAAATTCTGTACTTTACTAAAAACTAGTAACAACGCGCATGTATGTGACAAGATTCATCGGAAGCTTATGAACAACGGGTTCTTCGGACACTTAAACTGAAACTAAAAAGTTATGACGTATTGATATGTTTACCGACAATAACAACAGATAAATTTCGACAGCTATGCACAATGAAGCAGAAATATAACTACTCATCGCTTTGTTATTGCAGATTCCTCGTGATAATTAATGTCTATTTTTTTCGTCGAATCCGAAAAAAAAGTGAAACGAACTTCGCACCGTAATTCTGGAATGACTGTACATTTTTTTTTCGTTTTTCTTCAGCCATCTCCGAGAATAATTGGTTTACAGGTGGGAAGTGGGAGTGTCAGTATTTAGTTTCTACTGAATGTTGTACAGTTCGTAGAGAATCGAAAAGAAATATATATATATATACTGTATTACTAAACTGAGAAAAGTATTTCGAATGAACTACTAAATCATATGGAAATTTTCGACCAGGCAACATGAGAACTTATATTCTAGCAACAATTACGGGATATTCGGATACCCGCATAGCACGGAAATTTTTCTGAAATGTTTCAAAAATATTTTTTTGAAATATTGAAAATATTTTACCAATATTACAAAATATTTCCGAAATATCTTTTAAACATTTTGAAAATATTTTATTGTCCGCTCATAAATCTTACATTGAAATATTTCAAAAATATTTCGCAAAAATGTTTTGAAAACATTTCACAAATATTTTTAAATGTTGGTAAAATATTTATAAGATATCTTTCACAAATATTCAAAAAATTATCAATATTTCAGTGCTGTAGATAATGTTCATTTTAAACATATGTACTGCCTCTACACTTCATCTATGGGATCTCTGCGAGTCCCTTCAAGAGTGCCAATAATATACAGTATTATAACACATTAAATAGCCGAACTGCATTAAAATATATCCACGAAACATGGTATTTTTTATTTTCCGTTCCTTCTGAACATAGTTCAGTACACATCTGCTAATATTTACTTTCAATAGTACACTAGGACCTCGATTTCGTTCACAGCGGCGGGACCGTCTCCGCATCACACTAACCAAAATCGAGGTTGCGCATGCTCTGTCCATACTCACTGTCGGGCATGGCCGGTCGGGCATCGCATAGCTTGCTGCGCCGATCGATATTCGCTCCGTGGTGAGAACTGTTGAGAAAATTGAGGGCGCAAAAATCGAGGTCCTAGTGTATATTATGCCGCAAGGGAAGAAAGTGCGTCTTTTCACCGAGTGTGAAGTTTGATGCCAGAGCGAAGCGAGGGCTGAAATTCACCGAATGCGAAGGTGAAAATGCACTTCCTCCCTTGTGGCATAGAATATTTTTTTGCCGGCACATTTATATCTCTACCACTTACAACCCTACCAGAAAAGATCTCTCCCCAAACATCTCTATCAGAAAACAAGTCTCCCGGACAATAACTCTACAAAATTTCGACCACTAAAGATAAAAAAACTCTCCCGGAATTTAAATAAAACTCTACCCGATTTTTTTGTTATTTCGGGAGAGTTTTATTTTAATTCCCGGAGAGTTTTATTTTAATTCCGGGAGAGTTTTATTTTAATTCCGGTAGAGTTTTATATAAATTCTGGGCGAGTTTTATTTAAATTCCGGAAGAGTTTTTTTCTTTAGTGGTAAAGATTTTCGTAGAGTTGTGAGTGGTAGAGATATAAATGTGCCTTTTTGCCGACTATGCTAAAATTTAGCTTTTTCTTTGGCCGGTAAGGCCCACCGATTTGTCAGCTACTTTTCTTCCCTCGAGAGGAAAAGTACTACTCTTTTTCCCGCTCAGCTACTTTTCCCCCCGCTGGTGAAGAAGCGATAACTTTCCACCCGTGTTGCAGCCATGAAATATGGTCATTTTAGCGTAGTCGGGGAAAATAGTACATTACTCCACGAGGGCGAAAAAGTGTTTCGCACGAGGGATGTACGAAATTTTTCATCAGAAGGTGCGTAAATCCGCCATTTTCGCACCTTGTGATGAAAAATTTCGTACATCCCTCGTGCGAAACTTTTTCTAACTCATGTGATTACAGCACTCGCCTTCGGCTCGTGCTGCAAACTCACACTCGTTAGAAAAACGTTTTTCGCCCTCGTGGAGTAATGTACTATTTCATCGTTTCAGAAATATTTCAGATGTATTAAAGATTAAGTATATTTCTGAAATATATTTTATAAATGTTTCGTTGGAATATTTTGATAGAAACTTCAAAATATGATTTCCACATATTTAAAAAATATTTTGTAGGATTTAAATTATCAAAAATATTTTTGAAGTTATCAAAATACTTCGTGCTATGGAGTAACATTTGCGATAGCGAGAATGCCCATATTCTCTACTAGAATGTGTTAAGTATAATACGAATGATTACAACGATGTCGCTGTAGTTCTCATATACTTAAAAGTTCTGTCGGTTTTGAGTAGATTTATGGTAATTTCTATCAGATCGTTCCCTCGGTGTATTTCTTTGAAACTGAAAGAGCGGTGTTTCATAATGCAATTCGCGTTTGACGTAGCCACTTAGCTCGTATTATCTGAAAGCATCGTTATTTACTTTTGTCGATACAGATTTGCCACAGCCGTCGATTTGTGGTTGCAATACTTTGCACCGCCCGTTAACGAGTTCTCTCGTTCGACTTCCCAAGCCACGCAACACATTTCTAACCTTTGCTACTATTATTCTGTATACAAAGTCAACGGATGCTTGCAACTCTATAGTCGCACCGTGCGTGCACGCGAACGAGACGTTACAGCGCTATGCTCGTTTATACCCACGTGTGGTGTATTCGTATAATGTATGTACTCATCCCCCCTACCGTACACGGAGATCCGAGCCTCGCGGACATGAACTCCGCGCGTGTAATAGCCTGACCGAGTCCGTGACCTCGCTGCGTTTTCCTCGCTATTCGCTCCGCTGTAAACTGGCTTCATGGGTACGTGCAGCCCTTGGCGTTCCGAGTGAGGGCACTCTCGTTCGCCTCGCTTGACGCGAATCAAACACGAATCATCGCAATATAATCAATACACTAATGTACGACGTACATATTTAATTTAAAAAATTTGATTTTTCGTTTTTTTATCCGTTCGTATTTATCTTTCAGCTACGAGAAGAATTCGTATGGAATCGACGACTAATAGATCGACTTCAACGATGAACCTCGAGAGTCGTCTCACGAGCTCGAAAAAACAGTTCGTAGATCGAATTACTGATATCACCGTGCCGGAATTTCGAGGGTAAATAAAAATATCATCACGGCAAACCATGTTTGATTAGTTGATTTTTTTAAAGAAAAATAGATGATTCCGTTAGATGGAATGAAATAAACTAGGAAAACATTTTTTTAAAGGCAGAGACATGGCGATACAGATTGGCATCGAGCATAACGCATACCTAATATTAGTGTCCAAGTTAGCTGCCCTAGGAGTCTCTGGTACTTTGCTAAAATGGATTAACAGCTATATTACGAATAGAATACAAACCGTGAAAGTCGGGTCGAAATTCTCAAGACAATTCTATGCAAGATCAGGGGTTCCGCAGGGCTCTCACTTAGGGCCACTACTATTAAATATTTTTATAAACGATATTACTGGTATATGTCATCATTCAAACGTCCTACTTTTTGCTGACGATATGAAAATTTTTAAGGTAAGTAAATCGACGGAAGACGCGTCGCTACTACAGAATGATCTAAATAGATTATCTGAATGGTGTGAGGAAAACGAATTGTACCTAAATGTTATGAAGTGTAGTGTGGTGCGGTTCAATCGATCGGGTGGCGTGATATTGTATCCGTATGATCTAAACAACACACTGTTGGAAGTCGCTACTACTGTACGTGATTTAGGAATTCATTTCGATAACACGTTGTCGTTCTCACCGCACTATAAGTACTGTATCTCACGAGCGCTAAGAATGTTAGCATACGTGAAGCGCACAGCGGCCATGTTCAATAATCCAAGATCGCTAATAACTTTGTACACGGCGCTGGTCAGGTCCCAGCTTGAATATGGCTCGGTAATCTGGTCTCCGTACCAAAATACGTTTGTGGACTTAATTGAACGGGTCCAAAATAAATTTCTTAGGTTCGCTGCATTTCGATTGGGGTCTCCGATGGACCTCCTCGACCACGATTATAGTCCTATCAGGCATTTTTTGGGTCTTAATACACTAGACACTCGTAGGAAAAGGGCCGATATTCTGTTCCTATTCAATATAATTAATCATAGGTTTGATTCACCAGCTTTGTGTGCATTGGTTCGATGGCGTGTGGGGGAGAGGGTTAACAGAGTTAAGGAGCTGTTTGAGGTGCCGTTCTGTAGGGCGAATTATGCATATTTTAGTTGGCTACCAAGGATTTCGAGACTGGGAAATGAGATGGGGGTCAGGGTGAATCTCCTCGGAGGCTCACTCTCCCAGGTGTTAAAATGCATATCGGAAATATTTCCCCCGGGTTCGATCGATCAAGGTGGTCAAATTTAGATTTTTAGGACATCGTAAAATTAAGCCGTCGCTACTCATAGTAATTATTTAGTTGTACTTCGAAGTGTACCTTGTAATCTAAAATTGTGTATATCTTGGAGCTGTGGAAGTATGTATATATGGATTGTGATATTATGTACTCTGATATTGTGTTAATTGATATATTCTCCTAATAACTATTTGTAGTTGTCAGATCAATCTGGCAACCGGTAATTGGGCTTGGCCCGTATGATTGAAAATAAATAAATAAATAAATAAATACCTTTTTCTATAATAACGAAAACACTTTTCTGAGAAATAGATTCTTTTTTTAGCGAAAGAAAATAATTATACGAGATAGGAAAATAAAGCTCGAAGACGAGGAAGATAAGAGATTGAACATACCGCGTACGATTTTCTCTGTCGTAAAAAAGAAGAGCATTGGACTTTCGTCCGAGCAATGAGAAAAGTCAAGACGTCCCGGCTAACCTTTTCCTCGTGAGGATTGCGCTCAAGTGGTTATTCGTTTCCCCTCAGATGAGCGAATCCATTGAACATCGACGTAAGAATTCCCATCTCTGCCGACGGCAGCCGGTTCGTTTGAACGTTCGTTCGTCCGGGTGGAAGTGAAATATCGGAAAGGGAGGAAGAAGGAAACGGAGGTAGCGTGGAGAAAGAGGGAAAAAATTCTCGGAAAAATTCCTCACGCGTATCTTCCACTTCCGAAGAAAAGTCTTCAAGTACAGCCGTGGCATGAGAGCATTGCCGAACCGCGAATCCAGTGTATTACTTGACCCTTTGCGACTGAAGAAGAAGAAAAGGCGAAAGAGCTAGAAAAGTTTCGAAGAATCCGTCCGCGGTTTTCTTCATCTAACGAAAATTGCTTCGGGGTGAAAATTCAACTTACACAGCCGGTCGAAAGTGCTGATCTTTCGATTCATTCGAATTTCGCGGTACTTCGGTGGAGGATAAGGGGGAAAAAGAAATTGGAGACATAAAAATACGGAAATCGTCGGGGCACGGAAGGAAACGAATTTACAGTGGATTCGAAACCAAATTCCGTGTAGTGAATTATGTCTGGATGCTCAACTGCGATATTGTTTATGATCAAGTGAGAAAATAAAAAATACTTCGAAAAATATAAAAATAATAAAGTTTCGTAATAAATATAATAACAAACGAAAGGCAATTCATCGAATGAAAATTGCTTTCGTGGTGAACATTCTACTTATATAGTCGGATGAAAGTGTTGAGCTTTAGATACATTCGAATTTCGCGATATTTCGCTGTCACTTCCGGTAAAAAAAAGTCAGAAGAAAAATAGAAAAATCGATGAGAGATGGATGGCGACGAATCTACAGTGGATTTAGAAGCAAATTTAATGAACATTTTTATCCTAACTTGTAAAGAGGTCGTCGTAGCACTTAATTTCCATATAAAAAAAGGCTACCGGACATGGGCATCGGAATTAGTAAATCTGCCCATTTTGCGTAACTGAATTTACAAACGATAAAGTCGTGACGGCAGATAAATAAATTTAAAAAACCCTAACGAAAAATCATAAAATAAAGTGGCAACTCAAATGGTTTTTTGACAAAAAAAAATCGGCTTCAATTTTACTTTTCTATCAGGAAAAACCATTTGGCGTATAAAGATCAATTTACTGAACCTGCACAGATCGCGTAACTCAAGATACAGACGCAATAAATTGGTTGACCGTTTCATTCGGACAATATATGTAAAAGGACAAATAACTCTATCGAGATAACAAGCCCCCGCGGGGCTTGGAGCCCCTTCGGGGCTCGTCTTTTGAGGTTTTGTGGTTCAAACGGCGTTTTGAGGTTTTCTTGCTTAAACTTCGTTTTGAGGTTTTTTTTCTCAAACTTCGTTTTGAAGTTTTGTCGCTCATACTTCGTGAAGATATCCCGCAGTGACATTTTTGAAGGCACTCGCAGCGTGTACACATCGCACTGTACTTTTCGTAAAATTATTGACACATCGTATTACGTGCTCTGAAATGGTATTCATACGTTGCGCTACGCACTACGAAATTTTATGCACACCTCGCGATTCCGCTCGGAATTCTTATTCACAAATTTCGTGTAATCATTTTCGCGACAAAACAGATAAAAGTTTAAAAGATTTTATTAGCAAAACTTATTTACAGATGTCTAAATAATTTTAAATTTCTTGAGCTATATGTTAACTATATAATGAATTAAGACGGCGAAGGATATTTTGATTCATCGGCAAGTTTTAAAGTTTGATACCGATGTCCGATGCACAATCTTGGAAAGTAAAGAAAATGGCAAAAAAGCTTCGCTTTTTCGCAATAGGCACGACCATCTGTTGTCGCGCTCCATTGTAATAA